>CANQKQ010000029.1:0-25185 GCA_947623515.1 Neoascia interrupta
GACGGACATGGCTAAATCGACTTACCTGCCGGTCTCGATCATATCTCTAAAAGGTCTTAGGACTACCGTGATTATTTCACTGTGTTACAAACCATGCATTAAAATTAATATACCCTCGGTCGGGTATAAATATATAAATATACTATTCATTAAATACAAAAAAAACACCATTTACTCTTTCCCACCTCCCACACAAAACACGTTCCCAAGAAAGCCAAAGCAGCAATGTTATTGCAAACAGAAAAAAACAAAGGAAATACAAAACTGGGGGAAGAACAAAAATAAAGTAAGCAAGAGCGAAAAAAATCAGTTCCATTTAAGCTTGTTTTTGACTGCATATGTCCTTCGCCTTCCCTTTGCAAATAAAATGTGAATAGGCTATGTGGTTTTCATTAAATCGGTTGCGTATTGCATGCTTGTGGGTTCTGTTCATTGAGTTGAAGCGATGGCTTGTTGAATTGTGGTTGAAAGAAAAGTTTTATTTGTCACTGTTAATGACTTTTCCTTTTTTCTGGACTCTTTTTCCCTTTTTTCCTCTTTGGTCGAATAATCTCGAAAATCCTTGAATCTGGCAACATTGATTCTACGCCCTTGCGTGTGATTGTCTGTGGTGTTTGACAGAGGTGTCCTGACAAGAGGATTCCTGACAAGAGGGGTCCAAATTGAAAGTTTTCCAAATTTGAGGTTAGATTTGAGGTTTGGGTATAAGTCCAGTAGCCGAGATTAATACTGGGGTTATACCCACCGCTAAGGCATTGTGCGTCGCTCTTAGCTCAAGTGCTAGTGCTGCGTATTTTGAGATCTTTGTGGAGTAAGTCGATTACAGGTTTCAAATCAGAGTTACAGCTTTCCATTCGAAGGATGTCAGTGAGAGACCATTTGATAATTCCGAATGAATAGGTAAGTAACGATACTGCCCAGGTGTTGAAGGCTTTGGTTTTATTTCCCCCGTTGAGATTAGTCTTCATAACAGCCTTTAATCGAACTTGAAACTGTGAGCTAATTGATTTCTTTATCGTGGTGTGTCAAACCCTTAAGCTGGAGGAATCCAAGATATTTGTAGGAGTCACCATGCTGCATATCTTCAATTACTTTGTCTTCGTCAATTTGGCATCCTTCGCTTTTTTCGTTAACTTTAAATTTAACGAGGTGAATCATTTTTCAGTTTTCTATACCAAATTCCATCTGTATATCGGAGCTAAGACTTTTGACGATTTCAATCATGTGATGGAGTTTTTCCTTTCTGTTGGCGTAGAGTTTAATGTCATCTACGAAGAGGAGATGGTTAATTGTGTGGTCATAAGTTTCTGTTTTGATAGTGAATCCAGTTTTAACCTTAGCCAATATTATGCTGAGAGGATTGAGACCTACGCAGAACTACAGAGCACTGAGGGAGTCTCCTTGAAAAATGTCTCTTTTTATAAAAATAGCTTTGCTCAGTGATCTTTGGCAGAGCCCTGTGTTCCATTTAAGCATCAACATTCTCAGGCGGTTGGTGATAATTGGATCTATTTGATATATTTCGAGGATCCTTATCAAATAGTCTTGGGGCATCGAATCATATGCTTTTTGGTAGTCAGCAAAGACCATGCTGAGGTTTATTTCCTTCTCAGTGCTATCCCGGTTATGACCGAATCACATATGAGTTGGTCTTTGAATCCCATAGATTGCCTTTTACATCCTTTTTTTTCTGAGAAGATGTTATTAACAGAGCAGTGATAAATAGCTTATAGGTAGTTGAAAGGCGCTATCTGGCGGTATTTTGATGGATCGCATGGGGTACTCTTGTGATTCCAGTTGTAAAAAAGTATGGGAAATTATTTGAAGAAAGGACATTATTTAAACATTTGGCGGAGGTCATGAGTGATTTTTAATTTCCTTATCCAAATATTCTGAACCTTATCAAGACCTGGGTTCAATGCAAAAGCTTCAGTGAAACTACGACGGATTGCAAAATACCCGACCATACCAAAAAAAACTACCACGCCTCCAAAAAGTGGGCGGGTGGTTGCATACATTTCGGCCAAAAACTCCACCTTTTTAACTTAAAAAAATTACTTTTCTAACGCCACGCCCCAAAAAAGTGGGCGGAGAACCATACTACAAATACATGAAAGTTAGAAAATGCTAATACCTACAACTTTTGTCATACAATTATTAGTCAAATATCATATGTATTTATTAAAAACAGTCAATTTAAACTTAAATCGCTTAAAAAAGTGGGCGTTATCAATGACAATTACAAGGCAATGTTATATACCAAAAATGAATGCGCTATCACCATTGTAACATAGCTAAAATTTGGAAAAAGTATTTTTTTTTAATTAGAGATGGTCGCACGTACAGGTCTGTAGTGGGCGTGTTTGTTTGCGGATTCATCTAATTTTCAAACTAGATCTGGTCCAATGGACTTCCAGCCAACCCACCAAATTTTAGCTCTCTACCTTAAAATTTAAGGCCTAAAAGTTGTTTACATACGGACGGGCGGATGGACGGACCGACGGACGGAAATGGCTTAATCGATTCCCCTGTCGGTCCCATTCATACCTCCAAAAGGTCTTAGGGGTCTACGGTGATTATTTCACTGCGTTACAAACTATACATAAAACTTAATATACCCTGGGTCGGTTGTCGATTAAGCCATGTCCGTACGTCTGTCCGTCCGTATGTAAACAACTTTTAGGCCTTAAATTTTAAGGAAGAGAGCTGAAAATTATAGGATTAGCTGGAAGTCCATTCCTTCAGACCAAGTTTAAAAACTAGCTGAATCCGCTTACTGACACGCCCACTACAGGTCTGTATGTGCGACCACCTCTAATTTTAAACAATACTTTTTCCAAATTTTAGCTATGTTACAATGGCGCTAGCGCATTCATTTTTGGTATGTGACATTGCCTTGTGATTGTCTTTAAAGTAGTCAAAAAATTTTAGCATACACACTGTTGAACTTTCACACTGGCTTAAAAACAAAATGAATAAGGACCCCAACATAACATTGTTCCATGGGCGAAAGCATTTATCGAGCCTTATGACGTGGTGAAGCAGTAAAGGAGAACAATTACTTCTAAACATAAAATGAAGTGATGCTTTGTGTTGTCACACACAATTAAATTTAATTGCGATTCTTGCACAACAAAAGAGCATTTCTTCGAAAGAGGAAGGGTACTTTCCATACCCTACATTCTTCTTTTGAAAGCAGTAACAGCGGAAACACAAGCAAAGGGGCTTTTACCGTAGTTAACGGAATAGGGCGAGATATTTCATTTGTCGAAAAGTACATTTTTAAACCCCATCCCATAGGATAGGAGGTATATTAAGTTTGTCACATAGTTTGTAACACAGTGAAATAATAATGGTAGACCCCCAAGACCTTAAGGGCATATGATCGAGACCGAATTCTGAATCGAATGAGCCATGTCCGTCCGTCCGTCTGTATGTCACATGTTTTAGGCCTTAAATTTTGAGCTAGGGGGCTGAAACTTCGTACGTAAGGTCCACGTAATGCGAAGCAGTACAAGAGTAAACGTTTTTGAAATCCGCCCAAAGACACGCCCACAATCGGTCTAAATATGCAACTACCTCCAGATTTTTCAAAACTGTAAGACGTTCTAAAAGGCTGAAATTTGACATTTAGCATCTCTTAGTGAATATAAGACACAAAAAACACAAAATTAATTGGTAAACCTCCCCTAGTGGGCGTTGCATCTATTTTAAGGGTAAATTTTCAAATGCAGTTTACTCAGTATTTTTGCTCGAAATTGAAAAAAAATTGCTTAATACTTTATGTAGAAAACGCTTAGTTCCACATTTTGTTCATACAAGACTTTGGGCCCGCCCACATTTGGAGGCAGAATTGAAGAAAAACCTAAAATTTTCCAGATTTTCCAGAAAAACTTAATTTCGATTGCCATTGAGCCTAATTTATAAAAGCCTGAAACAAAAAAAGTAGCAGGTTAGGTCAACAATACTTACGTCCAGATTTCGTTCATATAAAGTTTTTAGTCACTCCCCCTTTTAGGGGTCGATTTTTAAAAAATATTGCATTTTTACGTACAATTAGGTGTAACTTGGATATATCTGCGGAAATATCTTATAATTAATAGTTTGTAATTAGTTGCTCTTTTCGAAGTTTGCATTACTTATAAAATGTCAAAAAATAACTATGCCATCAGCATTTGACAATGTGGTATAGGATGGGGTATTCAAAGGTAAGTTTTATGGACTGTAACTTCTGCGTACACACTGTAGCTCTTACTCACTGGTTTATTTTATGAGATACTACAATTATGTTGAGTATAACATCTAGTGTCATTATGTTCATAATTCACTTACGATTCATATCCAGGGTGACAGTGCTGCTAATTGGCGTTGTAAGATTATTATTCGATGCCTGACATGTAAGTTGCATGTTGAGATTCTTTCTTTTAAGCTTTCCAAGCGAGAGTACATTGGCAACTCTCCGATCTGATAATGGATGTGAAGTGTCATCAAGCAGTGTGTTTTCATGCCACCAAGTAACCTTTGGTTGTGGTCGTCCTGAAAAAAAAGAAAAAGAATAGTTTAATTAAACCTGAATCAAGGAATTATATTGAAATATTGGTAAATTATTTTCAAACACTTAAAATTGCCGAGACAGTAAAATCTTAAATGTAAATAATTATACCCGACCAGGGTAAATATATATGAAAATTGACAAAAAATTTTATGACCATAGTTGTACATACTAGCATTTTCTACTTTTTATACCCGACCGAGGGTATATTAATTTTAATGCATAGTTTGTAACACAGTATAATAATCACCGTAGACCCCTTAGACCTTTTAGAGATATGATCGAGACCGACAGGTAAGTCGATTAAGCCATGTCCGTCCGTCCGTCCGTCTGTCCGTATGTATGCAGTTTTGAGGTTTTTAGAAGCTGAAACGCTAGGAAGCTGAAACTTGCAGCGTTGCTTGGCTCCCATTTTGTTCAGACAAAGTATGAAAATTAAGAAGATCCGCCCACAGCCACGCCCACAATTGGCGTGAATGTCAGACAACCTCAAATTTACATTTTATTTCAAAATGTCTTTTGGTCAAGATAGACAAAACATATAAACTCAAATTTTGGTGGAGAGCAATATCGACCAGAAGCATTTTATAAGGCAAAAATTGGACCGCCCACTCTATTGACTATGCCCACTTTTAACATCTGAAATCTTTCAAAGCCTGATTTCTCGGGAAACTCATTCTTAATAATAAAAAAAAACATTATATGACAAATACTAAAGATATTACCATTTGCTAAGTTTGTTACATACAAGGTATTGAGCTCCGCCTACTTTAAGGGGCGTTTTTAGGAAAAAAACTGTTTTTTCAAGCATAAATATTCGCTTTTAGCGCATTTTCTCCTAATTCCAACGAAATTAGAGTTAATTGATTTAAATTTTCAGCCTACGCCCTTATCTAGGGGCATGGTCAACACAAAAAATTGACATTCAGTATATGAAACAGACCAAAAAATTTTAAATTTGGTTTTAATGGGTAAAGAGCGTTGGGTATTTAGAAGTTCGTTACAGGCGAACTCTTGCAATTACTTACTTGTTATGTATTATATTGTGTGTGGCGTGGCGAAAAAATAAAGTGATATTTATACCCTATTCCAAAGGAATGGAGTAAATTAAGTTTGGTACAGGCGAAAATGTCACATAGAGCAATAATGACGATAGACCTTAAGGGCATATGATCGAGTCCGACTTTTGCGTTGAATGAGCCATGTCCGTCCGTCCGTCTGTCTGTCCGTAGGTCACCAATTTTTAGGCCTTAAATTTTGAGCTAGGCAGCTGATTTTTGTATTAATTAGCA
Organism: Neoascia interrupta; assembly: GCA_947623515.1. Classification (NCBI taxonomy): domain Eukaryota; kingdom Metazoa; phylum Arthropoda; class Insecta; order Diptera; family Syrphidae; genus Neoascia; species Neoascia interrupta. The sequence continues at coordinate 5,845 of CANQKQ010000029.1, forward strand.
TAATTAGTATTGCCGAAGCAATACGAGTGTTAAAATTTTTCAAATCCGCCCACAGACACGCCCATAATCGGTCTTAATGTGCAACAACCTCCGGTGCTCTCAAGACTGTTAGACGTCGTGAAAAGCTAAAATTTATTATTTAGCATCTTCTAGTGATTACAAGTCATAAAAAAAAATTAAGGCCGCAGACCGCCCCTTGTGGGCGTGGCATCGATTGAAAGTGTAATCTTTCAAATACTTTTTTTTTCGGACGGAGGCTTAAACTCCAAAATCTTTCAAAGATACCAATACGCCCACTATAGTAGGTATATAATACCGAAGTAACCGATATTGGTTATGCCCGATTTCCACGTGCTAAGAAACCACCCATTTATGAGAGACACTATGAAACTGCCAGAACGCACTTCATAGTTGTAAATTTTCGCTCTCTCATAATACTTCTTGACAAAAACTAAGTTAACTTAACAAATAGTTTACGCTTTCGTAGTGTTTATCGCATTGGGTAGGTTGCTATGCAGTGAATGCACCTACTAAAACCTTTCATTCGATCGGCTTCACCCTACGTCGCTAGATCGAAGGGTCTGGTTCTTTGTAGTCGTCGCTCGTTGTTTACATCGTTAAGAGTTTCGTTGAGAATACGTATCATTTCATTGTTGCAATGAACATAAAGGCGAGCATTTAGATTTCTAGCAAAGTTTGTTACTTCTTCGCTAACGGTAGCTATTCCTAAGTCTCTGTGAATATCACTATTCTTAGTTTCTTGTTTTGAAAAATCTGTAACATGGACATGTTGCTCGGCTTGGTACAACCCCAAAGTTGTATTCCGTATGTCCAGGACGGCTTTAACACATGCCTGTACAAGAGCAGTTTGTTATATATGCTGAATTTCGAAAATTTTCCGATAAGCCAATACATTTCACTGAGCCTAATCTCGAGATCGTCATGCTTCTTCTTTACGTGTGGTTTCCACCTTAGTTTAGCGTCCAGTGTAATCCCTAGATATTTCGCTTCATTTGCATAAGGTATTTGTGTAGAATTTATGAACAGAGGTAAATTGTTAACCCTGCCCGCAAGGGCACTTCGCTTAGGTGAGGTGATGGGCTTGACGACCCCGCGGACCCTAGTCTGCTGCGGGCTCTGAGGTGCTAGTGTAATCCCTAGATATTTCGCTTCATTTGCATAAGGTATTTGTGTACAATTTATGAACAGAGGTAAATTGTTAACCCTGCCCGCAAGGGCACTTCGCTTAGGTGAGGTGATGGGCTTGACGACCCCGCGGACCCTAGTCTGCTGCGGGCTCTGAGGTGCGCCAAACTAAGGGGCGGCGGAAGAGGAAAAGGAAGCGGCAGATCGATAAGTCGCGCAAAGAAGCTTTACGGGCTGAAGGCGCTGCTAGTCCGGTCGGCTCTTCGGCGATTTCCATGAAGCGGGACAGGTCGCTGGAAATCTCACCAACTGAAGGAAATCAGTCCTCTACATCGGACATCGCCTCCTCTTCTGATGAACCGAAAAGCAAGAAAAAACGCAACCCCTCAGGCCCTTGTGTCTGCTTGCGCCCGGTCTCCGAGTGAAGCCTCTCCCATTGAAGGGTGCAGTGCTGGCGGATCGAAAGCGGACGTTGCGAGCACTCCCACGGGCATGAGTCCAGGAAGCGCACAAACCGTCAGTGCTGCCCGTGCACTGGTGATGGATGCTGGTGATGTGACCTTAACAGGCAGCAGCACTAGTGGACAGAACTGTGTCGACGCGGGCGGTCCTGAAGGTCAGTGTGCCACTGAACCTGGAAAACCTTTTCAACGCACGACAGCTAAGGTGGGAGATCAGAGGCGTTCTTAGCGGAATGCTGCTGTCTCCTCCTTAGCAGTTCGAATTGGGAAAGCAGGTTATGACAACAGTTTGAGTGCTGCGGAGTGCGAACACTGCAAAACTCGACTGTTAGAACTTGCAGAGGCAACTAATGCTTGCATTCAGGTGAGGAGCTGTGGTTTGAAGGACGGAACCTTTTGGGTGAAGACCTCATCGCAGCAAACCTCTGAATGGCTATGCAGTATGGTGCCGAAAATCCCTTCCCTTGGGACCTCAACTTTTGAGGTCTACAAGCCACCCAAGCTAACGCGAGCCGTCTGCTGGATCCCTGGGAAACTGGGGAAAACGGCGAATGTGCTGAAGCGTTTGCGAGCCCAGAATCCTGGCCTCGACACAAAAGCCTGGATTGTCCGTTCGCATAGACCAAAAAAAAATCATCTTAATGAAGATGGTAGTTGTTTGGTCGTGGGCAAGGACATGACTTCTGCCGAGGTCATTGAATCTAGGTACAACATGCGTCCCTATCTGCATTTTGTAGGATTCACTTCCGTTTCAATGCCAAACAGCGCTAATAGTGTACGTAACCCTGAGTTTACATCCATAATGTTTACTCAGATTAACCTACAGCACTGCAAGGCCTCTACTGCTCTTCTAAGTAGCAGGCTTGCGGCATGTAGTACAAAAACATGCATAACATCCATCCAGGAACCATGGGTGTGGAAAGGTAACATCTGTGGTCTTGGTGGGTTGAGTGTTTCACACGATATTCTTTACGATAAGAAGTCCGAAAGACCTAGGACTTGTCTTATCGCATCCAAATCCTTAGAGGCCGTCACGATCGAAAGGTTTTGTGCCCAAGATCTGGTGGCTGCCTCTATTCCCTGCCCCGCTAACGGCAAATGGGAAACCTTTGTCGTTGCCTCGGCCTACTTCCCCTATGACTCTTTGACTCCTCCTCCACCAAAGGCAGTTGATGAGCTTGTAGATTATTGTGAATCCAAAAGATTGGGTCTCGTCTTGTGCTGCGATGCTAATGCTCAGAATACTGTCTGGGGCAGCAGCAAATGTAACGCAAGAGGAGATCGTCTTTTGGAATTCATCTTATCGTCTGACATAACCATCAATAATTTGGGTCACAGACCCACTTTTGTTACCGCCAGGAGACAGCAGGTAATTGACCTTACCCTGTCCAACAAGTTTTCAAGGACTATTGCAAAATGGAGGGTATCGCCAGATAGCACCCTGTCAGATCACAGATACATCGAATTTCAAATCAATTGCGAAGTTCTACCTTTGCAAGAGAGGAGAAATCCGAGAAAAACGAATTGGTCCCAGCTTAGAGAGGAGCTTGGCCACTCTGTTCAAGTTCCACTCAAACTGAGTTCACGACAAGGGGTAGAGATGTCTGCTCAAAATCTGAACAGCATCCTTACCCGTTGTTTTGAACTCGCCTGCCCAGTTACGAAAAACCTCCGCAGAAAATCGGTACCTTGGTGGAATGCCGAACTGCAGCGTATTCGCAAAGAGACCAGGAAGCTCCTGAATCGGTCCTTTAAAAACAATTTAGTAGAAGACTGGAATCTATATCGATCAAGGCAAAAGGATTTTAAGAGACTTATTCGCAAGTCGAAAAATGACTCTTATAAAAAATTTCGTGAGGAGATCGAATCTCTAAGTGAAACTAGTAGGCTTGTGAAAGTTCTTCAGAGGAACAGACCAAGCAGACTCGCTTCAATACTCAAACCTGATGGCACCTACACTGAGACCAAAGCGGAGACCTACAGTCCTCTCCTTGAGACTCACTTCCCGGGAAATCAGGTCACCACGTGCTCTTCAGTGGTACCGGCAACGGTGGCCCGTGCAGAACCAGCGAACACAACGCGGCTTAACTGGTACATTGCATCTAGAGTGGTGACTGATGACGCTATCAAATATGCTATTGCATCTTTTGAGAGCTTTAAGTCACCTGGTCCAGATGGAATCTACCCGGTTATGCTGAAGCGAGGTTTAGGTCAGCTGTTGCCCACGTTGAAAAGAATTTTTACTGCGAGCCTTGCCTTGGCTTACATATCCACCCTTTGGCGTATGGTTAAAGTCGTTTTCATACCAAAACCTGGTAAGTCAGACTATAGCCTAGCCAAAAGCTGCAGACCCATAAGTCTGTCTTCCTTCCTGCTGAAAAGCTTAGAGAGACTGGTTGAGCTGCGCGTGCGCAAAGTTGCTCTTCGTTTGCACCCTCTTTCTGAGATGCAACACGCTTATCAGCGCGGAAAATCCTGCGAAACTGCGCTTCAAAACCTTGTTGGTAGGATTGAATGTGCTCTTGACCAGAAGAAGTATGTGCTGGGCGTTTTCGTCGATATTGAGGGTGCTTTTGATAACGCGACGTTTGATGGCATGTGCAACTCAGCCACACAACATGGTGTAGATGAAACATTAGTTCAATGGATTAGGGCAATGCTGAAGAACAAGACGCTGATAACCGAAGCAGATTGTGGCAAGTGCGTCATAACTGGGGTAAACAAGGGCTGCCCGCAAGGTGGTGTTCTGCCTCCCCTTTTATGGTGCATGGTTGTAGACTCTCTACTATCGGCTCTCAACCTTCCTGAAACCTACACACAAGCCTACGCGGATGATGTCGCCGTTCTTTCTGTCGGCTCAAACCTAGGGACTGTGTGCTCTCAGGCGCAGAGATCCCTGGACTTGATCGATGATTGGTGCACTAGGAATGGGCTTTCAGTGAATCCTCTTAAAACTACGGTTGTTCTCTTTACGAGAAGGAGGAAGGTCACTGGTCTGACTCAACTAGTGCTTAAGGGTGTCACTATCCCGATATCCGATGAAGTCAAATATCTGGGAGTAATCCTTGATAGAAAACTTCTATGGTCCAAGCATGTTGAATCCAAAACCGAAAAAGCATTGTCCACCTTCTGGCAGTGCAGAGGTGCTTTTGGCAAGACATGGGGCTTGTCTCAGAAAAGGGTCCTCTGGATCTATACTGCCATGGTTAGACCACTCCTTTCATACGCATCGGTTGTTTGGTGGAAGGTTAGATGCTTTGATGAATCTCCCCCCCCCCCCCCCCTTGATATATTTATCATGTGGTGTACGCTGAAAACCATCTTTCGCTTAAAGAGAGGTGGTTTTTGGTACCACACGCATTGGAATTTTGAAGAACTTGTTCGAGAATTGTCCTTGGACCCCTGTCCTATGGACATGCCCTCTGACGCAATGACCCCAGAAATCCTTTTGCGACAAAACTACCAAGTCAACTTTCCTCAGGTAATGGAATGGCTTCGGCCAGACTCTGAGCCAGGGAAAGAATGCCATCGTATTTTCACGGATGGCTCCAAAACCGGACAGGGGTCTGGTGCTGGAGTCTTTGTGGAAAGCGAGAACATAAGACTCCACTACCCCTTAGGTAAATATGCGTCTGTCTTCAAAGCGGAGATTTTCGCTATCCTAATGGCTATGCGCTATATTGTGACTAACCGCTATGACAGCCAAGCCGCTCTAAATGCGTTGCTCAACCCTCTTACCTCGTCCAAGATAGTGCTTGAACTCAAGAAATCGTTGAACTTAGTCGGAAGGCTAAATGCAGTGAATCTTGTTTGGGTTCCAGGTCACACTGGTATCCAGGGAAATGAGATCTCTGATGAGCTTGCCAGACTTCGCTCAGAAGAGGTTTTCTCAGGACCCGAACCTGCTTTAGGCCTGCCTATATCTTTTGTCACGTCTGCCATTAATACTTGGGTTTCTCGTGAGCACAGGGCTCGTTGGTGTGACTGCGATGGGTGCAGACAGACTAAACGACTACGCCCGGACATCTACGAGGGGTCAGCGTCTTTTCTTCTATCTCTTAGGAGAATCGATTGTAGACTTCTTGTAGGCGTCCTTACCGGCCACCAAGCTTTTGCTAGACACTTGAATGTGTTAGGCTTAAGCGAAACCACCACCTGTCTTGCCTGTGGAGAGGACGAGGATACAGCGGAACACTTTCTCTTTAGTTGTCCTGCCTTTGCTCGCATCAGGTGGCGGGTCTTTGGGGCTGACGTGGTGAGTGCAGAACACCTGAGCTCTTCATCACTGAAGCTCTTTCTCATCTTTCTTCGAAAGACGGGTAAACTAAATACATTAATGAAAGGTGTCTGCATGGTAGTACAATGGACCAGTAGTTGTGTCTGAGTGCTCCATCGGATAGTAGCAACCTCCAACAAAAACGTAAATTGTTAACCCTTCTGTAAGTAAAATTCATATGCGTAGACTTGTTATCGTTAAGAGCGATTCGCCTGGACGAAGGTCCAGACACAAATTCTGTCCAATGCTCGTTGGAGGTTTCTCGTTGATGACTCGACTGATTCACCTGTTGCCAGGATGGCCGTATCGTCCGCAAACGTGGCCACGACTGTCTCGTCATCTAGAGGTATGAGAGTCTGCTTTCAAGATAATTTTCTAATATTTTAAACTTGTCTTCCGGCAAGTTTTGTCGTAGCTTATATTTTAAGCCTTCGTGCCATACCTTGTCGAAGGCTTGGGATTCGTCGAGGAAAGCACTTGAAAATATTTTTTCCCTTCTAAGGCTTTTTCAATTTTATGCGTTATTTTGTAGACTTGATATATTGTTTAATGATTGGGTCTGAAACCGAATGGATCAAGCGTCTTTCGAAGTGGTTCAAGAGGGTTTTGTCTGGGGGAGCCCTCGTGCCTTGCCATCTTCTACGCGCTCTTCTCTTTTCACGAATCAATTCTTCGATTTCGAGCGTATATGTTGTGCGTACATGCTTGTCGGTGCTAACTGCGTTCTTTTGGGACGAAGTGTTCCAAGCAGCGCTCTGAATTGCTTCAATGAATTTGTCAACTGCGGTTTCTAACTCGAAAGGAGTTCTCAATGGCACATGCAAGCCAACACCCTCCTTATAGTCCTTTCCGAAGGCGTCTCAGTTCATGTTTTTGCTAGCTAATCTGGGAGCTCTTTATATTTTTACCAGTCTTCCACCCATCTTCAAGAATACTCCTGAGTGGTCTGAGCAAAGATCATAACACTCTTCGATTCGCGTAAGGTATTTGGGGTACCCTTTAGCGATGAAAAATTCGACAAGGTCAGGCTTTTTATTTCTGTCGGTTGGCCAATATGTTGGCTTACCCGTGCAGAAAAAGTCCACCCCACGTTTCATAATTTTTTTGTACAGTAATCTGCCTCAATGAAGTCATACATACGATCGAGATCATCTTCCACCAGTCTATATGCTGGCGGGAAATAACAAGATGCAGTGTTGTAATATAAGCAGTAAATTTTTACAGAAACTGAAATGATCTACATAGAGTCTAGCTCAATTTCTGTGTTCTTGAAGTGCTTTATGCAGTTCTTAATGTAGAGGGAGGATCCTCCTCTCGAGTTTTGCGAAGGGTGGTGTGCGTGATAGTCATTGTAACCTTTAAGTTTGGGTCTAGACCCGTTTTTAAGGTGAGTTTCCGTAATCATGCAAATATCAATATTATTTTTCCGGAGAAATACTTCTAGTTCGTCTATTTTATTTAGAAGGCAGTTTGCATTCCATGTTAGTATCTTAAATAATTGTTTCATATTCATACTCTATTGTAATTTTTTCGAGGCTTAAACTCGAGCTTGCTCAGTTTGTCAAATATGAGTTTGTTAATTTTAGTCTGATCCTCAAGTTTTTCCAAGATAACAGCAAGGATCTGAGACAGCGCATCTGTTGTGGGCGATCTTCCCTTGTTTTCGTTTGACGCAACCTGTGCGTATGATTTCGGTCCGACCAGTGGCGGTTTCTCCACTGCACTTGAACTCCTCTTTTGTGGAGCTTTTACGCCTTTTGTCGTCGCCTGCTTTGCAAATCTCGCACTTTTGATCGGCTTTGGCGTCTTTGGCTTAGGAGTTTCAGCAGTTTTTCGACGTCCAAGGCTTGGTTTCTGAACTCGAATATTTTCCGTAAGAGGTTCTCGTCCCTTGTGCAGCTCTATGGCTACTTCGCATCCTCGATAGTTTGCGGGGTGGTTTTCGTGGCGATTGGTGCAAACTGCTGGAGCTTTTATGTCAACTTTGCACTCTGTTGAGAGGTGTTTTCCGGCAGATTTCACGCAACGTGGTTCTTTTTGGCAGTAGGCACTTGTGTGCCTTTATTCTTGGCATCGCTTACACTGTGGTAACAGTCTATTGCCCTTTCGCATGGGTTCGATTTTAACCCTGATGTTAAGTATCATTTTCATTTTAAAAAATATCGTTTATGCTCTCAGTTCTTTCAAAGGAGAGCATAAAAATTGGAAGGCCGCGTCTGATCACAGTGTCTCTTTCTCCTTCTGTGCGTTGCTTTTCCTTTTTAATGATATTGACGGCATCAATAATTTTAAGGCCTTAAGTTTTTACGTCTTTTACAACGTCTTCTTTTGTGCATGATGGGCGGAGCCCCCTTACAATGGCTCGCAGTGGTTTTTCGTACTTATTTTGATAAGTATACCAATCGATTCCTTCTGCATTCGGTCCAAGAGACAGCGCGCGATAGGAATCGGCGTTGTCAACATTTACTTTCCACACGTTATTTTGGTGCGAAGTAAGCTTATAGTTTTCGGTTCTCACCGTGTTTGCAAGAAGGTTGCGCAATCTCCCGAAGTCTGCTATCCCGACGACGTTAATTGCGGCAGGTGGACGAATTTTCGCTTTTAGTTTAGCCTTGTTTGAGCCAGAGGGCTTATCTTCTTTTTGTATTACTTCGGGAGAGCAATTCGCCTTACGCTTCCTGCTAGACCTTTTCCTTAAAATTTAATGGGTCTCAAGTGCAAGTTTGTCCTCGTCCGTAAAGTATTCGACTGCTGGTCGGTTCGGTTCTACACACTCTTTTGTTACCTCGCAGTCTTTCGTTAAACGAGTATTTTTAATATCCTCGTTTTCTTTTCGCAGAGAGTCAACTTCTATTTTTAGATTGTGAAAAAGCCGCTCCAATTCAGTAAGCTAAGCTTGGAGTGCATTATTCCCCTTTTCTAAGCTCTTAATTTTCACTGAGTTCTGGTTTACCGGTGGACTGCTTTTTCTGGATATGTTCGATCTAGGTGGTGGTGATCGATTTAGTTTTGCCTCCGAAGAGGGTGGATTTTCCAGAATAGCTGGGCTGCCACCTGGGGTAATCAAATCTTTCGTTTTGTTCATTGCCATTTTTTTAACTATTCGTTGTTATGAGAAATAGGTAAGTAACTTCTTTTTTTTTTTAATTTTTAAATACAGCCGCCCCTTTGAAGACAGACGCCGACCAATGAGCCGCACAAAGTGTGACAGACGCTTCTGGATTTTAATTTAACCTTCATAACCAGATTCATCTATAAGTTAAAACCTTACTGCCAAAAATTGCCCAATATGAAGCAGCATCGACAGCATCCGTTGAAACATTAAGGAATATTTCTCCCGGTGGATTTAAGTCGGCTCTTACGACAGGCATACCTTACCTCAAGGCTATTCTAGCCCCGACCTTGCAGGGGAAAAAAATTATATTACAAATACTCAAGATCTAACTATTTGCTAGGTTTGCTCCATACAAAGTTTTGAGGTCCGCCCACGTTTAAGGGGCGTGTTTATGACAAAAAGGGTTTTTTCTGCAATAATTTTCGGTTTTAACGCATTTTGTGATGATTCCCAGCAAATTCCAATAATTGATTTTAATTTTTAGCCCAGACCTACTTTTGGGGGCGTGGCTTATACAAATAATATATGAATTCGGGACAAAAAAAAATAAGAATTGGTGTTACACGGTATATAGGGTCGGGTAAATAGAAGTTTGTCACAGACATACTTTTGCACTTACTCACTTGTGTCTATTTTCTTATATTTATAGTGGCCTTGTGTATGTATACATTAGCTTTGCTACACAGATTTGGTTTGGTTTTTTTTTTGCACTTTTTCTATTTCTTATATCGAAGCCGGTTTTGTATGCATATTGATTTTTTGTGGTATAGTTTGAAATAGGCAGGTGTAGGCTTAAGGGATTATTGGATGGAGAAGATGACAGGGAATCATAATGTGGACGGAACATAAGGATAGGATGTGACAGAAGAAGGGATTGAGAGACCGAGAGAGAGGAGCGCGGCATGCTTGCTTTGCACGACTGAGCTCGCCGGAAAATATCGAGGGTTCTTGTCTCCGCTCTTGATCTGCCTACCTACTGCGAAAACATATATCATGCCAAGTACTAGAACCAAAAAAGGAATAAACCAAAAAGTTCATTTTTTTCACACCGGACGGACCTTTACCACATCGAGGGGGCGCCGATGTTGGTATTCAGCGCGGCCATTGACCCACCCTTCCATGAAGACCAAATGAAGGCCAAATTGATCTTCCCAAGCTTTCGAATCACGATCGGTTACCGCATCACCACAGGATCGAGCTTATCCGGTTCCTTTTTCCTCTCCTCACCTCTCTAGGTTAACGACATGTTACCAGGCAAGGCAACATAAACGGTACACAACCAAACAAAAAAAAAACAATAAAGCAATTCGTATTTTATGCCTACAAGGCATTACTTTTAAATGTATTTATTGTTATAAAATAACCCGAATTTACTTGAATTTGCTTACTGGTTACAGGCTAGGTTTTGTAAATACAAAAACAAAATACTAAACAAAAAAATAACTAACTAAGCTAAAGAAATCTAGTTTCTGTTTCTAGCGTTAAACTACGCTACCAGAACTATTGATTTAAAACGCTGCCTAACTTCCTTAAGAGAGCTCTTTTAAAGTTAGGGTTGGACGGGTAAGTACCTCTATTTCATACGCGAATCCGATCAGTAGACCTAATTTGGCCGGAAACTAAATTTTTACAAAAAAAAGGTAAAGGTAAATAAAAACTACAACGTTGAACTTAAAGGACACGAAAGAAAAACTATTATTGAAATCTTAGCCTAAAAGTATACTTTTTCTTTAAGTTGCCCCGTGTCTGTTTCTAAACTTGTTAAAGAATTGCATATTTTTGGTTATACGGGAAAGCGAATACTTATTTCTTTTAATTAAAATTATAATAATTATAACCACTAGTTTTATTTAAATTGAGAATTATTATAAATCAGATAATTATCATAAATTATTGATGGTATACAACAGCTATGTACTGCAAACTGTAATGCGTTACCGCAGTCGGAGGCTGCTCTAGCTAATCTAGCCAGAAACCAATAAGCTTAAACGCAAGCACTTACCCTAGTTTTTGGATTTTTATTTTTCCAAAAATGAAAGCTACGATTGATTTAGGTACACTAAGTTTAATTCTTCATTCCGCCACACTAAATTCACTAAGACAATTCTTCTTTTTGCTTTTTCTTTTATTTTTTTATTTTTATTTTATTCTTTTTCAAACTTTAAACTTCCCGCACTTTTCTCTTCTTTTCTTTACTTTTAGGCTATACTTTTAGGGTCTTTTGGATTGAAAGAACTTCTCCCCTTTCCATTATTTGTTACAGGGTTTTGGGTAGGCCCAAAGATACGAAAAACCACCCACTCCATTGGCTTTGACAGTCGCACTACTTCTTGTAGTTGTCAGATAAAAAAAATCCTGTCCGCAGAATCACCCCACCAGGCTCTAAGTTTTCGTCAACCAACCGCTGCTTTATCGTATGATAAAGTATATCGTATATCGTATTTTTTTTTTTTTTTGCTTTAACTACATATTTTTACATTTTTTCTCCGCGAGGGTATCTTTTGTATCATTTGTCCTGAAAATCTTCTCAAAATGCCATTCGGATTCGGCAAAAAATTGTAGATCCCTCTGTATGTAAAGAAAATAACACACCAGCATACATTGTTGAGAAGTTGGCCCAGGTTCACCTCGAGCTGTTGCGCCACTCTATTTTTATTTAATTAATATATTTTTACATAGCTACAGAACTAATCAGCCGTAGTGGGAGTGCGTTATGTTAACTATGTATATGTATTACACGCATCACATACGCATCGCTGTCCCACATACAAAAATGAATCTTCTTAAACATTTATTTAACATGCCCCTTAATTCCGACTACAAAAAGGCATGTCCCAGTTGCACTCAGTTACGTCGTTGTGTACCAACATGTCGAGTTGTCAACGCACCATCGTGAATCGGATCTGGCATCACTGGCTCAATAAGTCAAGGTACCACCGTCATCCAACTGTCATACCGACCTTCAAAGCGGGTGTCGTGTGCTGTATTTATATTTTGTTGTTTATTTTTATTGTTAATATATATTTCTTTTAACTTATTCTCTTTATTTAAATTTCTTATTTTTCAGGCTTAACACGTGCCCGTAACAAATTTGACAATCAAGTCAACAAAGTCAAGTCGTTTGTTGTACGACTTTGAGTTACAAAAATAATTGCTAAACGCAACCGTGTCGACTCAAATCGCCTTGGAACGACTGGCATCTGGACTACTCACACCTTCACAACTCGCCGCTATGACAACCCGCCATGGTACAAGTAAACGCGCGACATCTCGCCATAGGGACAACTCGCCTTCAACTCAAGTCGCCTTGACGCATATAATCTCACTCATATTTGCCCCAAATTGAGAAACGAGTGATTATTTATAGGGAGGTGTCGTCTCAATTTTTAATCTGCTTTGTTTTGCATGTGTTTTTTGATTGGTTTAGAAAGGCTGTGTAGTGTAGATTGTTTTTTTTTGTAGGGAGCGGGAGCTTTCTCGACAAGACAGGAGAATGGCCAAAAATGTATGGGAATGGGAGCTAGTAATGCAACTAATGTCATATATCATTGGATTGTCAACAATAATTTATAATGCGGCTTGACCAAAATCACGTTGTTAAAAAAGTTATTCACTAAAAACGTAGCTTTTCTGTAACTTAATTAGATTAACAATTTAAGTAAACATGTTCAGAACGATACACTGAAATACATATCTTTGAATGTAAGTATGCATTTTAAGGCAAACAGACCTAATAAATAGTAAGTACGTATTGCATGGACCAACCATTAAGTTGTTTCATCCCGTGGTCTAAAGGTGCTTTCATTGGCTAGCTTAAGAGAAAAATGGGCGGATATTAAAAAAACAGTAGTACATGTGACCTTATTCATTCACTGCTTAAAGCAGACTGAAACTGAACTGACAAGACAAAGACAACCGCCTGGAGAGACGATATTATTGTGCACACCTACTACGCCTGCCTAGCCTACAAGGTAAAACATAAAAGTAGGGGAAGCCAGGGCATAGCAGGCACCCGGCGCAAAACAGGCAACCTAAATATTTCTCTGTTGAGTTAAGTGGGAGATTCAATGCCAATTTAGGGGAAATTAAATAAAAGTTTTTTGAATAAAAGTTGAACGTATGCTGTGTGTGTTTGTTAAAAGACGGGTTTTCATTCATTTGCAGTTATTTTGGTGCAGTTTTAAAGTTATAAATTTGGTATTAATTATTATATATCAATCAATGCAAGTAAATGATGTTTGTAAAAATGCCTTAATTTGTCTTAGGCCTTTAGTTAGAAAAGAAATTTTTACAGATTATAAAAAACAGCTACGGGGCATAATGGGCATGTGGTTCTATAATGCCCCATTCATTTTGTACGCATGCTATATTCATATTTTTCTTTCAGGACTTTTAAGGTATTCGTTTAGACGAATATCTTTATTCATTCAAGAATTTAAAGACATTTACTTAAAGATATGGAGGGGCATAAGTTTGGCTTTTAAATAAAAGAATTTTAAGAACTAGCTTTTAAAGTCGCTGAAAAAAATGTATTAGCCATTGTTGCGCTGAAGAAAATGATGTCGACCATGAAAGCAGCCACATTTGCTCGAGTACCTAACTCAGTTCACTGTCACGCCCATCATGCCAAACCCATGTCCATTCTGCCCCTGCACCGGGCACAATGGGCAAAATCAATAAAATTTATAAGCATTGCTAAAGTTTTTAAGATATACCGCGTCTAATTAAAAGTGAGATCAGCAGGATGCCACATTAGGACACACCGTATAACGAAAGAGCACACACGCGAACAGATACCAACATGCTACTTCCCACCACCATCCGTGAAATTTGCGATCCATTGTCTCAATATTAACACAGAATATGTGACATCGAACATCTTGCCCCTGAATTGATTCGAATGGATAATCGAATGGATATTCGAAAAACCAAAGATCATGGAAGCCAAATTTGCCCCGGGAAATGGTGCAAGAGTTTGTGTGTGACTGTGTCTATATACCGTGTAACACCAAATCTTAAATTTTTTGTCCCGAATTCATGTATTATTTGTATAGGCCACGCCCCCAAAAGTTGGTCTGGGCTAAAAATTAAAATCAGTTAATTGTAATTTCCTTAGAATCATGACAAAATGCCTTAAAACCGAAAATTATTGCAGAAAAAACCGTTTTTTTATAAACGCGCCCCTTAAAAGTGGGCGGAGCTCAAAACTTTGTGTAGGGCAAACCTAGCAAATAGTTATATCTTGAATATTTGTTATAGAATTTTTTTTCAATTTGGAGTAAATTTTCCGAGAAATCGGATAAATCGGATAAAATCTAAGTTTGAGCGTCCTAGCTCGATTAAAAGGACGGACCGACATGGCTTAATCGACTCACATGTAGGTCTCGATCATATCTCTAAAAGGTCTTGGGGGTCTACGCTGATTATTTCACTGTGTTACAAACTATGCATTAAAATTAATATACCCTCGGTCGGGTTTAAAAAGGTGATACACAGGCTCCTGGCGTACATTCAGTCCCTTGTAGCTGTGGGTCGTCTTATGTTGGGCAAACAAGACGAAGCATCGCCACCCGTTTGAAGGAGCACTTCAGTGCTGTCAGCAAACGTCAGCGGGAAAAATTGGCTGTATGCGAGCACATCTTAGATAATCCAAAAGAACATCATTGGATACGCTTTGATGGGGCTAAAGTTCTTGCCTGCGAGTCTCATTATATCCCTTGCCTATTTCGAGAGGCTATTGAAATAAAACGCCACCAAAACTTCAATAGAGATGACTGTTTTAAGCTTTCTCGAACTTGATCCCAAAATAATCATTACACGGTCGATCCCAAATAGGCTTGCACCACCAAGCGATATTGTGAGCGCTGCTTGCGCCCAATTACATCAAACGCATCAACGAGAGAGCATTTCACCTACGCACCTACGCACCGCTACAACCTGCGTAGTGCTAATCGCCCATAAGGAAAATTATTCAGTTTCCCGGTGACCACGCTCAATGAAAATTTCCATTTTCCATTTTCTTTAAGATCTCACTTTTAATTAAGCGCGGTATATATCCTAAAAACTTTAACAATGTCGATTAATCACCGCCAAAACATCAAAAGTCAAAGTTATAAATTTAGAAAACGTTTTAAATTACATTTTTTATCATTTTTCTTTTATGCATTTACGAATTAATTTTATTTTATTCCACCCAATATTAGCGCATGCCCATAACGTATCATGGGATAAATAAACTATGAGTCAGTGTTACCAGAGCTCTGCCTCGACGCTGCCTTTGTAAAAATGCAAACAAATAAAGTTTGTATGTTTTTAGCCAAATTCGAATTAAACGTTAAATTATTCATTGGTAGGTCTCTGCAGATTCATAATCTATGTTATAAATAAAAACTGCATCAAAATTCAAAAAACTTTAGACAAATGTTAAGTCAGAGTACCTACATGGAAACTTTATTTATTTTTATTTTTGATTTGTCACAATGTTTAATGGCAACACTGGATATGTTTATTATGTTTGTTTTCGTGTTCCAATTTCGTTTCAGTCCAATTCAGTCAAGAACTCTATTGTCTATTTTATGGTGTGTGTAAGGCATATCGATGATTTGCGAGCAGTATGACCATAAAGTAGCTACAACAGTTTACTATCTTAAGATTACTAAACTGCAAGAAAATATACAAAATACTGGGCTGCAGAGAATACATAATAATATTAGCAATAAATTCCTTGATCTTAATCCCCTTTAAATCCCTTGATCTTAATTCTAGTTTCCTTACAAACTAGTGGGCGGAACATTTCATAATGCAAGTTTTTCTTGATTTCAAGCAAATAATAATGAATAAGATGCCGTTTGCAAGACTGCAAATAAAATGTGACCACGCCCACATGGGGGCGTTTTTCACTTTTTTTTTAAATGCCAATCCCAATACACCTAAGCAAGCACACTCCGTTTCAAAATTCATCGTCCTGCGACAGTTGCCATTTTTCATGGTAGTAAGTAAAGTGGGCCCATTGACACGGGCGGATTTCAAATTTTCTTACACATTTACTGCTTTGGTACCCAGAAAAAATAAATATGAAGTTTAAAGTTCCTTGCTGAAAATTTAAGGCATAAAAGCTGCCGATAGACAGACGGACGGACAGACCTTATTCGGCTTGTAATTCGGTCTCGACCATATGCTTTTAAGATCTTGGTGGTCTACTGTGATTATTTGTCTATGTTACAAGTTATGAATCAATCTTATTTTACCTCTTGCCCTTAGGGATTGGGTATAGAAAAATAATTTTAACTCATGCGCTTGAACATGCGCCGATGTTATTTTCATTGCCGCACTTTATCACTTGTGAATTTATAATGCGCTCTTTCCGAAATTGTCTTAATTTAATAGTAGAGTGAAAATAAACCAAACTTAAGGTGAATATGGATGTAACTCAAAGGGCAAAAGGGCATTCCATAGCAACCCCTTTTTGATCTTTTATTTTAGCGCTGTTAGAATCCGAGATATTAAGTAAAAACCATTTCGAGGCTCCAGAAAATTTATGAAAAGCCAAATTTTCTCGGATAAGGATTATTTTTTACCGAATTTTTGGCAAAGTCTTGTCATACTAAAAACATAAATAAGTTTTATTTTGATAAACTTATCTTCCAAAAAATGTTGAAAAAAATTTCACTTTTAAAAAAATGCGGAGTTGGACATATGCTGCCGCTACACGGCCCGCTAAGCACCTGCATGTGAGGCCGGAGGCCAGCCGGCGTATGAGTCGTAGAGGCGCCCGGAGTCATTTTTTTAAAGAATCACCCAAACACTGTTTGATATCCGGTAATTTAAGTTCATAAATCATACATTGTTTGGGGTGGTTCTAAAAACAGGAGACTCTGCGCATCGCCTCAACTCATACTCCGGCTGGGACTCAAATACCGGAGATTAAACAGTGTTTGGGTGATTCTGAAAAAAAAAACAAGTGGAAAGTGCAACAGTGGGTATGTAAAAGATTCAATCCATCTACGACGGATTGCAAAATACCCGACCATACCAAAAAAAACTGCCACGCCTCCAAAAAGTGGGTATGATATAAAAATATAACTGTTGGATACTTTATACTAGGTGATTGCATACATTTCGGCCTAAAACTCCGCCTTTTTAATTAAAAAAATAACTTTTTTTAATACCACGCCCACAAAAGTGGACGGGGCCACATACAATATATAAATGCTAATATCTACAGCTTTTGTCATAGAATTTTTTGTCAAATTTCATATACATTTATTGAAAAACAGTCATTTTAAGCTAAAATGCCTTAAAAAGTGGGCGTGGTCAATGAAAAAGCTAAAAATTTTTAGCTACCTTAAAGATAATTATAAGGCAATGTTACGTACCAAAAATGGATGCGCTAGCGCCATTGTAACATAGCTAAAATTTGTAAAATGTATTTTTTCTTAAATTAGAGATGGTCGCACATACAGGCCTGTAGTGGGAGTGTCTGTGGGCGGATTCAGCTTATTTTCAAACTTGATCTGAAGGACTGGACTTCCAACCAACTTAAAAAATTTCAGCTTTCTGCCTTAAAATTTAAGGCCTAAAAGTTGTTTACATATGGACGGACGGACGGGTATGGCTTAATCGATACTCCTGTCGGTCCCATTCATATCTCTAAAAGGTCTAAGGGGTCTACGGTGATTATTTATTATGGCCACCGTTACGTTTCCAGCACCACATCATAAAACCTTAGGTTCTTGAACTTGGTTTTATACAAGTAACCTGGCCCCGTACAAAACCCCTATAAGGACGATTTGACACTTTATAGAACTTAATTTTGGGTGCAGAAAGGGTTCTACTTCGTGCTCTTATAGAACTTTTTTTAAAAGAATATGTAGGTACACACACTTTCGTGGTGTTTACCTTTAAACGTAATAGTGTGGTTTTCCTAATAGTTGGGTATACACATATTCCTATCTTATTCCTTGAAAGTGTTGATGTTTTTGCACAAATAACTTCGTTCATATTAAATGATGATGAAATTAATGAGTAAAAACGAGTGCATTTAATTAGCAGAAAACAAGGTGCGCAGCTTGTTTCTTCGAATGATTTATTAAAATAGGACGAAAAGAAACAATGCACTTCTTGAAATATTGAATGTAACATAAAATAAAGAGTGCAAGGTTTTTATGTAAAGCCCACTTAGCACTATTGTAACACTTAAGGTATTCTGCGTTGCCCTTTAGAAACTTTGGGTTGTATGTAGCACTGTCTAGTTTCATGTAGAACTTTTATAAAGTTTTATGTTTTCTGTCAAACATGGCGCTAATTTATTTAGGGTAACCATCACTCTCTTTTCTTGTATGATATACGTTGGTTTTTGTTTCCTTTATAATTTCCTTTACAGGCTGTTTTTATCTTATTCATGATTGTCTGAAAGCTCAACAACAGAAAAAAGAAATAAAAAAACAAGTAGGAAAGTGGGTATGCAAAAGCTTCAATCCATCTACGACGGATTGCAAAATACCCGACCATACCATAAAGAAAACTGCCACGCCTGCAAAAAGTGGGCGGGATATAAAAATATAACTGTTGAACGCTTTATACTAGGTGGTTGCATACATTTCGGCCTAAAACTCCGCCTTTTTAAGTAAAAAAATCACTTTTTTTAACGCCATGCCCACAAAAGTGGGCGGAGGCACATACAATATATACATAAAAGTTAGAAAATGCTAATATCTACAGCTTTTGTCATTATCGTCATTCACACTATCAAAGGTGTCGTAAAGTTATTGCGTTGTGTAATTTTTATCTTTATTCAATATATATTTTGTTTCTTGGATTAAAGATTTAATCCAATTAAGTAATTTGAATGAAAGATATTTCCATATACTTCATAAAGTGCTAATTCGGCGTTTTCTATCAAAACGTAGTTTTCTCGAGTGTAGTCAGTCATGTCCATATATGCACGTATATGCATATATCACATAGCTTGTAACACGGTGAAATAATAATGGTAGTCCCCAAGACTTTAAGGGCATAATTATCGAGACCGAATTTTGAATCAAATGAGCCATGTCCGTCCGTCCGTCTGTCTGTATGTCATACGTGTTTGGGCCTTAAGGCTAGTTACCTGAAATTTGGTACATGGGTTCATTGTCATCCGAAGCAGTACAAGTGTAAACATTTTTCGAATCTGCTTACAGACACTTCCACAATCGGTGCAATTGTGCAACTACCTCCAGAGCTTTCAAAGCTGTAAGACGTTTTAATAGCCTGAAATTTGGTATTTATTATCTCCTGTTTATTGTTAGATACACAAAGTAAATATTGTATAGCTTCACCTCCCCTAGTGGGCGTGGCATCGA
>CANQKQ010000030.1:0-492976 GCA_947623515.1 Neoascia interrupta
GACGTCATCTCTACTATAGACGTCATCTATACTATAGACGTCATTTATACTATAGACGTCATCTATACTATAGACGACATCTATACTATAGACGTCATCTATACTATAGACGTCATCAATACTATAGACGTCATCAATACTATAGACGTCATCAATACTATAGACGTCATCTATACTATAGACGACATCTATACTATAGACGTCATCTATACTATAGACGTCATCTATACTATAGACGTCATCTATACTATAGACGTCATCTATACTATAGACGTCATCTATACTATAGACGTCATCTATACTATAGACGTCATCTATACTATAGACGTCATCTATACTATAGACGTCATCTATACTATAGACGTCATCTATACTATAGACGTCATCTATACTATAGACGTCATCTATACTATAGACGTCATCTATACTATAGACGTCATCTATACTATAGACGTCATCTATACTATAGACGTCATCTATACTATAGACGTCATCTATACTATAGACGTCATCTATACTATAGACGTCATCTATACTATAGACGTCATCTATACTATAGACGTCATCTATACTATAGACGTCATCTATACTATAGACGTCATCTATACTATAGACGTCATCTATACTATAGACGTCATCTATACTATAGACGTCATCTATACTATAGACGTCATCTATACTATGGACGTCATCTTTAGCTATGGACGTCATCTATACTATAGACGTCATCTATACTATAGACGTCATCTATACTATAGACGTCATCTATACTATAGACGTCATCTATACTATAGACGTCATCTATACTATAGACGTCATCTATACTATAGACGTCATCTATACTATAGACGTCATCTATACTATAGACGTCATCTATACTATAGACGTCATCTATACTATAGACGTCATCTATACTATAGACGTCATCTATACTATAGACGTCACCTATACTATAGACGTCATCTATACTATAGACGTCACCTATACTATAGACGTCATCTATACTATAGACTATAGACGTCATCTATACTATAGACGTCATCTATACTATAGACGTCATCTATACTATAGACGTCATCTATACTATAGACGTCATCTATACTATAAACGTCATCTATACTATAGACGTCATCTATACTATAGACGTCATCTATACTATAAACGTCATCTATACTATAGACGTCATCTATACTATAGACGTCATCTATACTATAGACTATAGACGTCATCTATACTATAGACGTCATCTATACTATAGACGTCATCTATACTATAGACTATAGACGTCATCTATACTATAGACGTCATCTATACTATAGACGTCATCTATACTATAGACGTCATCTATACTATAGACGTCACCTATACTATAGACGTCACCTATACTATAGACGTCACCTATACTATAGACGTCATCTATACTATAGACTATAGACGTCATCTATACTATAGACGTCATCTATACTATAGACGTCATCTATACTATAGACGTCATCTATACTATAGACGTCATCTATACTATAAACGTCATCTATACTATAGACGTCACCTATACTATAGACGTCACCTATACTATAGACGTCACCTATACTATAGACGTCATCTATACTATAGACTATAGACGTCATCTATACTATAGACGTCATCTATACTATAGACGTCATCTATACTATAGACGTCATCTATACTATAGACGTCATCTATACTATAAACGTCACCTATACTATAGACGTCACCTATACTATAGACGTCATCTATACTATAAACGTCATCTATACTATAGACGTCATCTATACTATAGACGTCATCTATACTATAGACTATAGACGTCATCTATACTATAGACGTCATCTATACTATAGACGTCATCTATACTATAGACGTCATCTATACTATAGACGTCATCTATACTATAAACGTCATCTATACTATAGACGTCATCTATACTATAGACGTCATCTATACTATAGACGTCATCTATACTATAGACGTCATCTATAATATAGACGTCATCTATACTATAGACGTCACCTATACTATAGACGTCATCAATACTATAGACGTCATCTATACTATAGACGTCATCTATACTATAGACGTCATCTATACTATAGACGTCATCTATACTATAGACGTCATCTATACTATAGACGTCATCTATACTATAGACGTCATCTATACTATAGACGTCATCTATACTATAGACGTCATCTATACTATAGACGTAATCTATACTATAGACGTCATCTATACTATAGACGTCATCTATACTATAGACGTCATCTATACTATAGACGTCATCTATACTATAGACGTCACCTATACTATAGACGTCATCTATACTATAGACGTCATCTATACTATAGACGTCATCTATACTATAGACGTCATCTATACTATAGACGTCATCTATACTATAGACGTCATCTCTGCAATAGACGTCATCTATAATATAGACGTCATCTGTACTATAGACGTCATCTATACTATAGACGTCATCTATACTATAGACGTCATCTATACTATAGACTATAGACGTCATCTATACTATAGACGTCATCTATACTATAGACGTCATCTTTACTATAGACGTCATCTTTACTATAGACGTCATCTATACTATAGACCTCATTTATACTATAGACGTCATCTATACTATAGACGTTATCTTTACTATAGACGTCATCTATACTATAGACGTCATCTATACTATGGACGTTATCTTTACTATGGACGTCATCAATACTTTAGACGTCATCTATACTATAGACGTCATCAATATTATAGACGTCATCTGTACTATAGACATCATCTATACTATAGACGTCATCTATACTATAGACGTCATCTATACTATAGACGTCATCTATACTATAGACGTCATCTATACTATAGACGTCATCTATACTATAGCCGTCATCTATACTATAGCAGTCATCTATACTATAGACGTCATCTATACTATAGACGTTATCTTTACTATAGACGTCATCTATACTATAGACACGTCATCTATACTATAAACGTCATCTATGCTATAGACGTCATCTATACTATAGACGTCATCTATACTATAGACGTCATCTGTACTATAGACGTCATCTTTACTATAGAAGTCATCTTTACTATAGACGTCATCTATACTATAGACGTCATCTATACTATAGACGTCATCTATACTATAGACGTCATCTATACTATAGACGTCATCTATACTATAGACACGTCATCTATACTATAGACACGTCATCTATACTATAGACACGTCATCTATACTATAAACGTCATCTATGCTATAGACGTCATCTATACTATAGACCTCATCTATACTATAGACGTCATCTATACTATAGACGTCATCTATACTATAGACGTCATCTATACTATAGACGTCATCTATACTATAGACGTCATCTTTACTATAGACGTCATCTATACTATAGACGTCATCTACACTATAGACGTCATCTTTACTATAGACGTCATCTATACTATAGACATCATCTATACTATAGACGTCATCTATACTATAGACGTCATCTATACTTTAGACGTCATCTATACTATAGACGTCATCTATACTATAGACGTCATCTATACTATAGACGTCATCTGTACTATAGACGTCATCTTTACTATAGAAGTCATCTTTACTATAGACGTCATCTTTACTATAGACGTCATCTATACTATAGACGTCATCTATACTATAGACGTCATCTATACTATAGACGTCATCTATACTATAGACACGTCATCTATACTATAGACACGTCATCTATACTATAAACGTCATCTATACTATAGACGTCATCTATACTATAGACGTCATCTATACTATAGACGTCATCTATACTATAGACGTCATCTATACTATAGACGTCATCTATACTATAGACGTCATCTATACTATAGACGTCATCTATACTATAGACGTCATCTTTACTATAGACGTCATCTATACTATAGACGTCATCTACACTATAGACGTCATCTTTACTATAGACGTCATCTATACTATAGACATCATCTATACTATAGACGTCATCTATACTATAGACGTCATCTATACTATAGACGTCATCTATACTTTAGACGTCATCTATACTATAGACGTCATCTATACTATAGACGTCATCTATACTATAGACGTCATCTATACTATAGACGTTATCTATACTATAGACGTCATCTATACTATAGACGTCATCTATACTATAGACGTCATCTATTCTATAGACGTCATCTATACTATAGACGTCATCAATACTATTGACGTCATCTATACTATAGACGTCATCTATACTGTAGACGTCATCTATACTATGGATGTCATCTATACTATGGACGTCATCTATGCTATAAACATCATATCTACTAAAGACGTCATCTCTACTATAGACGTCATCTATACTATAGACGTCATCTCTACTATAGACGTCATCTATACTATAAACGTCATCTATACTATAGACGTCATCTATACTATAGACGTCATCTATACTATAGATGTCGTCTATACTATAGACGTCATCTATACTATAGACGTCATCTATACTATAGACGTCATCTATACTATAGACGTCATCTATACTATAGACGTCATCTATACTATAGACGTCATCTTTACTATAGACGTCATCTATACTATAGACGTCATCTATACTATAGACGTCATCTATGCTATAAACGTCATCTATACTATAGACGTCATCTATACTATAGACGTCATCTATACTATAGACGTCATCTATACTATAGACGTCATGTATACTATAGAAGTCATCTATACTATAGACGTCATCTATACTATAGACGTCATCTATACTATAGACGTCATCTATACTATAGACGTCATCTATACTATAGACGTCATCTATACTATAGACGTCATCTATACTATAGACGTCATCTATACTATAGACGTCATCTATACTATAGACGTCATCTATACTATAGACGTCATCTATACTATAGACGTCATCTATACTATAGACGTCATCTATACTATAGACGTCATCTATACTATAGACGTCATCTATACTATAGACGTCATCTATACTATAGACGTCATCTATACTATAGACGTCATCTATACTATAGACGTCATCTATACTATAGACGTCACCTATACTATAGACGTCACCTATACTATAGACGTCACCTATACTATAGACGTCATCTATACCATAGACGTCATCTGTACTATAGACGTCATCTATACTATAAACGTCATCTATACTATAGACGTCATCTATACTATAGACGTCATCTATACTATAGACTATAGACGTCATCTATACTATAGACGTCATCTATACTATAGACGTCATCTATACTATAGACGTCATCTTTATTATAGACGTCATCTATACTATAGACGTCATCTATACTATAGACGTTATCTAAACTATAGACGTCATCTATACTATAGATGTCATCTTTACTATAGACGTCATCCATACTATAGGCGTCTTCTATTCTATAGACGTCATCTATACTATAGACGTCATCAATACTATAGACGTCATCTATACTACAGAAGTCATCTATACTATGGACGTTATCTATACTATGGACGTCATCTATACTATGGACGTTATCTTTACCATGGACGTCATCTATACTATGGACGTCATCTATACTATGGACGTCATCTATGCTATAGACATCATCTCTACTATAGACGTCATCTATACTATAGACGTCATCTATACTATAGACATCATCTCTACTATAGACGTCATCTATACTATAGACGTCATCTATACTATAGACGTCATCTATACTATAGACGTCATCTATACTATAGACGTCATCTATACTATAGACGTCATCTATACTATAGACGTCATCTATACTATAGACGTCATCTATACTATAGACGTCATCTATACTATGGACGTCATCTATACTATAGACGTCATCTATACTATAGACGTCATCTATACTATAGACGTCATCTATACTATAGACGTCATCTATACTATAGACGTCATCTATACTATAGACGTCATCTATACTATAGACGTCATCTATACTATAGACGTCATCTATACTATAGACGTCATCTATACTATAGACGTCATCTATACTATAGACGTCATCTATACTATAGACGTCATCTATACTATAGACGTCATCTATACTATAGACGTCATCTATACTATAGACGTCATCTATACTATAGACGTCATCTATACTATAGACGTCATCTATACTATGGACGTCATCTATACTATAGACGTCATCTATACTATAGACGTCATCTATACTATAGAAGTCATCTATACTATAGAAGTCATCTATACTATAGACGTCATCTATACTATGGACGTCATCAATACTATAGACGTCATGTATACTATAGGCGTCATCAATATAATAGACACCATCAGTACTATAGACATCCTCTATACTATAGACGTCATCTATACTATAGACGTCATCTATACTATAGACGTCATCTATACTATAGCCGTCATCTATACTATAGCCGTCATCTATACTATAGACGTCATCTATACTATAGACGTTATCTTTACTATAGACGTCATCTATACTATAGACACGTCATCTATACTATAAACGTCATCTTTGCTATAGACGTCATCTATACTATAGACGTCATCTATACTATAGACGTCATCTATACTATAGACGTCATCTATACTATAGACGTCATCTATACTATAGACGTCATCTATATTATAGACGTCATCTATACTATAGACGTCATCTATACTATAGACGTCATCTATACTATAGACGTCATCTATACTATAGACGTCATCTATACTATAGCCGTTATCTATACTATAGACGTCATCTATACTATAGACGTCATCTATACTGTAGACGTCATATATACTATAGACGTCATCTATACTATAGACGTCATCAATACTATAGATGTCATCAATACTATAGACGTCATCTATACTATAGACGTCATCTATACTATAGACGTCATCTATACTATAGACGTCATCTATACTATAGACGTCATCTATGCTATAGACGTCATCTATACTATAGACGTCATCTATACTATAGACGTCATCTTTACTATAGACGTCATCTATACTATAGACGTCATCTATACTATAGACGTCATCTATACTATAGATGTCATCAATACTATAGATGTCATCTATACTATAGACGTCATCTATACTATAGACGTCATCTATACTATAGACGTCATCTATACTATAGACGTCATCTATACTATAGACGTCATCAATACTATAGATGTCATCAATACTATAGATGTCATCAATACTATAGATGTCATCTATACTATAGACGTCATCTATACTATAGACGTCATCTATACTATAGACGTCATCTATACTATAGACGTCATCTATACTATAGACGTCATCTATACTATAGACGTCATCTATACTATAGACGTCATCTATACTATAGACGTCATCTATACTATAGACGTCATCTATACTATAGACGTCATCTATACTATAGACGTCATCTATACTATAGACGTCATCTATACTATAGACGTCATCTGTACTATAGACGTCATCTGTACTATAGACGTCATCTATACTATAGACGTCAATTATACTATAGACGTCATCTATACTATAGACGTCATCTATACTATAGACGTCATCAATACTATAGACGTCATCTATACTATAGACGTCATCTATAGTATAGACGTCATCTATACTAGAGACGTCATCTATACTATAGACGTCATCTATACTATAAACGTCATCTATACTATAGACGTCATCTATACTATAGACGTCATCTATACTATAGACGTCATCTATACTATAGACGTCATCTATACTATGGACGTCATCTATACTACGGACGCTATCTTTACTACGGACGTCATCTATACTATGGACGTCATCTATGCTACGGACGTCATCTCTACTATAGACGTCATCTATACTATAGACGTCATCTATACTATAGACGTCATCTATACTATAGACGTCATCTATACTATAGACGTCATCTATACTATAGACGTCATCTATACTTTAGACGTCATCTTTACTATAGACGTCATCTATACTATAGACGTCATCTATACTATAGACGTCATCTATACTATAGACGTCATCTATACTATAGACGTCATTTATACTATAGACGTCATCTATACTATAGACGTCATCTATACTATAGACGTCAATTATACTATAGACGTCATCTATACTATAGACGTCATCTATACTATAGAAGTCATCTATACTATAGACGTCATCTATACTATAGACGTCATCTATACTATAGACGTCATCTATACTATGGACGTCATCTATACTATGGACGTTATCTTTACTATGGACGTCATCTATACTATGGACGTCATCTATGCTATAGACATCATCTATACTATAGACGTCATCTATACTATAGACGTCATCTATACTATAGACGTCATCTATACTATAGACGTCATCTATACTATAGACGTCATCTATACTATAGACGTCATCTATACTATAGACGTCATCAATACTTTAGACGTCATCAATACTTTAGACGTCATCTATACTATAGACGTCATCTATACTATAGACGTCACCTATACTATAGACGTCACCTATACTATAGACGTCATCTATACTATAGACGTCATCTATACTATAGACGTCATCTATACTATAGACGTCATCTATACTATAGACGTCATCTATACTATAGACGTCATCTATACTATAGACGTCATCTATACTATAGACGTCATCTATACTATAGACGTCATCTATACTATAGACGTCATCTGTACTATAGACGTCATCTATACTATAGACTTCATCTATACTATAGACGTCATCTGTACTATAGACGTCATCTATACTATAGACGTCATCTATACTATAGACGTCATCTATACTATAGACGTCATCTATACTATAGACGTCATCTATACTATAGACGTCATCTATACTATAGACGTCATCTATACTATAGACGTCATCTATACTATAGACGTCATCTATACTATAGACGTCATCTATACTATAGACGTCATCTATACTATAGACGTCATCTATACTATAGACGTCATCTGTAATATAGACGTCATCTATACTATAGACTTCATCTATACTATAGACGTCATCTGTACTATAGACGTCATCTATACTATAGACGTCATCTATACTATAGACGTCATCTATACTATAGACGTCATCTATACTATAGACGTCATCTATACTATAGACGTCATCTATACTATAGACGTCATCTATACTATAGACGTCATCTATACTATAGACGTCATCTATACTATGGACGTCATCTTTACTATGGACGTCATCTATACTATGGACGTCATCTCTACTATAGACGTCATCTATACTATAGACGTCATCTATACTATAGACGTCATCTATAATATAGACGTCATCTATACTGTAGACGTCATCTATATTATAGACGTCATCTATACTATAGCCCTCATCTATACTATAGCCCTCATCTATGCTATAGACGTCATCTATGCTATAGACGTCATCTATACTATAGATACGTCATCTATACTATAGACACGTCATCTATACTATAGACACGTCATCTATACTATAGACGTCATCTATGCTATAGACCTCATCTATACTATAGACCTCATCTATACTATAGACGTCATCTATACTATAGACGTCATCTATACTATAGACTTTATCTTTACTATAGACGTCATCTATACTATAGACACGTCATCTATACTATAAACGTCATCTATACTATAGACCTCATCTATACTATAGACCTCATCTATACTATAGACGTCATCTATACTATAGACCTCATCTATACTATAGACGTCATCTATACTATAGACGTCATCTATACTATAGACGTCATCTATACTATAGACGTCATCTATACTATAGACGTCATCTATACTATAGACGTCATCTATACTATAGACGTCATCTATACTATAGACGTCATCTATACTATAGACGTCATCTATACTATAGACGTCATCTATACTATAGACGTCATCTATACTATAGACATCATATATACTATAGACGTCATCAATACTATAGACGTCATATATACTATAGACGTCATCTATAGTATAGATGACATCTATACTATAGACGTCATCTATACTATAGACGTCATCTATACTATAGACGTCATCTATACTATAGATGTCATCTATACTATGGACGTCATCTATGCTATGGACGTCATCTATGCTATGGACGTCATCTCTACTATAGACGTCATCTATACTATAGACGTCATCTATACTATAGACGTCATCTATACTATAGACGTCATCTATACTATAGACGTCATCTATACTATAGACGTCATCTATACTATAGACGTCATCTATACTATAGACGTCATCTATACTATAGACGTCATCTATACTATAGACGTCATCTATACTATAGACGTCATCTATACTATAGACGTCATCTATACTTTAGACGTCATCTATACTATAGACGTCATCTATACTATAGACGTCATCTATACTATAGACGTCATCTATACTATAGACGTCATCTATACTATAGACGTCATCTTTACTATAGACGTCATATATACTATAGACGTCATCTTTACTATAGACGTCATCTTTACTATAGACGTCATATATACTATAGACGTCATCTTTACTATAGACGTCATCTTTACTATAGACGTCATCTATACTATAGACGTCATCTATACTATAGACGTCATCTATACTATTGACGTCATCTATACTATAGACGTCATCTATACTATAGACTTCATCTATACTATAGACGTCATCTATACTATTGACGTCATCTATACTATATACGTCATCTATACTATAGACGTCATCTATAATATAGACGTCATCTATACTATAGACGTCATCTATAATATAGACGTCATCTATACTATAGACGTCATCTATACTATAGACGTCATCTATACTATAGACGTCATCTATACTATAGACGTCATCTATACTATAGACGTCATCTATACTATAGACGTCATCTATACTATAGACGTCACCTATACTATAGACGTCATCCTTACTATAGACGTCATCAATACTATAGACGTCATCTATACTATAGACGTCATCTATACTATAGACGTCATCTATACTATAGACGTCATCTATACTATGGACGTTATCTTTACTATGGACATCATCTATACTATGGACGTCATAGTATAGATGACTATAGACGTTATCTATACTATAGACGTCATCTATACTATAGACGTCTTATATACTATAGACGTCATCCATACTATAGACGTCATCCATACTATAGACGTCATCTATTCTATAGACGTCATCTATACTATAGACGTCATCTATACTATAGACGTCATCTATACTATAGACGTCATCTATACTATGGACGTCATCTATACTATGGACGTCATCTATACTATGGACGTCATCTATACTATGGACGTTATCTTTACTATGGACGTCATCTATACTATGGACGTCATCTATGCTATAGACATCATCTCTACTATAGACGTCATCTATACTATAGACGTCATCTATACTATAGACGTCATCTATACTATAGACGTCATCTATACTATAGATGTCGTCTATACTATAGACGTCATCTATACTATAGATGTCGTCTATACTATAGACGTCATCTATACTTTAGATGTCGTCTATACTATAGACGTCATCTATACTACAGACGTCATCTATACTATAGACGTCATCTATACTATAGACGTCATCTATACTATAGACGTCATCTTTACTATAGACGTCATCTATACTATAGACGTCATCTATACTATAGACGTCATCTATACTATAGACGTCATCTATACTATAGAAGTCATCTATACTATAGACGTCATCTATACTATAGACGTCATCTATACCATAGACGTCATCTATACTATAGACGTCATCTATACTATAGACGTCATCTATACTATAGACGTCATCTATACTATAGACGTCACCTATACTATAGACGTCACCTATACTATAGACGTCACCTATACTATAGACGTCACCTATACTATAGACGTCATCTATACTATAGACGTCATCTCTGCAATAGACGTCATCTATATTATAGACGTCATCTATACTATAGACGTCATCTATACTATAGACGTCATCTATACTATATACGTCATCTATACTATAGACGTCATCTATAATATAGACGTCATCTATACTATAGACGTCATCTATAATATAGACGTCATCTATACTATAGACGTCATCTATACTATAGACGTCATCTATACTATAGACGTCATCTATACTATAGACGTCATCTATACTATAGACGTCATCTATACTATAGACGTCATATATACTATAGACGTCATCTATACTATAGACGTCACCTATACTATAGACGTCATCCATACTATAGACGTCATCAATACTATAGACGTCATCTATACTATAGACGTCATCTATACTATAGACGTTATCTATACTATAGACGTCATCTATACTATGGACGTTATCTTTACTATGGACATCATCCATACTATGGACGTCATCTATACTATGGACGTCATCTATACTATGGACGTCATCTATACTATGGACGTCATCTATACTATGGACGTCATCTATACTATGGACGTTATCTTTACTATGGACGTCATCTATGCTATGGACGTCATCTATACTATAGACGTCATCTATACTATAGACGTCATCTATACTATAGACGTCATCTATACTATAGACGTCATCTATACTATAGACGTCATCTATACTATAGACGTCATCTATACTATAGACGTCATCTATACTATAGACGTCACCTATACTATAGACGTCATCCATACTATAGACGTCATCAATACTATAGACGTCATCTATACTATGGACGTCATCTATACTATGGACGTTATCTTTACTATGGACGTCATCTATACTATGGACGTTATCTTTCCTATGGACATCATCTATACTATGGACGTTATCTTTACTATAGACGTCATCTATACTATAGATACTATAGATACTATAGATGTCGTCTATACTATAGACGTCATCTATACTATAGACGTCATCTATACTATAGACGTCATCTATACTA
This sequence comes from Neoascia interrupta, assembly GCA_947623515.1. Lineage (NCBI taxonomy): Eukaryota > Metazoa > Arthropoda > Insecta > Diptera > Syrphidae > Neoascia > Neoascia interrupta. Next base: position 13,062 of record CANQKQ010000030.1, read on the forward strand.
TAGACGTCATCTATACTATAGACGTCATCTATACTATAGACGTCATCTATACTATAGACGTCATCTATACTATAGACGTCATCTATACCATAGACGTCATCTATACTATAGACGTCATCAATACTATAGACGTCATCTATACTATAGACGTCATCAATACTATAGACGTCATCTATACTAAAGACGTCATCTATACTATAGACGTCATCTATACTATAGACGTCATCTATACTATAGACGTCATCTTTACTATAGACGTCATCTATACTATAGACGTCATCTATACTATAGACGTCATCTATACTATAGACGTCATCTATACTATAGACGTCATCTATACTATAGACGTCATCTATATTATAGACGTCATCTATACTATAGACGTCATCTATACCATAGACGTCATCTATACTATAGACGTCATCTATACTATAGACGTCATCTATACTATAGACGTCATCTATACTATAGACGTCATCTATACTATAGACGTCATCTATACTATAGACGTCATCCATATTATAGACGTCATCTATACTATAGACGTCTTCTATACTATAGACGTCATCTATACTATAGACGTTATCTATACTATAGACGTCATCTATACTATAGACGTTATCTATACTATAGACGTCATCTATACTATAGACGTCATATATACTATAGACGTCATCCATACTATAGACGTCATCTATTCTATAGACGTCATCTATACTATAGACGTCATCAATACTATAGACGTCATCTATACTATAGACGTCATCTATACTATAGACGTCATCTATACTATGGACGTCATCTATACTATGGACGTCATCTATACTATGGACGTTATCTTTACTATAGACGTCATCTATACTATAGACGTCATCTCTGCAATAGACGTCATCTATACTATAGACGTCATCAATACTATAGACGTCATCTATACTATAGACGTCATCAATACTATAGACGTCATCTATACTATAGACGTCATCTTTACTATAGACGTCATCTATACTATAGACGTCATCTATACTATAGACGTCATCTATACTATAGACGTCATCTATACTATAGACGTCATCTATACTATAGACGTCATCTATACTATTGACGTCATCTATACTATAGACGTCATCTATACTATAGACGTCATCTATACTATAGACGTCATCTATACTATAGACGTCATCTATACTATAGACGTCATCTATACTATAGACGTCATCTATACTATAGACGTCATCTATACTATAGACGTCATCTATACTATAGACGTCATCCATACTATAGACGTCATCTATACTATAGACGTCATCTATACTATAGACGTCATCTATACTATAGACGTCATCTATACTATAGACGTCATCTATACTATGGACGTCATCTATACTATGGACGTCATCTATACTATGGACGTTATCTTTACTATGGACGTCATCTATACTATGGACGTCATCTATGCTATAGACATCATCTCTACTATAGACGTCATCTATACTATAGACGTCATCTATACTATAGACGTCATCTTTACTATAGACGTTATCTTTACTATAGACGTCATCTATACTATAGACGTCATCTATACTATAGACGTCATCTATACTATAGACGTCATCTATACTATAGAAGTCATCTATACTATAGACGTCATCTATACTATAGACGTCATCTATACTATAGACGTCATCTATACTATAGACGTCATCTATACTATAGACGTCATCTATACTATAGACGTCATCTATACTATAGACGTCACCTGTACTATAGACGTCACCTATACTATAGACGTCATCTCTGCAATAGATGTCATCTATACTATAAGCGTCATCTATACTATAGACGTCATCTATACTATAGACGTCATCTATACTATATACGTCATCTATAATATAGACGTCATCTATACTATAGACGTCATCTATACTATAGACGTCATCTATACTATAGACGTCATCTATACTATAGACGTCATCTATACTATAGACGTCATCTATACTATAGACGTCATCTATACTATAGACGTCATCTATACTATAGACGTCATCTATACTATAGACGTCACCTATACTATAGACGTCAACCATACTATAGACGTCATCCATACTATAGACGTCATCTATACTATAGACGTCATCTATACTATAGACGTCATCTATACTATAGACGTCATCTATACTATAGACGTCATCTATACTATAGACGTCATCTATACTATAGACGTCATCTATACTATAGACGTCATCTATACTATAGACGTCACCTATACTATAGACGTCATCCATACTATAGATGTCATCTATACTATGGACGTCATCTATACTATGGACGTCATCTATGCTATGGACGTCATCTCTACTATAGACGTCATCTATACTATAGACGTCATCTATACTATAGACGTCATCTATACTTTAGACGTCATCTATACTATAGACGTCATCTATACTATAGACGTCATCTATACTATAGACGTCATCTATACTATAGACGTCATCTATACTATAGACGTCATCTATACTATAGATGTCGTCTATACTATAGACGTCATCTATACTATAGACGTCATCTATACTATAGACGTCATCTATACTATAGACGTCATCTATACTATAGACGTCATCTATACTATAGACGTCATCTATACTATAGACGTCATCTATACCATAGACGTCATCTATACTATAGACGTCATCAATACTATAGACGTCATCTATACTATAGACGTCATCTATACTACAGACGTCATCTATACTATAGACGTCATCTATACTATAGACGTCATCTTTACTATAGACGTCATCTATACTATAGACGTCATCTATACTATAGACGTCATCTATACTATAGACGTCATCTATACTATAGACGTCATCTATACTATAGACGTTATCTATACTATAGACGTCATCTATATTATAGACGTCATCTATACTATAGACGTCATCTATACCATAGACGTCATCTATACTATAGACGTCATCTATACTATAGACGTCATCTATACTATAGACGTCATCTATACTATAGACGTCATCTATACTATAGACGTCATCTATACTATAGACGTCATCCATACTATAGACGTCATCTATACTATAGACGTCATCTATACTATAGACGTCATCTATACTATAGACGTCATCTATACTATAGACGTTATCTATACTATAGACGTCATCTATACTATAGACGTCATATATACTATAGACGTCATCCATACTATAGACGTCATCTATTCTATAGACGTCATCTATACTATAGACGTCATCAATACTATAGACGTCATCTATACTATAGACGTCATCTATACTATAGACGTCATCTCTGCAATAGACGTCATCTATACTATAGACGTCATCAATACTATAGACGTCATCTATACTATAGACGTCATCAATACTATAGACGTCATCTATACTATAGACGTCATCTTTACTATAGACGTCATCTATACTATAGACGTCATCTATACTATAGACGTCATCTATACTATAGACGTCATCTATACTATAGACGTCATCTATACTATAGACGTCATCTATACTATAGACGTCATCTATAGACGTCATCTATACTATAGACGTCATCTATACTATAGACGTCATCTATACTATAGACGTCATCTATACTATAGACGTCATCTATACTATAGACGTCATCTATACTATAGACGTCATCCATACTATAGACGTCATCTATACTATAGACGTCATCTAAACTATAGACGTCATCAATACTATAGACGTCATCTATACTATAGACGTCATCTATACTATAGACGTCATCTATACTATGGACGTCATCTATACTATGGACGTCATCTATACTATGGACGTCATCTATACTATGGACGTTATCTTTACTATGGACGTCATCTATACTATGGACGTCATCTATGCTATAAACATCATCTCTACTATAGACGTCATCTATACTATAGACGTCATCTATACTATAGACGTCATCTTTACTATAGACGTCATCTTTACTATAGACGTCATCTATACTATAGACGTCATCTATACTATAGACGTCATCTATACTATAGACGTCATCTATACTATAGACGTCATCTATACTATAGACGTCATCTATACTATAGAAGTCATCTATACTATAGACGTCATCTATACTATAGACGTCATCTATACTATAGACGTCATCTATACTATAGACGTCATCTATACTATAGACGTCATCTATACTATAGACGTCATCTATACTATAGACGTCACCTATACTATAGACGTCACCTATACTATAGACGTCATCTCTGCAATAGATGTCATCTATACTATAAACGTCATCTATACTATAGACGTCATCTATACTATAGACGTCATCTATATTATATACGTCATCTATAATATAGACGTCATCTATACTATAGACGTCATCTATACTATAGACGTCATCTATACTATAGACGTCATCTATACTATAGACGTCATCTATACTATAGACGTCATCTATACTATAGACGTCATCTATACTATAGACGTCATCTATACTATAGACGTCATCCATACTATAGACGTCATCCATACTATAGACGTCGTCTATACTATAGACGTCATCTATACTATAGACGTCATCTATACTATAGACGTCATCTATACTATAGACGTCATCTATACTATAGACGTCATCTATACTATAGACGTCACCTATACTATAGACGTCATCCATACTATAGACGTCATCTATACTATAGACGTCATCTATACTATAGACGTCATCTATACTATGGACGTTATCTTTACTATGGACATCATCTATACTATGGACGTCATCTATGCTATAGACATCATCTCTACTATAGACATCATCTATACTATAGACGTCATCTATACTATAGACGTCATCTATACTATAGACGTCATCTATACTATAGACGTCATCTATACTATAGACGTCATCTATACTATAGATACTATAGATACTATAGATGTCGTCTATACTATAGACGTCATCTATACTAAAGATATATATACTATAGATGTCGTCTATACTATAGACGTCATCCATACTATAGACGTCATCTATACTATAGACGTCATCTATACTATAGACGTCATCTATACTATAGACGTCATCTATACTATAGACGTCATCTATACTATAGACGTCATCTATACTATAGACGTCACCTATACTATAGACGTCATCCATACTATAGACGTCATCTATACTATAGACGTCATCTATACTATAGACGTCATCTATACTATGGACGTTATCTTTACTTTGGACATCATCTATACTATGGACGTCATCTATGCTATAGACATCATCTCTACTATAGACATCATCTATACTATAGACGTCATCTATACTATAGACGTCATCTATACTATAGATATATATACTATAGATGTCGTCTATACTATAGACGTCATCTATACTATAGACGTCATCTATACTATAGACGTCATCAATACTATAGACGTCATCTATACTATAGACGTCATCAATACTATAGACGTCATCTATACTATAGACGTCATCTATACTATAGACGTCATCAATACTATAGACGTCATCTATACTATAGACGTCATCAATACTATAGACGTCATCTATACTATAGACGTCATCTTTTTCGGGTTTTTCTTCTTCGTCGGTTTTTCGGGTAACTTGTCTTAGCAATTTTTATTAAGTATTGTTAGGTGCACTAGAAAAAAAAAAATTACTGATATGTTTATTACGCATTTTTCGCAGAAATGTGTCTTGAAAGTCAAAAAAATGTTATGGGCAGGGAAAAAGGATCCGACTTAAAAGCAAATATCTCGAAAGTTAAAAAAGTCATCAATTTTATTTTAATGCAGTTTAAAGGAGTAATATTTCTTCTAAAATTTAAGTCCTAAATGAAGTACCTGTTGTAAGTGTTAGCGGAGATATTTGTGTTAGTATGGGTCAAGGTACCTCAAAGTAGGTGTTTTCTTAAATTCCCAATAAGTGGTAACAAAATTTGAGATAGGTCCATACTGTAGAACAATTTTTTTCTTCAAATATACCCAAGAATCTTGTGTCAAAATATTTGCATCGAATTTGGAAACACCCTGTATACTATGGACGTTATCTTTACTATGGACGTCATCAATACTATAGACGTCATCTATACTATAGACGTCATCTATACTATAGAAGTCATCTATACTATAGACGTCATCTATATTATGGACGTCATCTATGCTATGGACGTCATCTATACTATAGACGTCATCTATACTATAGGCGTCATCAATACTATAGACATCATCAATACTATAGACATCATCAATACTATAGACATCATCAATACTATAGACGACATCAATACTATAGACGTCATCTATACTATAGACGTTATCTATACTTTAGACTTCATCTATACTATAGACGTCATCTATACTATAGACGTCATCTATACTATAGACGTCATCTATACTATAGACGTCATCTATACTATAGACGTCATCTATACTATAGACGTCATCTATACTATAGACGTCATCTATACTATAGACGTCATCTATACTATAGACTTCATCTATACTATAGACGTCATCTATACTATAGACTTCATCTATACTATAGACGTCATCTATACTATAGACGTCATCTATACTATAGACGTCATCTATACTATAGACGTCATCTATACTATAGACGTCATCTATACTATAGACGTCATCTATACTATAGACGTCATCTATACTAGACGTCATCTATACTATAGACGTCATCTATACTATAGACGTCATCTGTACTATAGACGTCATCTATACTGTAGACGTCATCTATACTATAGACGTCATCTATACTATATACGTCATCTATACTATAGAAGCAATCTATACTATAGACGTCATCTATACTATGGACGTCATCTATGCAATAGACGTCATCTATACTATAGACGTCATCAATACTATAGACATCATCAATAATATAGTCGTCATCAATACTATGGAAGTCATCAATACTATAGACGTCATCTATACTATAGACGTCATCTATACTTTAGACGTCATCTATACCATAGACGTCATCTATACTATAGACGTCATCTATACTATTGAAGTCATCTATACTATAGACGTCATCTATACTATAGACGTCATCTATACTATAGACGTCATCTATACCATAGACGTCATCTATACTATAGACGTCATCTATACTATTGAAGTCATCTATACTATAGACGTCATCAAAACTATAGACGACATCAATACTATAGACGTCATCTATACTATAGACGTCATCTATACTTTAGACTTCATCTATACTATAGACGTCATCTATACTATAGACGTCATCTATACTATAGACGTCATCTATACTATAGACGTCATCTATACTATAGACGTCATCTATACTATAGACGTCATCTATACTATAGACGTCATCTATACTATAGACGTCATCTATACTATAGACGTCATCTATACTATAGACGTCATCTATACTATAGACGTCATCTATACTATAGACGTCATCTATACTATAGACGTCATCTATACTATAGACGTCATCTATACTATAGACGTCATCTATACTATAGACGTCATCTGTACTATAGACGTCATCTATACTGTAGACGTCATCTATACTATAGACGTCATCTATACTATAGACGTCATCTATACTATAGACGTCATCTATACTATAGACGTCATCAATACTATAGACGTCCTCTGTACTTTAGACATCATCTATACTGTAGACGTCATCTATACTATAGACGTCAACTATACTATAGACATCATCTCTACTATAGACGTCATCTATACTATAGACGTCATCTATACTATAGACGTCAACTATACTATAGACGTCATCTATACTATAGACGTCATCTATACTATAGAAGTCATCTATACTATAGACGTCATCTATACTATGGACGTCATCTATGCAAAAGACGTCATCTATACTATAGACGTCATCAATACTATAGACATCATCAATACTATAGACGTCATCAATACTATGGAAGTCATCTATACTATAGACGTCATCTATACTTTAGACGTCATCTATACTACAGACGTCATCTATACTATAGACGTCATCTATACTATAGACGTCATCTATACCATAGACGTCATCTATACTATAGACGTCATCTATACCACAGACGTCATCTATACTATAGACGTCATCTATACTATAGACGTCATCTATACTATAGACATCATCTATACTATAGACGTCATCTATACTATAGACGTCATCTATACTATAGACGTCATCTATACTACAGGCGTCATCTATACTATAGACGTCATCTATACTATAGACGTCATCTATACTATAGACATCATCTATACTATAGACGTCATCAATACTATAGACGTCATCAATACTATAGACGTCATCTATACTATAGACGTCATCTATACTATAGACGTCATCTATACTATGGACGTTATCTTTACTATGGACGTCATCTATACTATAGACGTCATCTATACTATAGACGTCATCTTTACTATAGACGTCATCTATACTATAGACGTCATCTATACTATAGACGTCATCAATACTATAGACGTCATCAATACTATAGACGTCATCTATACTATAGACGTCATCTATACTATAGACGTCATCTATACTATGGACGTTATCTTTACTATGGACGTCATCTATACTATAGACGTCATCTATGCTATAGACATCATCTAGCTATAGACGTCATCTATACTATAGACGTCATCTATGCTATAGACGTCATCTATACTATAGACGTCAACTATGCTATAGACGTCATCTATACTATAGACGTCATCTATGCTATAGACGTTATCTATACTATAGACGTCATCTATACTATAGACGTCCTCTATGCTATAGACGTCATCTTTACTATAGACGTCATCTATACTATAGACGTCCTATGCTATAGACGTCATCTTTACTATAGACGTCATCTATACTATAGATGTCATCTTTACTATAGACGTCATCTATACTATAGACGTCATCAATACTATAGACGTCATCTATACTCTAGACGTCATCTATACTATAGACGTCATCTATACTATAGACGTCATCTATACTATAGACGTCATCTATACTGTAGACGTCATCTATACTATAGACGTCATCTATAAAATAGACGTCATCTATACTATAGACGTCATCAATACTATAGACGTCATCTATACTATAGAAGTCATCTATACTATAGACGTCATCTATACTATGGACATCATCTATGCAATAGACGTCATCTGTACTATAGACGTCATCTATACTATAGACGTCATCAATACTATAGACATCATCAATACTATAGACGTCATCAATACTATGGACGCCATTAATACTATAGACGTCATCTATACTATAGACGTCATCTATACTATAGACGTCTTCTATACTACAGGCGTCATCTATACTATAGACGTCATCTATACTACAGACGTCATCTATACTATAGACGTCATCTATACTATAGACGTCATCTATACCATAGACGTCATCTTTACTATAGACGTCATCTATACCATAGACGTCATCTATACTATAGACGTCATCTATACTATAGACGTCATCTATACTATAGACATCATCTATACTATAGACGTCATCTATACTATAGACGTCATCTATACTACAGGCGTCATCTATACTATAGACGTCATCTATACTATAGACGTCATCTATACTATAGACGTCATCAATACTATAGACGTCATCAATACTATAGACGTTATCTATACTATAGACGTCATCTATACTATAGACGTCATCTATACTATAGAAGTCATCTATACTATAGACGTCATCTATACTATAGACGTCATCTATACTATAGACGTCATCTATACTATAGACGTCATCTATACTATAGACGTCATCTATACTATAGACGTCATCTATACTATAGACGTCATCTATACTATAGACGTCATCTATACTATAGACGTCATCTATACTATAGACGTCATCTATACTATAGACGTCATCTATACTATAGACGTCATCTATACTATAGACGTCATCTATACTATAGACGTCATCTATACTATAGACGTCATCTGTACTATAGACGTCATCTATACTGTAGACGGCATCTATACTATAGACGTCATCTATACTATAGACGTCATCTACACTATAGACGTCATCTATACTATAGACGTCATCTATACTATAGACGTCATCTATACTATAGACGTCATCTATACTATAGACGTCATCTATACTATAGACGTCATCTATACTATAGACGTCATCTATACTATAGACGTCATCTATACTATAGACGTCATCTATACTATAGATGTCATCTATACTATAGACGTCATCTGTACTATAGACGTCATCTATACTGTAGACGTCATCTATACTATAGACGTCATCTATACTATAGACGTCATCTATACTATAGACGTCATCTATACTATAGACGTCATCAATACTATAGACGTCCTCTGTACTTTAGACATCATCTATACTGTAGACGTCATCTATACTATAGACGTCAACTATACTATAGACATCATCTCTACTATAGACGTCATCTATACTATAGACGTCATCTATACTATAGACGTCAACTATACTATAGACGTCATCTATACTATAGACGTCATCTATACTATAGAAGTCATCTATACTATAGACGTCATCTATACTATGGACGTCATCTATGCAATAGACGTCATCTATACTATAGACGTCATCAATACTATAGACATCATCAATACTATAGACGTCATCAATACTATGGAAGTCATCTATACTATAGACGTCATCTATACTTTAGACGTCATCTATACTACAGACGTCGTCTATACTATACACGTCATCTATACTATAGACGTCATCTATACCATAGACGTCATCTATACTATAGACGTCATCTATACCACAGACGTCATCTATACTATAGACGTCATCTATACTATAGACGTCATCTATACTATAGACGTCATCTATACTATAGACATCATCTATACTATAGACGTCATCTATACTATAGACGTCATCTATACTATAGACGTCATCTATACTACAGGCGTCATCTATACTATAGACGTCATCTATACTATAGACGTCATCTATACTATAGACGTCATCTATACTATAGACATCATCTATACTATAGACGTCATCAATACTATAGACGTCATCAATACTATAGACGTCATCTATACTATAGACGTCATCTTTACTATAGACGTCATCTATACTATGGACGTTTTCTTTACTATGGACGTCATCTATACTATAGACGTCATCTATACTATAGACGTCATCTTTACTATAGACGTCATCTATACTATAGACGTCATCTATACTATAGACGTCATCAATACTATAGACGTCATCAATACTATAGACGTCATCTATACTATAGACGTCATCTATACTATAGACGTCATCTATACTATGGACGTTATCTTTACTATGGACGTCATCTATACTATAGACGTCATCTATGCTATAGACATCATCTAGCTATAGACGTCATCTATACTATAGACGTCATCTATGCTATAGACGTCATCTATACTATAGACGTCAACTATGCTATAGACGTCATCTATACTATAGACGTCATCTATGCTATAGACGTTATCTATACTATAGACGTCATCTATACTATAGACGTCCTCTATGCTATAGACGTCATCTTTACTATAGACGTCATCTATACTATAGACGTCCTATGCTATAGACGTCATCTTTACTATAGACGTCATCTATACTATAGACGTCATCTTTACTATAGAAGTCATCTATACTATAGACGTCATCAATACTATAGACGTCATCTATACTCTAGACGTCATCTATACTATAGACGTCATCTATACTATAGACGTCATCTATACTATAGACGTCATCTATACTGTAGACGTCATCTATACTATAGACGTCATCTATAAAATAGACGTCATCTATACTATAGACGTCATCAATACTATAGACGTCATCTATACTATAGAAGTCATCTATACTATAGACGTCATCTATACTATGGACATCATCTATGCAATAGACGTCATCTGTACTATAGACGTCATCTATACTATAGACGTCATCAATACTATAGACATCATCAATACTATAGACGTCATCAATACTATGGACGCCATTAATACTATAGACGTCATCTATACTATAGACGTCATCTATACTATAGACGTCATCTATACTACAGGCGTCATCTATACTATAGACGTCATCTATACTACAGACGTCATCTATACTATAGACGTCATCTATACTATAGACGTCATCTATACCATAGACGTCATCTTTACTATAGACGTCATCTATACCATAGACGTCATCTATACTATAGACGTCATCTATACTATAGACGTCATCTATACTATAGACATCATCTATACTATAGACGTCATCTATACTATAGACGTCATCTATACTACAGGCGTCATCTATACTATAGACGTCATCTATACTATAGACGTCATCTATACTATAGACGTCATCAATACTATAGACGTCATCAATACTATAGACGTTATCTATACTATAGACGTCATCTATACTATAGACGTCATCTATACTATAGAAGTCATCTATACTATAGACGTCATCTATACTATGGACATCATCTATGCAATAGACGTCATCTGTACTATAGACGTCATCTATACTAAAGACGTCATCAATACTATTGACATCATCAATACTATAGACGTCATCAATACTATGGACGGCATTAATACTATAGACGTCATCTATACTATAGACGTCATCTATACTATAGACGTCATCTATAGTTTAGACGTCATCTATGCTATAGACGTCATCTATACTATAGACGTCATCTAGCTTTAGACGTCATCTATACTATAGACGTCATCTATGCTATAGACGTCATCAATACTATAGACGTCATCTATGCTATAGACGTCATCTATACTATAGACGTCATCTATGCTATAGACGTTATCTATACTATAGACGTCATCTATACTATAGACGTCCTCTATGCTATAGACGTCATCTTTACTATAGACGTCATCTATACTATAGACGTCCTCTATGCTATAGACGTCATCTTTACTATAGACGTCATCTATACTATAGACGTCATCAATACTATAGACGTCATCTATACTCTAGACGTCATCTATACTATAGACGTCATCTATACTATAGACGTCATCTATACTATAGACGTCATCTATACTGTAGACGTCATCTATACTATAGACGTCATCTATAAAATAGACGTCATCTATACTATAGACGTCATCTATACTATAGACGTCATCTATACTATAGACGTCATCTATAAAATAGACGTCATCTATACTATAGACGTCATCTATACTATAGACGTCATCTATACTATAGACGTCATCTATACTGTAGACGTCATCTATACTATAGACGTCATCTATAAAATAGACGTCATCTGTACTATAGACGACATCTATACTATAGACGTCATCTATACTATAGACGTCATCTATAAAATAGACGTCATCTATACTATAGACGTCATCTATACTATAGACGTCACCTATACTATAGACGTCATCCATACTATAGACGTCATCTATACTATAGACGTCATCTATACTATAGACGTCATCTATACTATGGACGTTATCTTTACTATGGACATCATCTATACTATGGACGTCATCTATGCTATAGACATCATCTCTACTATAGACATCATCTATACTATAGACGTCATCTATACTATAGACGTCATCTATACTATAGACGTCATCTATACTATAGATACTATAGATACTATAGATGTCGTCTATACTATAGACGTCATCTATACTAAAGATATATATACTATAGATGTCGTCTATACTATAGACGTCATCCATACTATAGACGTCATCTATACTATAGACGTCATCTATACTATAGACGTCATCTATACTATAGACGTCATCTATACTATAGACGTCATCTATACTATAGACGTCATCTATACTATAGACGTCACCTATACTATAGACGTCATCCATACTATAGACGTCATCTATACTATAGACGTCATCTATACTATAGACGTCATCTATACTATGGACGTTATCTTTACTTTGGACATCATCTATACTATGGACGTCATCTATGCTATAGACATCATCTCTACTATAGACATCATCTATACTATAGACGTCATCTATACTATAGACGTCATCTATACTATAGATATATATACTATAGATGTCGTCTATACTATAGACGTCATCTATACTATAGACGTCATCTATACTATAGACGTCATCAATACTATAGACGTCATCTATACTATAGACGTCATCAATACTATAGACGTCATCTATACTATAGACGTCATCTTTTTCGGGTTTTTCTTCTTCGTCGGTTTTTCGGGTAACTTGTCTTAGCAATTTTTATTAAGTATTGTTAGGTGCACTAGAAAAAAAAAAATTACTGATATGTTTATTACGCATTTTTCGCAGAAATGTGTCTTGAAAGTCAAAAAAATGTTATGGGCAGGGAAAAAGGATCCGACTTAAAAGCAAATATCTCGAAAGTTAAAAAAGTCATCAATTTTATTTTAATGCAGTTTAAAGGAGTAATATTTCTTCTAAAATTTAAGTCTTAAATGAAGTACCTGTTGTAAGTGTTAGCGGAGATATTTGTGTTAGTATGGGTCAAGGTACCTCAAAGTAGGTGTTTTCTTAAATTCCCAATAAGTGGTAACAAAATTTGAGATAGGTCCATACTGTAGAACAATTTTTTTCTTCAAATATACCCAAGAATCTTGTGTCAAAATATTTGCATCGAATTTGGAAACACCCTGTATACTATGGACGTTATCTTTACTATGGACGTCATCAATACTATAGACGTCATCTATACTATAGACGTCATCTATACTATAGAAGTCATCTATACTATAGACGTCATCTATATTATGGACGTCATCTATGCTATGGACGTCATCTATACTATAGACGTCATCTATACTATAGGCGTCATCAATACTATAGACATCATCAATACTATAGACATCATCAATACTATAGACATCATCAATACTATAGACGACATCAATAATATAGACGTCATCTATACTATAGACGTCATCTATACTTTAGACTTCATCTATACTATAGACGTCATCTATACTATAGACGTCATCTATACTATAGACGTCATCTATACTATAGACGTCATCTATACTATAGACGTCATCTATACTATAGACGTCATCTATACTATAGACGTCATCTATACTATAGACTTCATCTATACTATAGACGTCATCTATACTATAGACTTCATCTATACTATAGACGTCATCTATACTATAGACGTCATCTATACTATAGACGTCATCTATACTATAGACGTCATCTATACTAGACGTCATCTATACTATAGACGTCATCTATACTATAGACGTCATCTGTACTATAGACGTCATCTATACTGTAGACGTCATCTATACTATAGACGTCATCTATACTATAGACGTCATCTCTACTATAGACTTCATCTATACTATAGACGTCATCTATACTATATACGTCATCTATACTATAGAAGCAATCTATACTATAGACGTCATCTATACTATGGACGTCATCTATGCAATAGACGTCATCTATACTATAGACGTCATCAATACTATAGACATCATCAATAATATAGTCGTCATCAATACTATGGAAGTCATCAATACTATAGACGTCATCTATACTATAGACGTCATCTATACTTTAGACGTCATCTATACCATAGACGTCATCTATACTATAGACGTCATCTATACTATTGAAGTCATCTATACTATAGACGTCATCTATACTATAGACGTCATCTATACTATAGACGTCATCTATACCATAGACGTCATCTATACTATAGACGTCATCTATACTATTGAAGTCATCTATACTATAGACGTCATCAATACTATAGACGACATCAATACTATAGACGTCATCTATACTATAGACGTCATCTATACTTTAGACTTCATCTATACTATAGACGTCATCTATACTATAGACGTCATCTATACTATAGACGTCATCTATACTATAGACGTCATCTATTCTATAGACGTCATCTATACTATAGACGTCATCTATACTATAGACGTCATCTATACTATAGACGTCATCTATACTATAGACGTCATCTATACTATAGACGTCATCTGTACTATAGACGTCATCTAAACTGTAGACGTCATCTATACTATAGACGTCATCTATACTATAGACGTCATCTATACTATAGACGTCATCTATACTATAGACGTCATCAATACTATAGACGTCCTCTGTACTTTAGACATCATCTATACTGTAGACGTCATCTATACTATAGACGTCAACTATACTATAGACATCATCTCTACTATAGACGTCATCTATACTATAGACGTCATCTATACTATAGACGTCAACTATACTATAGACGTCATCTATACTATAGACGTCATCTATACTATAGAAGTCATCTATACCATAGACGTCATCTATACCATAGACGTCATCTATACTATAGACGTCATCTATACCACAGACGTCATCTATACTATAGACGTCATCTATACTATAGACATCATCTATACTATAGACGTCATCTATACTATAGACGTCATCTATACTATAGACGTCATCTATACTATAGACGTCATCTATACTACAGGCGTCATCTATACTATAGACGTCATCTATACTATAGACATCATCTATACTATAGACGTCATCAATACTATAGACGTCATCAATACTATAGACGTCATCAATACTATAGACGTCATCAATACTATAGACGTCATCTATACTATAGACGTCATCTATACTATAGACGTCATCTATACTATGGACGTTATCTTTACTATGGACGTCATCTATACTATAGACGTCATCTATACTATAGACGTCATCTTTACTATAGACGTCATCTATACTATAGACGTCATCTATACTATAGACGTCATCAATACTATAGACGTCATCAATACTATAGACGTCATCTATACTATAGACGTCATCTATACTATAGACGTCATCTATACTATAGACGTCATCTATACTATAGACGTCATCTATACTGTAGACGTCATCTATACTATAGACGTCATCTATAAAATAGACGTCATCTATACTATAGACGTCATCAATACTATAGACGTCATCTATACTATAGAAGTCATCTATACTATAGACGTCATCTATACTATGGACGTCATCTATACTATAGACATCATCTATACTATAGACGTCATCTATACTATAGACGTCATCTATACTACAGGCGTCATCTATACTATAGACGTCATCTATACTATAGACGTCATCTATACTATAGACGTCATCAATACTATAGACGTCATCAATACTATAGACGTCCTCTATGCTATAGACGTCATCTTTACTATAGACGTCATCTATACTATAGACGTCCTATGCTATAGACGTCATCTTTACTATAGACGTCATCTATACTATAGACGTCATCTTTACTATAGACGTCATCTATACTATAGACGTCATCAATACTATAGACGTCATCTATACTCTAGACGTCATCTATACTATAGACGTCATCTATACTATAGACGTCATCTATACTATAGACGTCATCTATACTGTAGACGTCATCTATACTATAGACGTCATCTATAAAATAGACGTCATCTATACTATAGACGTCATCAATACTATAGACGTCATCTATACTATAGAAGTCATCTATACTATAGACGTCATCTATACTATGGACATCATCTATGCAATAGACGTCATCTGTACTATAGACGTCATCTATGCTATAGACGTCATCTATACTATAGACGTCAACTATGCTATAGACGTCATCTATGTTATAGACGTCATCTATGCTATAGACGTTATCTATACTATAGACGTCATCTATACTATAGACGTCCTCTATGCTATAGACGTCATCTTTACTATAGACGTCATCTATACTATAGACGTCCTATGCTATAGACGTCATCTTTACTATAGACGTCATCTATACTATAGACGTCATCTTTACTATAGACGTCATCTATACTATAGACGTCATCAATACTATAGACGTCATCTATACTCTAGACGTCATCTATACTATAGACGTCATCTATACTATAGACGTCATCTATACTATAGACGTCATCTATGCTATAGACGTCATCTATACTATAGACGTCAACTATGCTATAGACGTCATCTATACTATAGACGTCATCTATGCTATAGACGTTATCTATACTATAGACGTCATCTATACTATAGACGTCCTCTATGCTATAGACGTCATCTTTACTATAGACGTCATCTATACTATAGACGTCCTATGCTATAGACGTCATCTTTACTATAGACGTCATCTATACTATAGACGTCATCTTTACTATAGACGTCATCTATACTATAGACGTCATCAATACTATAGACGTCATCTATACTCTAGACGTCATCTATACTATAGACGTCATCTATACTATAGACGTCATCTATACTATAGACGTCATCTATACTGTAGACGTCATCTATACTATAGACGTCATCTATAAAATAGACGTCATCTATACTATAGACGTCATCAATACTATAGACGTCATCTATACTATAGAAGTCATCTATACTATAGACGTCATCTATACTATGGACATCATCTATGCAATAGACGTCATCTGTACTATAGACGTCATCTATACTATAGACGTCATCAATACTATAGACATCATCAATGCTATAGACGTCATCAATACTATGGACGCCATTAATACTATAGACGTCATCTATACTATAGACGTCATCTATACTATAGACGTCTTCTATACTACAGGCGTCATCTATACTATAGACGTCATCTATACTACAGACGTCATCTATACTATAGACGTCATCTATACTATAGACGTCATCTATACCATAGACGTCATCTTTACTATAGACGTCATCTATACCATAGACGTCATCTATACTATAGACGTCATCTATACTATAGACGTCATCTATACTATAGACATCATCTATACTATAGACGTCATCTATACTATAGACGTCATCTATACTACAGGCGTCATCTATACTATAGACGTCATCTATACTATAGACGTCATCTATACTATAGACGTCATCAATACTATAGACGTCATCAATACTATAGACGTTATCTATACTATAGACGTCATCTATACTATAGACGTCATCTATACTATAGAAGTCATCTATACTATAGACGTCATCTATACTATAGACGTCATCTATACTATAGACGTCATCTATACTATAGACGTCATCTATACTATAGACGTCATCTATACTATAGACGTCATCTATACTATAGACGTCATCTATACTATAGACGTCATCTATACTATAGACGTCATCTATACTATAGACGTCATCTATACTATAGACGTCATCTATACTATAGACGTCATCTATACTATAGACGTCATCTGTACTATAGACGTCATCTATACTGTAGACGTCATCTATACTATAGACGTCATCTATACTATAGACGTCATCTATACTATAGACGTCATCTATACTATAGACGTCATCTATACTATAGACGTCATCTATACTATAGACGTCATCTATACTATAGACGTCATCTATACTATAGACGTCATCTATACTATAGACGTCATCTATACTATAGACGTCATCTATACTATAGACGTCATCTATACTATAGACGTCATCTATACTATAGACGTCATCTATACTATAGACGTCATCTATACTATAGACGTCATCTATACTATAGACGTCATCTATACTATAGACGTCATCTATACTATAGACGTCATCTATACTATAGACGTCATCTGTACTATAGACGTCATCTATACTGTAGACGTCATCTATACTATAGACGTCATCTATACTATAGACGTCATCTATACTATAGACGTCATCTATACTATAGACGTCATCAATACTATAGACGTCCTCTGTACTTTAGACATCATCTATACTGTAGACGTCATCTATACTATAGACGTCAACTATACTATAGACATCATCTCTACTATAGACGTCATCTATACTATAGACGTCATCTATACTATAGACGTCAACTATACTATAGACGTCATCTATACTATAGACGTCATCTATACTATAGAAGTCATCTTTACTATAGACGTCATCTATACTATGGACGTCATCTATGCAATAGACGTCATCTATACTATAGACGTCATCAATACTATAGACATCATCAATACTATAGACGTCATCAATACTATGGAAGTCATCTATACTATAGACGTCATCTATACTTTAGACGTCATCTATACTACAGACGTCATCTATACTATAGACGTCATCTATACTATAGACGTCATCTATACCATAGACGTCATCTATACCACAGACGTCATCTATACTATAGACGTCATCTATACTATAGACGTCATCTATACTATAGACATCATCTATACTATAGACGTCATCTATACTATAGACGTCATCTATACTATAGACGTCATCTATACTACAGGCGTCATCTATACTATAGACGTCATCTATACTATAGACGTCATCTATACTATAGACGTCATCTATACTATAGACATCATCTATACTATAGACGTCAGCAATACTATAGACGTCATCAATACTATAGACGTCATCTATACTATAGACGTCATCTATACTATAGACGTCATCTATACTATGGACGTTTTCTTTACTATGGACGTCATCTATACTATAGACGTCATCTATACTATAGACGTCATCTTTACTATAGACGTCATCTATACTATAGACGTCATCTATACTATAGACGTCATCAATACTATAGACGTCATCAATACTATAGACGTCATCTATACTATAGACGTCATCTATACTATAGACGTCATCTATACTATGGACGTTATCTTTACTATGGACGTCATCTATACTATAGACGTCATCTATGCTATAGACATCATCTAGCTATAGACGTCATCTATACTATAGACGTCATCTATGCTATAGACGTCATCTATACTATAGACGTCAACTATGCTATAGACGTCATCTATACTATAGACGTCATCTATGCTATAGACGTTATCTATACTATAGACGTCATCTATACTATAGACGTCCTCTATGCTATAGACGTCATCTTTACTATAGACGTCATCTATACTATAGACGTCCTATGCTATAGACGTCATCTTTACTATAGACGTCATCTATACTATAGACGTCATCTTTACTATAGAAGTCATCTATACTATAGACGTCATCAATACTATAGACGTCATCTATACTCTAGACGTCATCTATACTATAGACGTCATCTATACTATAGACGTCATCTATACTATAGACGTCATCTATACTGTAGACGTCATCTATACTATAGACGTCATCTATAAAATAGACGTCATCTATACTATAGACGTCATCAATACTATAGACGTCATCTATACTATAGAAGTCATCTATACTATAGACGTCATCTATACTATGGACATCATCTATGCAATAGACGTCATCTGTACTATAGACGTCATCTATACTATAGACGTCATCAATACTATAGACATCATCAATACTATAGACGTCATCAATACTATGGACGCCATTAATACTATAGACGTCATCTATACTATAGACGTCATCTATACTATAGACGTCATCTATACTACAGGCGTCATCTATACTATAGACGTCATCTATACTACAGACGTCATCTATACTATAGACGTCATCTATACTATAGACGTCTACTAACCATAGACGTCATCTTTACTATAGACGTCATCTATACCATAGACGTCATCTATACTATAGACGTCATCTATACTATAGACGTCATCTATACTATAGACATCATCTATACTATAGACGTCATCTATACTATAGACGTCATCTATACTACAGGCGTCATCTATACTATAGACGTCATCTATACTATAGACGTCATCTATACTATAGACGTCATCAATACTATAGACGTCATCAATACTATAGACGTTATCTATACTATAGACGTCATCTATACTATAGACGTCATCTATACTATAGAAGTCATCTATACTATAGACGTCATCTATACTATGGACATCATCTATGCAATAGACGTCATCTGTACTATAGACGTCATCTATACTAAAGACGTCATCAATACTATTGACATCATCAATACTATAGACGTCATCAATACTATGGACGTCATTAATACTATAGACGTCATCTATACTATAGACGTCATCTATACTATAGACGTCATCTATAGTTTAGACGTCATCTATGCTATAGACGTCATCTATACTATAGATGTCATCTAGCTATAGACGTCATCTATACTATAGACGTCATCTATGCTATAGACGTCATCTATACTATAGACGTCATCTATGCTATAGACGTCATCTATACTATAGACGTCATCTATGCTATAGACGTTATCTATACTATAGACGTCATCTATACTATAGACGTCCTCTATGCTATAGACGTCATCTTTACTATAGACGTCATCTATACTATAGACGTCCTCTATGCTATAGACGTCATCTTTACTATAGACGTCATCTATACTATAGACGTCATCAATACTATAGACGTCATCTATACTCTAGACGTCATCTATACTATAGACGTCATCTATACTATAGACGTCATCTATACTATAGACGTCATCTATACTGTAGACGTCATCTATACTATAGACGTCATCTATAAAATAGACGTCATCTATACTATAGACGTCATCTATACTGTAGACGTCATCTATACTATAGACGTCATCTATAAAATAGACGTCATCTATACTATAGACGACATCTATACTATAGACGTCATCTATACTATAGACGTCATCTATAAAATAGACGTCATCTATACTATAGACGTCATCTATACTATAGACGTCATCTATACTATAGACGTCATCTATACTATAGACGTCATCTATACTATGGACGTTATCTTTACTATGGACGTCATCTATACTATGGACGTCATCTATGCTATAGACATCATCTCTGCTATAGACGTCATCTATACTATAGACGTCATCTATACTATAGATTTCATCTATACTATAGACGTCATCTATACTATAGACGTCATCTATGCTATGGACGTCATCTATGCAATAGACGTCATCTATACTATAGACGTCATCAATACTATAGACATCATCAATACTATAGACGTCATCAATACTATGGAAGTCATCAATACTATAGACGTCATCTATACTATAGACGTCATATATACTTTAGACGTTATCTATACTACAGACGTCATCTATACTATAGACGTCATCTATACTATAGACGCCATCTATACTATAGACGTCATGTATACTATAGACGTCATCTATACTATAGACGTCATCTATACTATAGACGTCATCTATACTATAGACGTCATCTATACTATAGACGTCATCTATACTATAGACGTCATCTATACTATAGACGTCATCTATACTATAGACGTCATCTATACTATAGACGTCATGTATACTATAGACGTCATGTATACTATAGACGTCATCTATACTATAGACGTCATCTATACTATAGACGTCATCTATACTATAGACGTCATCTATACTATAGACGTCATCTATACTATAGACGTCATCTATACTATAGACGTCATCTATACTATAGACGTCATCTATACTATAGACGTCATCTATACTATAGACGTCATCTATACTATAGACGTCATCTATACTATAGACGTCATCTATACTATAGACGTCATCTGTACTATAGACGTCATCTATACTATAGACGTCATCTATACTATAGACGTCATCTATACTATGGACGTTATCTTTACTATGGACGTCATCTATACTATGGATGTCATCTATACTAGAGACGTCATCTATACTATAGACGTCATCTATACTATAGACGTCATCTATACTATAGACGTCATCTATACTATAGACGCTATAGACATCATCTCTACTATAGACGTCATCTATACTATGGACGTCATCTATACTATAGACGTCATCTATACTATAGACGTCATCTATACTATGGACATCATCTATGCAATAGACGTCATCTATACTATAGACGTCATCTATAATATAGACGTCATCAATACTATAGACATCATCAATACTATAGACGTCATCAATACTATGGACGTCATCAATACTATAGACGTCATCTATACTATAGACGTCATCTATACTATAGACGTCATCTATAGTTTAGACGTCATCTATACTATAGACGTCATCTATACTAGAGACGTCGTCTATACTATAGACGTCATCTATACTATAGACGTCATCAATACTATAGACGTCATCTATACTATAGACGTCATCTATACAATATACGTCATCTATACAATATACGTCATCTATACAATAGACGTCATCTATACTATAGACGTCATCTATACTATAGACATCATCTATACTATAGACGTCATCTATACTATAGACGTCATCTATACTATAGACGTCATCTATACTATAGACGTCATCTATACTATAGACGTCATCTATACTATAGACGTCATATATACTATAGACGTCATCTATACTATAGACGTCATCTTTACTATAGACGTCATCTATACTATAGACGTCATCTTTACTATAGACGTCATCTAAACTATAGACGTCATCTATACTATAGACGTCATCTATAATATAGACGCCATCTATAATAAAGACGTCATCTATACTATAGACGTCATCTATGCTATAGACGTAATCTATGCTATAGACGTCATCTATGCTATAGACGTCATCTATGCTATAGACGTCATCTATACTTTAGACGTCATCTATGCCATAGACGTCATCTATACTATAGACGTCATCTATGCTATAGACGTCCTCTATGCTATAGACGTCATCTTTACTATAGACGTCATCTATACTATAGACGTCATCAATACTATAGACGTCATCTATACTCTAGATGTCATCTATAATATAGACGTCATCTAAACTATAGACGTCATCTATTCCATAGACGTCATCTATACTATAGACGTCATCTATTCCATAGACGTCATCTGTATTATAGACGTCATCTATACTATAGACGTCATCTATACTATAGACGTCATCTATACTATAGACGTCATCTATACTATAGACGTCATCTATACTAAAGACGTCATCTATACTATAGACGTCATCCATACTATAGACGTCATCTATACTATAGACGTCATTTATACTATAGACGTCATCTATACTATAGACGTCATCTATACTACAGACGTCATCTATACTATAGACGTCATCTATACTATAGACGTCATCTATACTATAGACGTCATCTATACTATAGACGTCATCTATACTATAGACGTCATCTATACTATGAACGTTATCTTTACTATGGACGTCATCTATTCTATGGACGTCATCTATGCTATAGACATCATCTCTACTATAGACGTCATCTATACTATAGACGTCATCTATACTATAGACGTCATCTATACTATAGATGTCGTCTATACTATAGACGTCATCAATACTATAGACGTCATCTATACTATAGATGTTTTTCTATACTATAGACGTCATCTATACTTTAGACGTCATCTATACTATAGACGTCATCTATACTACAGACGTCATCTATACTATAGACGTCATCTATACTATAGACGTCATCAATACTATAGACGTCATCTATACTATAGACGTCATCTATACTATAGACGTCATCTATACTTTAGACGTCATCAATACTATAGACGTCATCAATACTATAGACGTCATCTATACTATAGACGTCATCTATACTATAGACCTCATCTATACTATGGACGTTATATTTACTATAGACGTCATCTATACTATAGACGTCATCTATACTATAGACGTCATCTATACTATAGACGTCATCTATACTATAGACGTCATCTATACTATAGACGTCATCTATACTATAGACGTCATCTATACTATAGACGTCATCTATACTATAGACGTCATCTATACTATAGACGTCATCTATACTATAGACGTCATCTATACTATAGACGTCATCTATACAATAGACGTCATCTATACAATAGACGTCATTTATACTATAGACGTCATCTATACAATAGACGTCATTTAAATTATAGACGTCATCTATACTATAGACGTCATCTATACTATAGACGTCATCTATACTATAGACGTCATCTATACTTTAGACGTCATCTATACTATAGACGTCATCTATACTATAGACGTCATCTATATTATAGACGTCATCTATACTATAGACGTCATCTATACTATAGACGTCATCAATATTATAGACGTCATCAATACTATAGACGTCATCTATACTATAGACGTCATCTACACTATGGACGTTATTTTTACTATGGACGTCATATATACTATGGACGTCATCTATACTATAGACGTCATCTATACTATAGACGTCATCTATACTATAGACGTCATCAATACTATAGACGTCATCTATACTATAGATGTCGTCTATACTATAGACGTCATCAATACTATAGACGTCATCTATACTATAGACGTCATCTATACAATAGACGTCATCTATACAATAGACGTCATTTATACTATAGACGTCATCTATACTATAGACGTCATCTATACTATAGATGTCATCTATACTATAGACGTCATCTATACTATAGATGTTTTTCTATACTATAGACGTCATCTATACTTTAGACGTCATCTATATTATAGACGTCATCTATACTACAGACGTCATCTATACTATAGACGTCATCTATACTATAGACGTCATCAATACTATAGACGTCATCTATACTATAGACGTCATCTATACTATAGACGTCATCTATACTATAGACGTCATCAATACTATAGACGTCATCAATACTATAGACGTCATCTATACTATAGACGTCATCTATACTATAGACGTCATCTTTACTACGGACGTTATCTTTACTATGGACGTCATCTATACTATGGACGTTATCTTTACTATGGACGTCATCAATACTATAGACGTCATCTATACTATAGACGTCATCTATACTATAGACGTCATCTATGCTATAGACGTCATCTATACTATAGACGTCATCTATACTATAGACGTCATCTATACTATAGACGTCATCTATACAATAGACGTCATCTATACAATAGACGTCATTTATACTATAGACGTCATCTATATAATAGACGTCATTTAAACTATAGATGTCATCTATACTATAGACGTCATCTATACTATAGACGTCATCTATACTATAGACGTCATCTATACTATAGACGTCATCTATACTATAGACGTCATCTATACTATAGACGTCATCTATACTATAGACGTCATCTATACTATAGACGTCATCTATACTATAGACGTCATCTATACTATAGACGTCATCTATACTATAGACGTCATCTATACTATAGACGTCATCTATACTATAGACGTCATCTATACTATAGACGTCATACTATAGACGTCATCTATACTACAGACGCCATCAATACTATAGACGTCATCAATACTATAGACGTCATCTATACTATAGACGTCATCTATACTATAGACGTCATCTATACTATAGACGTCATCTATACTATAGACGTCATCTACACTATGGACGTTATCTTTACTATGGACGTCATATATACTATGGACGTCATCTATGCTATAGACATCATCTCTACTTTACACGTCATATATACTACAGACGTCATCTATACTATAGACGTCATCTATACTATAGACGTCATCTATACTATAGACGTCATCTATACTATAGACGTCATCTATACTATAGACGTCATCTATACTATAGACGTCATCTACACTATAGACGTCATCTATACTAAAGACGTCATCTATACTAAAGACGTCATCTATACTATAGACGTCATCTATACTATAGACGTCATCTATACTATAGACGTCATCTATACTATAGACGTCATCTATACTATAGACGTCATCTATACTATAGACGTCATCAATACTATAGACGTCATCTATACTATGGACGTTTTCTTTACTATGGACGTCATCTATACTATGGACGTCATCTATGCTATAGACATTATCTCTACTATAGACGTCATCTATACTATAGACGTCATCTATACTATAGACGTCATCTATACTATAGATGTCGTCTATTCTATAGACGTCATCTATACTATAGATGTTTTTCTATACAATAGACGTCATCTATACTATAGACGTCATCTATACTATAGACGTCATCTATACTACAGACTTCATCTATACTATAGACGTCATCTATACTATAGACGTCACCAATACTATAGACGTCATCTATACTATAGACGTCATCTATACTATAGACGTCATCTATAATATAGACGTCATCAATACTATAGACGTCATCAATACTATAGACGTCATCTATACTATAGACGTCATCTATACTATAGACGTCATCTATACTATAGACGTCATCTATACTACAGACTTCATCTATACTATAGACGTCATCTATACTATAGACGTCACCAATACTATAGACGTCATCTATACTATAGACGTCATCTATACTATAGACGTCATCTATAATATAGACGTCATCAATACTATAGACGTCATCAATACTATAGACGTCATCTATACTATAGACGTCATCTATACTATAGACGTCATCTATACTATAGACGTCATCTATACTATAGACGTCATCTATACTATGGACGTTATCTTTACTATGGACGTCATCTATACTATGGACGTTATCTTAACTAGACGTCATCTATAATATAGACGTCATCTATACTATGACGTCATCTATACTATAGACGTCATCTATACTATAGACGTCATCTATACTATAGACGTCATTTATACTATAGACGTCATCTATACTATAGACGTCATCTATACTATAGACGTCATCTTTACAATAGACGTCATCTATACTATAGACGTCATTTATACTATAGACGTCATTTATACTATAGACGTCATCTATACTATAGACGTCATCTATACTATAGACGTCATCTATACTATAGACGTCATCTATACTATAGACGTCATCTATACTATAGACGTCATCTATACTATAGACGTCATCTATACTATAGACGTCATCTATACTATAGACGTCATCTATACTATAGACGTCATCTATACTATAGACGTCATCAATACTATAGACGTCATCTATACTATAGACGTCATCTATACTATAGACGTCATCTATACTATAGACGTCATCTACACTATGGACGTTATCTTTACTATGGACGTCATATATACTATGGACGTCATCTATGGTATAGACATCATCTCTACTTTACACGTCATCTATACTATAGACGTCATCTATACTATAGAAGTCATCTATACTATAGACGTCATCTATACTATGGACGTCATCTATGCAATAGACGTCATCTATACTATAGACGTCATCTATACTATAGACGTCATCAATACTATAGACATCATCAATACTATAGACGTCATCTATACTATAGACGTCATCTATACTATAGACGTCATCTATGCTATAGACGTCATCTATGCTATAGACGTCATCTATACTATAGACGTAATCTATACTATAGACGTCATCTATGCTATAGACGTCATCTATGCTATAGACGTCATCTATACTATAGACGTCATCTATACTATAGACGTCATCTATACTATAGACGTCATCTATACTATAGACGTCATCTATACTATAGACGTCATCTATACTATAGATGTCATCTATACTATAGACGTCATCTATACTATAGATGTCATCTATACTATAGACGTCATCTATACTATAGATGTCATCTATACTATAGACGTCATCTATACTATAGACGTCATCTATACTATAGACGTCATCTATACTATAGACGTCATCTATACTATAGACGTCATCTATACTATAGACGTCATCAATACTATAGACGTCATCAATACTATAGACGTCATCTATACTCTAGACGTCATCTATAATATAGACGTCATCTATACTATAGACGTCATCTATACTATAGACGTCATCTATACTATAGACGTCATCTATACTATAGACGTCATCTATACTATAGACGTCATCTATACTATAGACGTCATCTATACTATAGACATCATCTATACTATAGACATCATCTATACTATAGACGTCATCTATACTATAGACGTCATCTATACTATAGACGTCATCTTTACTATAGACGTCATCTATGCTATAGACGTCATCTATGCTATAGACGTCATCTATACTATAGACGTCATCTATACTATAGACGTCATCTATACTATCTATACTATAGACGTCATCTATACTATAGACGTCATCTATACTATAGACGTCATCTATACTATAGACGTCATCTATACTATCTATACTATAGACGTCATCTATACTATAGACGTCATCTATACTATAGATGTCATCTATACTATAGATGTCATCTATACTATAGACGTCATCTATACTATAGACGTCATCTATACTATAGACGTCATCTATACTATAGACGTCATCTATACTATAGACATCATCTATACTATAGACATCATCTATACTATAGACGTCATCTATACTATAGACGTCATCTATACTATAGACGTCATCTATACTATAGACGTCATCTATACTATAGACGTCATCTATACTATAGACGTCATCTATACTATAGACGTCATCTATACTATAGACGTCATCTATACTATAGACGTCATCTATACAATAGACGTCATCTATACTATAGACGTCATCTATACTAAAGACGTCATCTATACTAAAGACGTCATCTATACTAAAGACGTCATCTATACTAAAGACGTCATCTATACTATAGACGTCATCTATATTATAACGTCATTTATACTATAGACGTCATCTATACTATAGACGTCATTTATACTATAGACGTCATCTATACTATAGACGTCATCTATACTATAGACGTCATCTATACTATAGACGTCATCTATACTATAGACGTCATCTATACTATAGACGTCATCTATACTATAGACGTCATCTATACTATAGATGTCATCTGTACTATAGACGTCATCTATACTATAGACGTCATCTATACTATAGACGTCATCTATACTATAGACGTCATCTATACTATAGACGTCATCTATACTATAGACGTCATCTATACTATAGACGTCATCTATACTAAAGACGTCATCTACACTATAGACGTCATCTATACTATAGACGTCATCTATACTATAGACGTCATCTATACTATAGACGTCATCTATACTATAGACGTCATCTATACTATAGACGTCATCTATGCTATAGACGTCATCTTTACTATAGACGTCATCTATACTATAGACTTCCTCTATGCTATAGACGTCATCTTTACTATAGACGTCATCTATACTATAGACGTCCTCTATGCTATAGACGTCATCTTTACTATAGACGTCATCTATACTATAGACGTCATCAGTACTATAGACGTCATCTATACTCTAGACGTCATCTTTACTATAGACGTCATCTATACTATAGACGTCATCTATACTATAGACGTCATACTATAGACGTCATCTATACTACAGACGCCATCAATACTATAGACGTCATCAATACTATAGACGTCATCTATACTATAGACGTCATCTATACTATAGACGTCATCTATACTATAGACGTCATCTATACTATAGACGTCATCTACACTATGGACGTTATCTTTACTATGGACGTCATATATACTATGGACGTCATCTATGCTATAGACATCATCTCTACTTTACACGTCATATATACTACAGACGTCATCTATACTATAGACGTCATCTATACTATAGACGTCATCTATACTATAGACGTCATCTATACTATAGACGTCATCTATACTATAGACGTCATCTATACTATAGACGTCATCTATACTATAGACGTCATCTATACTATAGACGTAATCTATACTAAAGACCTCATCTATACTATAGACGTCATCTATACTATAGACGTCATCTATACTATAGACGTCATCTATACTATAGACGTCATCTATACTATAGACGTCATCTATACTATAGACGTCATCTATACTATAGACGTCATCAATACTATAGACGTCATCTATACTATGGACGTTTTCTTTACTATGGACGTCATCTATACTATGGACGTCGTCTATGCTATAGACATCATCTCTACTATAGACGTCATCTATACTATAGACGTCATCTATACTATAGACGTCATCTATACTATAGATGTCGTCTATACTATAGACGTCATCAATACTATAGACGTCATCTATACTATAGATGCTTTTCTATAATATAGACGTCATCTATACTTTAGACGTCATCTATACTATAGACGTCATCTATACTACAGACGTCATCTATACTATAGACGTCATCTATACTATAGACGTCACCAATACTATAGACGTCATCTATACTATAGACGTCATCTATACTATAGACGTCATCTATAATATAGACGTCATCTATACTATAGACGTCATCTATACTATAGACGTCATCTATACTATAGACGTCATCTATACTATAGACGTCATCTATACTATGGACGTTATCTTTACTATGGGCGTCATCTATACTATGGACGTTATCTTAACTAGACGTCATCTATAATATAGACGTCATCTATACTATGACGTCATCTATACTATAGACGTCATCTATACTATAGACGTCATCTATACTATAGACGTCATCTATACTATAGACGTCATCTATACTATAGACGTCATCTATACTATAGACGTAATCTATACTAAAGACCTCATCTATACTATAGACGTCATCTATACTATAGACGTCATCTATACTATAGACGTCATCTATACTATAGACGTCATCTATACTATAGACGTCATCTATACTATAGACGTCATCTATACTATAGACGTCATCTATACTATAGACGTCATCAATACTATAGACGTCATCTATACTATGGACGTTTTCTTTACTATGGACGTCATCTATACTATAGACGTCATCTATACTATAGACGTCACCAATACTATAGACGTCATCTATACTATAGACGTCATCTATACTATAGACGTCATCTATAATATAGACGTCATCAATACTATAGACGTCATCAATACTATAGACGTCATCTATACTATAGACGTCATCTATACTATAGACGTCATCTATACTATAGACGTCATCTATACTATAGACGTCATCTATACTATGGACGTTATCTTTACTATGGGCGTCATCTATACTATGGACGTTATCTTAACTAGACGTCATCTATAATATAGACGTCATCTATACTATGACGTCATCTATACTATAGACGTCATCTATACTATAGACGTCATCTATACTATAGACGTCATCTATACTATAGACGTCATCTATACTATAGACGTCATCTATACTATAGACGTAATCTATACTAAAGACCTCATCTATACTATAGACGTCATCTATACTATAGACGTCATCTATACTATAGACGTCATCTATACTATAGACGTCATCTATACTATAGACGTCATCTATACTATAGACGTCATCTATACTATAGACGTCATCTATACTATAGACGTCATCAATACTATAGACGTCATCTATACTATGGACGTTTTCTATACTGGACGTCATCTATACTATAGACGTCATCTATACTATAGACGTCATCTATACTATGGACGTTATCTTTACTATGGGCGTCATCTATACTATGGACGTTATCTTAACTAGACGTCATCTATAATATAGACGTCATCTATACTATGACGTCATCTATACTATAGACGTCATCTATACTATAGACGTCATCTATACTATAGACGTCATCTATACTATAGACGTCATCTTTACAATAGACGTCATCTATACAATAGACGTCATTTATACTATAGACGTCATTTATACTATAGACGTCATCTATACTATAGACGTCATCTATACTATAGACGTCATCTATACTATAGACGTCATCTATACTATAGACGTCATCTATACTATAGACGTCATCTATACTATAGACGTCATCTATACTATAGACGTCATCTATACTCTAGACGTCATCTATACTATAGACGTCATCTATACTATAGACGTCATCTATACTATAGACGTCATCAATACTATAGACGTCATCTATACTATAGACGTCATCTATACTATAGACGTCATCTATACTATAGACGTCATCTACACTATGGACGTTATCTTTACTATGGACGTCATCTATGGTATAGACATCATCTCTACTTTACACGTCATCTATACTATAGACGTCATCTATACTATAGAAGTCATCTATACTATAGACGTCATCTATACTATGGACGTCATCTATGCAATAGACGTCATCTATACTATAAACGTCATCAATACTATAGACATCATCAATACTATAGACGTCATCTATACTATAGACGTCATCTATACTATAGACGTCATCTATGCTATAGACGTCATCTATGCTATAGACGTCATCTATGCTATAGACGTCATCTATACTATAGACGTCATCTATACTATAGACGTCATCTATACTATAGACGTCATCTATACTATAGACGTCATCTATACTATAGACGTCATCTATACTATAGACGTCATCTATACTATAGACGTCATCTATACTATAGACGTCATCTATACTATAGACGTCATCTATACTATAGACGTCATCTATACTATAGACGTCATCTATACTATAGACGTCATCTATACTATAGACGTCATCTATACTATAGACGTCATCTATACTATAGACGTCATCTATACTATAGACGTCATCTATACTATAGACGTCATCTATACTATAGACGTCATCTATACTATAGACGTCATCTATACTATAGACGTCATCTATACTATAGACGTCATCTATACTATAGACGTCATCTATACTATAGACGTCATCTATGCTATAGACGTTATCTATACTATAGACGTCATCTATACTATAGACTTCCTCTATGCTATAGACGTCATCTTTACTATAGACGTCATCTATACTATAGACGTCCTCTATGCTATAGACGTCATCTTTACTATAGACGTCATCTATACTATAGACGTCATCAGTACTATAGACGTCATCTATACTATAGACGTCATCTATACTATAGACGTCATCTATACTGTAGACGTCATCTATACTATAGACGTCATCTATAAAATAGACGTCATCTATACTATAGACGTCATCTATACTATAGACGTCATCTATACTATAGACGTCATCTATACTATAGACGTCATCAATACTATAGACGTCATCTATACTATAGACGTCATCTATACTATGGACGTTATCTTTACTATGGACGTCATCTATACTATGGACGTCATCTATGCTATAGACATCATCTCTGCTATAGACGTCATCTATACTATAGACGTCATCTATGCTATAGATTTCATCTATACTATAGACGTCATCTATACTATAGAAGACATCTATACTATAGACGTCATCTATACTATGGACGTCATCTATGCAATAGACGTCATCTATACTATAGACGTCATCAATCCTATAGACATCATCAATACTAAAGACGTCATCAATACTTTGGAAGTCATCAATACTATAGACGTCATCTATACTATAGACGTCATCTATACTTTAGACGTCATCTATACTACAGACGTCATCTATACTTTAGACGTCATGTATACTATAGACGTCATCTATACTATAGACGTCATGTATACTATAGACGTCATCTATACTATAGACGTCATCTATACTATAGACGTCATCTATACTATAGACGTCATCTATACTATAGACGTCATCTATACTATAGACGTCATCTATACTATAGACCTCATCTATACTATAGACGTCATCTATACTATAGACGTCATCTATACTATAGACGTCATCTATACTATAGACGTCATCTATACTATAGACGTCATCTATACTATAGACGTCATCTATACTATAGACGTCATCTATACTATAGACGTCATCTATACTATAGACGTCATCTATACTATGGACGTTATCTTTACTATGGACGTCATCTATACTATGGATGTCATCTATACTATGGACGTCATCTATGCTATAGACATCATCTCTCCTATAGACGTCATCTATACTATGGACGTCATCTATACTATAGACGTCATCTATACTATAGAAGTCATCTATACTATAGACGTCATCTATACTATGGACATCATCTATGCAATAGACGTCATCTATACTATAGACGTCATCTATACTATAGACGTCATCTATACTATAGACGTCATCAATACTATAGACATCATCAATACTATAGACGTCATCAATACTATGGACGTCATCAATACTATAGACGTCATCTATACTATAGACGTCATCTATACTATAGACGTCATCTATACTATAGACGTCATCTATACTATAGACGTCATCTATAGTTTAGACGTCATCTATATTATAGACGTCATCTATACTATAGACGTCGTCTATACTATAGACGTCATCTATACTATAGACGTCATCTATACTATAGACGTCATCTATACTATTGACGTCATCTATACAATATACGTCATCTATACAATATACGTCATCTATACAATATACGTCATCTATACAATACACGTCATCTATACTAAAGACGTCATCTGTACTATAGACGTCATCTATACTATAGACGTCATCTATACTATAGACGTCATCTATACTATAGACGTCATCTATACTATAGACGTCATCTATACTATACACGTCATCTATACTATAGACGTCATCTATACTATAGACGTCATCTATACTATAGACGTCATCTATACTATAGACGTCATCTATACTATAGACGTCATCTTTACTATAGACGACATCTATACTATAGACGTCATCTTTACTATAGACGTCATTTTAACTATAGACGTCATCTATACTATAGACGTCATCTATAATATAGACGCCATCTATAATATAGACGCCATCTATAATATAGACGCCATCTATAATATAGACGCCATCTATACTATAAACGTCATCTATACTATAGACGTCATCTATACTATAGACGTCATCTATACTAAAGACGTCATCTATACTATAGACGTCATCTATGCTATAGACGTCATCTATGCTATAGACGTCATCTATACTATAGACGTCATCTATGCTATAGACGTCATCTATATTATAGACGTCATCTATGCCATAGACGTCCTCTATGCTATAGACGTCATCTTTACTATAGACGTCATCTATACTATAGACGTCATCAATACTATAGACGTCATCTATACTCTAGACGTCATCTATAATATAGACGTCATCTAAACTATAGACGTCATCTATTCCATAGACGTCATCTATACTATAGACGTCATCTATTCCATAGACGTCATCTATACTATAGACGTCATCTATTCCATAGACGTCATCTATACTATAGACGTCATCTATACTATAGACGTCATCTATACTATAGACGTCATATATACTTTAGACGTCATCTATACTATAGACGTCATCTATACTATAGACGTCATCTATACTATAGACGTCATTTATACTATAGACGTCATCTATACTATAGACGTCATCTATACTATAGACGTCATCTATACCATAGATGTCATCTATACTATAGACGTCATCTATACTTTAGACGTCCTCTATACTACAGACAACATCTATACTATAGACGTCATCTATACTATAGACGTCATCTATACTATAGACGTCATGTATACTATAGACGTCATCTATACTATAGACGTCATGTATACTATAGACGTCATCTATACTATAGACGTCATCTATACTATAGACGTCATCTATACTATAGACGTCATCTATACTATAGACGTCATCTATACTATAGACGTCATCTATACTACAGACGTCATCTATACTATAGACGTCATCTATACTATAGACGTCATCTATACTATAGACGTCATCTATACTATAGACGTCATCTATACTATGGACGTTATCTTTACTATGGACGTCATCTATACTATGGATGTCATCTATACTATTGACGTCATCTATGCTATAGACATCATCTCTACTATAGACGTCATCTATACTATGGACGTCATCTATACTATAGACGTCATCTATACTATAGAAGTCATCTATACTATAGACGTCATCTATACTATGGACATCATCTATGCAATAGACGTCATCTATACTATAGACGTCATCTATACTATAGACGTCATCTATACTATAGACGTCATCAATACTATAGACATCATCAATACTATAGACGTCATCAATACTATGGACGTCATCAATACTATAGACGTCATCTATACTATTGACGTCATCTATACTATAGACGTCATCTATATTATAGACGTCATCTATAGTTTAGACGTCATCTATATTATAGACGTCATCTATACTATAGACGTCGTCTATACTATAGACGTCATCTATACTATAGACGTCATCTATACTATAGACGTCATCTATACTATAGACGTCATCTATACTATAGACGTCATCTATACAATATACGTCATCTACACAATATACGTCATCTATACAATATACGTCATCTATACAATAGACGTCATCTATACTAAAGACGTCATCTGTACTATAGACGTCATCTATACTATAGACGTCATCTATACTATAGACGTCATCTATACTATAGACGTCATCTATACTATAGATGTCATCTATACTATAGACGTCATCTATACTATAGACGTCATCTATACTATAGACGTCATCTATACTATAGACGTCATCTATACTATAGACGTCATCTTTACTATAGACGACATCTATACTATAGACGTCATCTTTACTATAGACGTCATCTAAACTATAGACGTCATCTATACTATAGACGTCATCTATAATATAGACGCCATCAATAATATAGACGTCATGTATACTATAGACGTCATCTATACTATAGACGTCATCTATAGTATAGACGTCATCTATACTATAGACGTCATCTATACTATAGACGTCATCTATACTATAGACGTCATCTATACTATAGACGTCATCTATACTATAGACGTCATCTATACTACAGACGTCATCTATACTATAGACGTCATCTATACTATAGACGTCATCTATACTATAGACGTCATCTATACTATGGACGTTATCTTTACTATGGACGTCATCTATACTATGGATGTCATCTATACTATTGACGTCATCTATGCTATAGACATCATCTCTACTATAGACGTCATCTATACTATGGACGTCATCTATACTATAGACGTCATCTATACTATAGAAGTCATCTATACTATAGACGTCATCTATACTATGGACATCATCTATGCAATAGACGTCATCTATACTATAGACGTCATCTATACTATAGACGTCATCTATACTATAGACGTCATCAATACTATAGACATCATCAATACTATAGACGTCATCAATACTATGGACGTCATCAATACTATAGACGTCATCTATACTATTGACGTCATCTATACTATAGACAACATCTATATTATAGACGTCATCTATAGTTTAGACGTCATCTATATTATAGACGTCATCTATATTATAGACGTCATCTATACTATAGACGTCGTCTATACTATAGACGTCATCTATACTATAGACGTCATCTATACTATAGACGTCATCTATACTATAGACGTCATCTATACTATAGACGTCATCTATACAATATACGTCATCTACACAATATACGTCATCTATACAATATACGTCATCTATACAATAGACGTCATCTATACTAAAGACGTCATCTGTACTATAGACGTCATCTATACTATAGACGTCATCTATACTATAGACGTCATCTATACTATAGACGTCATCTATACTATAGATGTCATCTATACTATAGACGTCATCTATACTATAGACGTCATCTATACTATAGACGTCATCTATACTATAGACGTCATCTATACTATAGACGTCATCTATACTATAGACGTCATCTATACTATAGACGTCATCTTTACTATAGACGTCATCTAAACTATAGACGTCATCTATACTATAGACGTCATCTATAATATAGACGCCATCAATAATATAGACGCCATCTATACTATAGACGTCATCTATACTATAGACGTCATCTATACTATAGACGTCATCTATACTAAAGACGTCATCTATACTATAGACGTCATCTATGCTATAGACGTCATCTATGCTATAGACGTCATCTATACTATAGACGTCATCTATGCTATAGTCGTCATCTAAATTATAGACGTCATCTATGCCATAGACGTCATCTATACTATAGACGTCATCTATGCTATAGACGTCCTCTATGCTATAGACGTCATCTTTACTATAGACGTCATCTATACTATAGACGTCATCAATACTATAGACGTCATCTATACTCTAGACGTCATCTATAATATAGACGTCATCTAAACTATAGACGTCATCTATTCCATAGACGTCATCTATACTATAGACGTCATCTATTCCATAGACGTCATCTATACTATAGACGTCATCTATACTATAGACGTCATCTATACTATAGACGTCATCTATACTATAGACGTCATCTATACTTTAGACGTCATCTATACTATAGACGTCATCTATACTATAGACGTCATTTATACTATAGACGTCATCTATACTATAGACGTCATCTATACTATAGACGTCATCTATACTATAGACGTCATCTATACTATAGACGTCATCTATACTATAGACGTCATCTATACTATAGACGTCATCTATAATATAGACGTCATCTATAATATAGACGTCATCTATACTATAGACGTCATCTATACTATAGACGTCATCAATACTATAGACGTCATCTATACTATGAACGTTATCTTTACTGTGGACATCATCTATTCTATGGACGTCATCTATGCTATAGACATCATCTCTACTATAGACGTCATCTATACTATAGACGTCATATATACTATAGACGTCATCTATACTATAGATGTCGTCTATACTGTAGACGTCATCAATACTATAGACGTCATCTATACTATAGATGTTTTTCTATACTATAGACGTCATCTATACTTTAGACGTCATCTATACTATAGACGTCATCTATACTACAGACGTCATCTATACTATAGACGTCATCTATACTATAGACGTCATCAATACTATAGACGTCATCTATACTATGGACGTCATCTATACTATAGACGTCATCTATACTTTAGACGTCATCAATACTATAGACGTCATCAATGCTATAGACGTCATCAATACTATAGACGTCATCTATACTATAGACGTCATCTATACTATGGACGTTATATTTACTATAGACGTCATCTATACTATAGACGTCATCTATACTATAGACGTCATCTATACTATAGACGTCATCTATACTATAGACGTCATCTATACTATAGACGTCATCTATACTATAGACGTCATCTATACTATAGACGTCATCTATACTATAGACGTCATCTATACTATAGACGTCATCTATACTATAGACGTCATCTATACTATAGACGTCATCTATACTATAGACGTCATCTATACTATAGACGTCATCTATACTATAGACGTCATCTATACTATAGACGTCATCTATACTATAGACGTCATCTACACTATAGACGTCATCTATACTATGGACGTTATATTTACTATAGACGTCATCTTTACTATAGACGTCATCTATACTATAGACGTCATCTATACTATAGACGTCATCTATACTATAGACGTCATCAATACTATAGACATCATCAATACTATAGACGTCATCAATACTATGGACGTCATCAATACTATAGACGTCATCTATACTATAGACGTCATCTATACTATAAACGTCATCTATACTATAGACGTCATCTATAGTTTAGACGTCATCTATATTATAGACGTCATCTATACTATAGACGTCGTCTATACTATAGACGTCATCTATACTATAGACGTCATCTATACTATAGACGTCATCTATACAGTATACGTCATCTATACAATATACGTCATCTATACAATATACGTCATCTATACAATACACGTCATCTATACTAAAGACGTCATCTGTACTATAGACGTCATCTATACTATAGACGTCATCTATACTATAGACGTCATCTATACTATAGACGTCATCTATACTATAGACGTCATCTATACTATAGACGTCATCTATACTATAGACGTCATCTATACTATACACGTCATCTATACTATAGACGTCATCTATACTATAGACGTCATCTATACTATAGACGTCATCTTTACTATAGACGACATCTATACTATAGACGTCATCTTTACTATAGACGTCATCTTAACTATATACGTCATCTATACTATAGACGTCATCTAT
Organism: Neoascia interrupta; assembly: GCA_947623515.1. Lineage (NCBI taxonomy): Eukaryota > Metazoa > Arthropoda > Insecta > Diptera > Syrphidae > Neoascia > Neoascia interrupta. The sequence goes on from CANQKQ010000030.1 coordinate 55,272, forward strand.
AATATAGACGCCATCTATAATATAGACGCCATCTATACTATAGACGTCATCTATACTATAGACGTCATCTATACTATAGACGTCATCTATACTAAAGACGTTATCTATACTATAGACGTCATCTATGCTATAGACGTCATCTATGCTATAGACGTCATCTATACTATAGACGTCATCTATGCTATAGACGTCATATATATTATAGACGTCATCTATGCCATAGACGTCATCTATACTATAGACGTCATCTATGCTATAGACGTCCTCTATGCTATAGACGTCATCTTTACTATAGACGTCATCTATACTATAGACGTCATCAATACTATAGACGTCATCTATACTCTAGACGTCATCTATAATATAGACGTCATCTAAACTATAGACGTCATCTATTCCATAGACGTCATCTATACTATAGACGTCATCTATTCCATAGACGTCATCTAAACTATAGACGTCATCTATACTATAGACGTCATCTATACCATAGACGTCATCTATACTATAGACGTCATCTATACTATAGACGTCATCTATACTTTAGACGTCATCTATACTATAGACGTCATCTATACTATAGACGTCATTTATACTATAGACGTCATCTATACTATAGACGTCATCTATACTATAGACGTCATCTATACTATAGACGTCATCTATACTATAGACGTCATCTATACTATAGACGTCATCTAAACTATAGACGTCATCTATACTATAGACGTCATCTATACTATAGACGTCATCTATACTATAGACGTCATCTATACTATAGACGTCATCTATACTATAGACGTCATCTATACTATGGACGTTATCTTTACTATGGACGTCATCTATACTATGGACGTCATCTATGCTATAGACATCATCTCTACTATAGACGTCATCTATACTATGGACGTCATCTATACTATAGACGTCATCTATACTATAGAAGTCATCTATACTATAGAAGTCATCTATACTATAGACGTCATCTATACTATGGACATCATCTATGCAATAGACGTCATCTATACTATAGACGTCATCTATACTATAGACGTCATCTATACTATAGACGTCATCTATACTATAGACGTCACCTATACTATAGACGTCATCTATACTATAGACGTCATCTATACTATAGACGTCATCAATACTATAGACATCATCAATACTATAGACGTCATCAATACTATGGACGTCATCAATACTATAGACGTCATCTATGCTATTGACGTCATCTATACTATAGACGTCATCTACACTATAGACGTCATCTATAGTTTAGACGTCATCTATATTATAGATGTCATCTATACTATAGACGTCGTCTATACTATAGACGTCATCTATACTATAGACGTCATCTATACTATAGACGTCATCTATACTATAGACGTCATCTATACAATATACGTCATCTATACAATATACGTCATCTATACAATATACGTCATCTATACAATAGACGTCATCTATACTAAAGACGTCATCTGTACTATAGACGTCATCTATACTATAGACGTCATCTATACTATAGACGTCATCTATACTATAGACGTCATCTATACTATAGACGTCATCTATACTATAGACGTCATCTATACTATAGACGTCATCTATACTATAGACGTCATCTATACTATAGACGTCATCTATACTATAGACGTCATCTTTACTATAAACGACATCTATACTATAGACGTCATCTATACTATAGACGTCATCTTTACTATAAACGACATCTATACTATAGACGTCATCTATAATATAGACGCCATCAATAATATAGACGCCATCTATACTATAGACGTCATCTATACTATAGACGTTATCTATACTATAGACGTCATCTATACTAAAGACGTCATCTATACTATAGACGTCATCTATGCTATAGACGTCATCTATGCTATAGACGTCATCTATACTATAGACGTCATCTATGCTATAGTCGTCATCTATATTATAGACGTCATCTATGCCATAGACGTCATCTATACTATAGACGTCATCTATGCTATAGACGTCCTCTATGCTATAGACGTCATCTTTACTATAGACGTCATCTATACTATAGACGTCATCAATACTATAGACGTCATCTATACTCTAGACGTCATCTATAATATAGACGTCATCTAAACTATAGACGTCATCTATTCCATAGACGTCATCTATACTATAGACGTCATCTATTCCATAGACGTCATCTATACTATAGACGTCATCTATACTATAGACGTCATCTATACTATAGACGTCATCTATACTATAGACGTCATCTATACTATAGACGTCATCTATACTTTAGACGTCATCTATACTATAGACGTCATCTATACTATAGACGTCATCTATACTATAGACGTCATTTATACTATAGACGTCATCTATACTATAGACGTCATCTATACTATAGACGTCATCTCTACTATAGACGTCATCTATACTATAGACGTCATCTATACTATAGACGTCATCTATACTATAGACGTCATCTATACTATAGACGTCATCTATACTATAGACGTCATCAATACTATAGACGTCATCTATACTATGAACGTTATCTTTACTGTGGACATCATCTATTCTATGGACGTCATCTATGCTATAGACATCATCTCTACTATAGACGTCATCTATACTATAGACGTCATATATACTATAGACGTCATCTATACTATAGATGTCGTCTATACTGTAGACGTCATCAATACTATAGACGTCATCTATACTATAGATGTTTTTCTATACTATAGACGTCATCTATACTTTAGACGTCATCTATACTATAGACGTCATCTATACTACAGACGTTATCTATACTATAGACGTCATCTATACTATAGACGTCATCAATACTATAGACGTCATCTATACTATGGACGTCATCTATACTATAGACGTCATCTATACTTTAGACGTCATCAATACTATAGACGTCATCAATACTATAGACGTCATCAATACTATAGACGTCATCTATACTATAGACGTCATCTATACTATAGACGTCATCTATACTATGGACGTTATATTTACTATAGACGTCATCTATACTATAGACGTCATCTATACTATAGACGTCATCTATACTATAGACGTCATCTATACTATAGACGTCATCTATACTATAGACGTCATCTATACAATAGACGTCATCTATACAATAGACGTCATTTATACTATAGACGTCATCTATACAATAGACGTCATTTAAATTATAGACGTCATCTATACTATAGACGTCATCTATACTATAGACGTCATCTATACTATAGACGTCATCTATACTATAGACGTCATCTATACTATAGACGTCATCAATATTATAGACGTCATCAATACTATAGACGTCATCTATACTATAGACGTCATCTACACTATGGACGTTATCCTTACTATGGACGTCATATATACTATGGACGTCATCTATACTATAGACGTCATCTATACTATAGACGTCATCTATACTATAGACGTCATCTATACTATAGACGTCATCTATACTATAGACGTCATCTATACTATAGACGTCATCAATACTATAGACGTCATCTATACTATAGACGTCATCTACACTATGGACGTTATCTTTACTATGGACGTCATATATACTATGGACGTCATCTATACTATAGACGTCATCTATACTATAGATGTCGTCTATACTATAGACATCATCTATACTATAGACGTCATCTATGCTATAGACGTCATCTATACTATAGACGTCATCTATACTATAGACGTCATCTATACTATAGACGTCATCTATACTATAGACGTCATCTATGCTATAGACGTCATCTATACTAAAGACGTCATCTATACTATAGACGTCATCTATACTATAGACGTCATCTATACTATAGACGTCATCTATACTATAGACGTCATCTATACACAGACGTCATCTATACTATAGACGTCATCTATACTTTAGACGTCATCTATACTATAGACGTCATCTATACTATAGACGTCATCTATACTATAGACGTCATCTATACTATAGACGTCATCTATACTATAGACGTCATCTATACTATAGACGTCATCAATACTATAGACGTCATCTATACTATGGACGTTTTCTTTACTATGGACGTCATCTATACTATGGACGTCATCTATGCTATAGACATCATCTCTACTATAAACGTCATCTATACTATAGACGTCATCTATAGTATAGACGTCATCTATACTATAGATGTCGTCTATACTATAGACGTCATCAATACTATAGACGTCATCTATACTATAGATGTTTTTCTATACTATAGACGTCATCTATACTTTAGACGTCATCTATACTATAGACGTCATCTATACTACAGACGTCATCTATACTATAGACGTCATCTATACTATAGACGTCACCAATACTATAGACGTCATCTATACTATAGACGTCATCTATACTATAGACGTCATCTATAATATAGACGTCATCAATACTATAGACGTCATCAATACTATAGACGTCATCTATACTATAGACGTCATCTATACTATAGACGTCATCTATACTATAGACGTCATCTATACTATGGACGTTATCTTTACTATGTACGTCATCTATACTATGGACGTTATCTTAACTAGACGTCATCTATAATATAGACGTCATCTATACTATGACGTCATCTATACTATAGACGTCATCTATACAATAGACGTCATTTATACTATAGACGTCATTTATACTATAGACGTCATCTATACTATAGACGTCATCTATACTATAGACGTCATCTATACTATAGACGTCATCTATACTATAGACGTCATCTATACTATAGACGTCATTTATACTATAGACGTCATCTATACAATAGACGTCATCTATACAATAGACGTCATTTATACTATAGACGTCATTTATACTATAGACGTCATCTATACTATAGACGTCATCTATACCATAGACGTCATCTATACTATAGACGTCATCTATACTATAGACGTCATCTATACTATAGACGTCATCTATACTATAGACGTCATCTATACTATAGGCGTCATCTATACTATAGACGTCATCTATACTATAGACGTCATCTATACTATAGACGTCATCTATACTATAGACGTCATCAATACTATAGACGTCATCAATACTATAGACGTCATCTATACTATAGACGTCATCTATACTATAGACGTCATCTACACTATGGACGTTATCTTTACTATGGACGTCATATATACTATGGACGTCATCTATGGTATAGACATCATCTCTACTTTACACGTCATCTATACTATAGACGTCATCAATACTATAGACGTCATCAATACTATAGACGTCATGTATACTATAGACGTCATCTATACTATAGACGTCATCTATACTATGGACGTTATCTTTACTATGTACGTCATCTATACTATGGACGTTATCTTAACTAGACGTCATCTATAATATAGACGTCATCTATACTATGACGTCATCTATACTGTAGACGTCATCTATACTATAGACGTCATCTATACTATAGAGGTCATCTATACTATAGACGTCATCTATACTATAGACGTCATCTATACTATAGACTGTCATCTATACTATAGACGTCATCTATACTATAGACGTCATCTATACAATAGACGTCATCTATACAATAGACGTCATCTATACAATAGACGTCATTTATAGTATAGACGTCATTTATACTATAGACGTCATCTATACTATAGACGTCATCTATACTATAGACGTCATCTATACTATAGACGTCATCTATACTATAGACGTCATCTATACTATAGACGTCATCTATACTATAGACGTCATCTATACTATAGACGTCATCTATACTATAGACGTCATCTACACTATGGACGTTATCTTTACTATGGACGTCATCTATACTATAGACGTCATCTATACTATAGACGTCATCTATACTATAGGCGTCATCTATACTATAGACGTCATCTATACTATAGACGTCATCTATACTATAGACGTCATCTATACTAAAGACGTCATCTATACTATAGACGTCATCTATGCTATAGACGTCATCTATGCTATAGACGTCATCTATACTATAGACGTCATCTATGCTATAGACGTCATCTATATTATAGACGTCATCTATGCCATAGACGTCATCTATACTATAGACGTCATCTATGCTATAGACGTCCTCTATGCTATAGACGTCATCTTTACTATAGACGTCATCTATACTATAGACGTCATCAATACCATAGACGTCATCTATACTCTAGACGTCATCTATAATATAGACGTCATCTAAACTATAGACGTCATCTATTCCATAGACGTCATCTATACTATAGACGTCATCTATTCCATAGACGTCATCTATACTATAGACGTCATCTATACTATAGACGTCATCTATACTATAGACGTCATCTATACTATAGACGTCATCTATACTATAGACGTCATCTATACTATAGACGTCATCAATACTATAGACGTCATCAATACTATAGACGTCATCTATACTATAGACGTCATCTACACTATAGACGTCATCTATACTATGGACGTTATCTTTACTATGTACGTCATCTATACTATGGACGTTATCTTAACTAGACGTCATCTATAATATAGACGTCATTTATACTATGACGTCATCTATACTACAGACGTCATCTATACTATAGACGTCATTTATACTATAGACGTCATCTATACTATAGACGTCATCTATACTATAGACGTCATCTATACTATAGACGTCATCTATACTATAGACGTCATCTATACTATAGACGTCATCTATACTATAGACGTCATCTATACTATAGACGTCATCTATACTATAGACGTCATCTATACTATAGACGTCATCTATACTATAGACGTCATCTATACTATAGACGTCATCTATACTATAGACGTCATCTATACTATAGACGTCATCTATACTATAGACGTCATCTATACTATAGACGTCATCTATACTATAGACGTCATCTATACTATAGGCGTCATCTATACTATAGACGTCATCTATACTATAGACGTCATCTTTACTATAGACGTCATCTATACTATAGACGTCATCAATACTATAGACGTCATCAATACTATAGACGTTATCTATACTATAGACGTCATCTATACTATAGACGTCATCTATACTATAGACGTCATCTATACTATAGACGTCATCTATACTATAGACGTCATCTATACTATAGACGTCATCTATACTATAAAAGTCATCTATACTATAGACGTCATCTATACTATAGACGTCATCTATACTATAGACGTCATCTATACTATAGACGTCATCTATACTATAGACGTCATCTATGCTATAGACGTCATCTATACTATAGACGTCATCTATACTATAGACGTCATCTATACTATAGACGTCATCTATACTATAGACGTCATCTATACTATAGACGTCATCTATACTATAGACGTCATCTATACTATAGACGTCATCTATACTATAGACGTCATCAATACTATAGACGTCATCTATACTATGGACGTTTTCTTTACTATGGACGTCATCTATACTATGGACGTCATCTATGCTATAGACATCATCTCTACTATAGACGTCATCTATACTATAGACGTCATCTATACTATAGATGTCGTCTATACTATAGACGTTATCAATACTATAGACGTCATCTATACTTTAGATGTTTTTCTATACTATAGATGTTTTTCTATACTATAGACGTCATCTATACTTTAGACGTCATCTATACTATAGACGTCATCTACACTACAGACGTCATCTATACTATAGACGTCATCTATACTATAGACGTCACCAATACTATAGACGTCATCTATACTATAGACGTCATCTATACTATAGACGTCATCTATAATATAGACGTCATCAATACTATAGACGTCATCAATACTATAGACTTCATCTATACTATAGACGTCATCTATGCTATAGACGTCATCTATATTATGGACGTTATTTTTACTATGTACGTCATCTATACTATGGACGTTATCTTAACTAGACGTCATCTATAATATAGACGTCATCTATACTATGACGTCATCTATACTATAGACGTCATCTATACAATAGACGTCATTTATACTATAGACGTCATTTATACTATAGACGTCATCTATACTATAGACGTCATCTATACTATAGACGTCATCTATACTATAGACGTCATTTATACTATAGACGTCATCTATACAATAGACGTCATCTATACAATAGACGTCATTTATACTATAGACGTCATTTATACTATAGACGTCATCTATACTATAGACGTCATCTATACTATAGACGTCATCTTTACTATAGACGTCATCTATACTATAGACGTCATCTATACTATAGACGTCATCTATACTATAGACGTCATCTATACTATAGACGTCATCTATACTATAGGCGTCATCTATACTGTAGACGTCATCTATACTATAGACGTCATCTATACTATAGACGTCATCTATACTATAGACGTCATCAATACTATAGCCGTCATCAATACTATAGACGTCATCTATACTATAGACGTCATCTACACTATGGACGTTATCTTTACTATGGACGTCATATATACTATGGACGTCATCTATGGTATAGACATCATCTCTACTTTACACGTCATCTATACTATAGACGTCATCAATACTATAGACGTCATCAATACTATAGACGTCATCTATACTATAGACGTCATCTATACTATAGACGTCATCTATACTATGGACGTTATCTTTACTATGTACGTCATCTATACTATGGACGTTATCTTAACTAGACGTCATCTATAATATAGACGTCATCTATACTATGACGTCATCTATACTATAGACGTCATCTATACTATAGACGTCATCTATACTATAGACGTCATCTATACTATAGACGTCATCTATACTATAGACGTCATCTATACTATAGACGTCATCTATACTATAGACGTCATCTATACTATAGACGTCATCTATACAATAGACGTCATCTATACAATAGACGTCATTTATACTATAGACGTCATTTATACTATAGACGTCATCTATACTATAGACGTCATCTATACTATAGACGTCATCTATACTATAGACGTCATCTATACTACAGACGTCATCTATACTATAGACGTCATCTATACTATAGACGTCATCTATACTATAGGCGTCATCTATACTATAGACGTCATCTATACTATAGACGTCATCTATACTATAGACGTCATCTATACTATAGACGTCATCTACACTATGGACGTTATCTTTACTATGGACGTCATCTATACTATAGGCGTCATCTATACTATAGACGTCATCTATACTATAGGCGTCATCTATACTATAGACGTCATCTATACTATAGACGTCATCTATACTATAGACGTCATCTATACTATAGACGTCATCTATACTATAGACGTCATCTATACTATAGACGTCACCAATACTATAGACGTCATCTATACTATAGACGTCATCTATACTATAGACGTCATCTATACTATAGACGTCATCAATACTATAGACGTCATCAATACTATAGACGTCACCTATACTATAGACGTCATCTATACTATAGACGTCATCTATACTATGGACGTTATCTTTACTATGTACGTCATCTATACTATGGACGTTATCTTAACTAGACGTCATCTATAATATAGACGTCATCTATACTATGACGTCATCTATACTATAGACGTCATCTATACTATAGACGTCATCTATACTATAGACGTCATCTATACAATAGACGTCATCTATACAATAGACGTCATTTATACTATAGACGTCATCTATACTATAGACGTCATCTATACTATAGACGTCATCTATACTATAGGCGTCATCTATACTATAGGCGTCATCTATACTATAGACGTCATCTATACTATAGACGTCATCTATACTATAGACTTCATCTATACTATAGACGTCATCTATACTATAGACGTCATCAATACTATAGACGTCATCTGTACTATAGACGTCATCTATACTATAGACGTCATCTATACTATAGACGTCATCTATACTATAGACGTCATCTATACTATAGACGTCATCTATACTATAGACGTCATCTATACTATAGACGTCATCTATACTATAGACGTCATCTATACTATAGACGTCATCAATACTATAGACGTCATCTATACTATAGACGTCATCTATACTATAGACGTCATCTATACTATAGACGTCATCTATACTATAGACGTCATCTATACTATAGACGTCATCTATACTATAGACGTCATCAATACTATAGACATCATCAATACTATAGACGTCATCTATACTATAGACGTCATCTATACTATAGACGTCATCTATGCTATAGACGTCATCTATACTATAGACGTCATCTATACTATAGACGTCATCTATGCTATAGACGTCATCTATACTATAGACGTCATCTATACTATAGACGTCATTTATACTATAGACGTCATCTATACTAAAGACGTCATCTGTACTATAGACGTCATCTATACTATGGACGTTATCTTTACTATGGACGTCATCTATACTATGGACGTTGTCTTAACTAGACGTCATCTATACTATAGACGTCATCTATACTATTGACGTCATCTATACTATAGACGTCATCTATACTATAGACGTCGTCTATACTATAGACGTCATCTATACTAAAGACGTCATCTATACTATAGACGTCATCAATACTATAGACGTCATCTATACTTTAGACGTCATCTATACTATAGACGTCATCTATACTACAGACGTCATCTATACTATAGACGTCATCTATACTATAGACATCACCTATACTATAGACGTCATCTATACTATAGACGTCATCTATACTATAGACGTCATCTATACTATAGACGTCATCTATACTATAGACGTCATCTATACTAAAGACGTCATCTATACTATAGACGTCATCTATACTATAGACGTCATCTATACTATAGACGTCATCTATACTATAGACGTCATCTATACTATAGACGTCATCTATACTATAGACGTCATCCATACTATAGACGTCATCTATACTATAGACGTCATCTATACTATAGACGTCATCTATACTATAGACGTCATCTATACTATAGACGTCATCTATACTATAGACGTCATCTATACTATAGATGTCATCCATACTATAGACGTCATCTATACTATAGACGTCATCTATACTATAGACGTCATCTATACTATAGACGTCATCTATACTATAGACGTCATCTATACTATAGACGTCATCTATACTCTAGACGTCATCTATACTATAGACGTCATCTATACTATAGACGTCATCTATACTATAGACGTCATCTATACTATAGACGTCATCTATACTATAGACATCATCTATACTATAGACGTCATCTATACTATAGACGTCATCTATACTATAGACGTCATCTATACTATAGACATCATCTATACTATAGACATCATCTATACTATAGACGTCATCTATACTATAGACGTCATCTATACTATAGACGTCATCTATACTATAGACGTCATCTATACTATAGACGTCATCTATACTATAGACGTCATCTATACTATAGACGTCATCTATACTATAGACATCATCTATACTATAGACGTCATCTATACTATAGACGTCATCTATACTATAGACGTCATCTATACTATAGACATCATCTATACTATAGACATCATCTATACTATAGACGTCATCTATACTATAGACGTCATCTATACTATAGACGTCATCTATACTATAGACGTCATCTATACTATAGACGTCATCTATACTATAGACGTCATCTATACTATAGACGTCATCTATACTATAGACGTCATCTATACTATAGACGTCATCTATACTATAGACGTCATCTATACTATAGACGTCATCTATACTATAGATGTCATCCATACTATAGACGTCATCTATACTATAGACGTCATCTATACTATAGACGTCATCTATACTATAGACGTCATCTATACTATAGACGTCATCTATACTATAGACGTCATCTATACTCTAGACGTCATCTATACTATAGACGTCATCTATACTATAGACGTCATCTATACTATAGACGTCATCTATACTATAGACGTCATCTATACTATAGACGTCATCTATACTATAGACATCATCTATACTATAGACGTCATCTATACTATAGACGTCATCTATACTATAGACGTCATCTATACTATAGACATCATCTATACTATAGACATCATCTATACTATAGACGTCATCTATACTATAGACGTCATCTATACTATAGACGTCATCTATACTATAGACGTCATCTATACTATAGACGTCATCTATACTATAGACGTCATCTATACTATAGACGTCATCTATACTATAGACGTCATCTATACTATAGACGTCATCTATACTAAAGACGTCATCTATACTAAAGACGTCATCTATACTATAGACGTCATCTATATTATAGACGTCATCTATACTATAGACGTCATTTATACTATAGACGTCATCTATACTATAGACGTCATTTATACTATAGACGTCATCTATACTAAAGACGTCATCTATACAATGGACGTTATCTTTACTATGGACGTCATCTATACTATGGACGTTGTCTTAACTAGACGTCATCTATACTATAGACGTCATCTATACTATAGACGTCATCTATACTATAGACGTCATCTATACTATAGACGTCATCTATACTATAGACGTCATCTATACTATAGACGTCATCTATACTATAGACGTCATCTATACTAAAGACGTCATCTATACTATAGACGTCATCTATACTAAAGACGTCATCTATACTATAGACGTCATCTATACTATAGACGTCATCTATACTATAGACGTCATCTATACTATAGACGTCATCTATACTCTAGACGTCATCTATACTATAGACGTCATCTATACTATAGACGTCATCTATACTATAGACGTCATCTATACTATAGACGTCATCTATACTATAGACGTCATCTATACTATAGACATCATCTATACTATAGACGTCATCTATACTATAGACATCATCTATACTATAGACGTCATCTATACTATAGACGTCATCTATACTATAGACGTCATCTATACTATAGACGTCATCTATACTATAGACGTCATATATACTATAGACGTCATCTATACTATAGACGTCATCTATACTAAAGACGTCATCTATACTAAAGACGTCATCTATACTAAAGACGTCATCTATACTATAGACGTCATCTATATTATAGACGTCATCTATACTATAGACGTCATCTATACTATAGACGTCATTTATACTATAGACGTCATCTATACTAAAGACGTCATCTGTACTATAGACGTCATCTATACTATGGACGTTATCTTTACTATGGACGTCATCTATACTATGGACGTTGTCTTAACTAGACGTCATCTATACTATAGACGTCATCTATACTATTGACGTCATCTATACTATAGACGTCATCTATACTATAGACGTCGTCTATACTATAGACGTCATCTATACTAAAGACGTCATCTATACTATAGACGTCATCAATACTATAGACGTCATCTATACTATAGACGTCATCTATACTTTAGACGTCATCTATACTATAGACGTCATCTATACTACAGACGTCATCTATACTATAGACGTCATCTATACTATAGACGTCACCAATACTATAGACGTCATCTATACTATAGACGTCATCTATACTATAGACGTCATCTATAATATAGACGTCATCAATACTATAGACGTCATCAATACTATAGACGTCATCTATACTATAGACGTCATCTATACTATGGACGTTATCTTTACTATGGACGTCATCTATACTATGGACGTTATCTTAACTAGACGTCATCTATACTATAGACGTCATCTATACTATAGACGTCATCTATACTATAGACGTCATCTATACTATAGACGTCACCAATACTATAGACGTCATCTATACTATAGACGTCATCTATACAATAGACGTCATCTTTACAATAGACGTCATTTATACTATAGACGTCATTTATACTATAGACGTCATCTATACTATAGACGACATCTATACTATAGACGTCATCTGTACTATAGACGTCATCTGTACTATAGACGTCATCTATACTTTAGACGTCATCTATACTATAGACGTCATCTATACTATAGACGTCATCTATACTATAGACGTCATCTATACTATAGACGTCATCTATACTATAGACGTCATCTATACTATAGACGTCATCTATACTATAGACGTCATCTATACTATAGACGTCATTTATACTATAGACGTCATCTATACTCTAGACGTCATCAATACTATAGACGTCATCAATACTATAGACGTCATCTATACCATAGACGTCATCTATACTATAGACGTCATCTACACTATGGACGTTATCTTTACTATGGACGACGTATATACTATGGACGTCATCTATATTATAGACGTCATCTATGCTATGGACGTCATCTATACTATAGACGTCATCTATACTATAGACGTCATCTATGCTATAGACGTCATCTATACTATAGACGTCATCTATACTATAGACGTCATCTATACTATAGACGTCATCTAAACTATAGACGTCATCTATACTATAGACGTCATCTATACTATAGACGTCATCTATACTATAGACGTCATCTATACTATAGACGTCATCTATACTATAGACGTCATCTATACTATAGACGTCATCTATACTATAGACGTCATCTATACTATAAACGTCATCTATACTATAGACGTCATCTATACTATAGACGTCATCTATACTATAGACGTCATCTATACTATAGACGTCATCTATACTATAGACGTCATCAATACTATAGACGTCATCAATACTATAGACGTCATCTATACTATAGACGTCATCTATACTATAGACGTCATCTATACTATAGACGTCATCTATACTATAGACGTCATCTATGCTATAGACGTCATCTATACTATAGACGTCATCTATGCTATAGACGTCATCTTTACTATAGACGTCATCTATACTATAGACGTCATCTATACTATAGACGTCATCTATACTATAGACGTCATCTATACTATAGATGTCATCTATACTATAGACGTCATCTATACTATAGATGTCATCTATACTATAGACGTCATCTATACTATAAACGTCATCTATACTATAGACGTCATCTATACTATAGACGTCATCTATACTATAGACGTCATCTATACTATAGACGTCATCTATACTATAGACGTCATCAATACTATAGACGTCATCTATACCATAGATGTCATCTATACTATAGACGTCATCTACACTATGGACGTTATCTTTACTATGGACGACGTATATACTATGGACGTCATCTATATTATAGACGTCATCTATGCTATAGACGTCATCTATACTATAGACGTCATCTATACTATAGACGTCATCTATGCTATAGACGTCATCTATACTATAGACGTCATCTATACTATAGACGTCATCTATACTATAGACGTCATCTATACTATAGACGTCATCTATACTATAGACGTCATCTATACTATAGACGTCATCTATACTATAGACGTCATCTATACTATAGACGTCATCTATGCTATAAACGTCATCTATACTATAGACGTCATCTATACTATAGACGTCATCTATACTATAGACGTCACCTATACTATAGACGTCATCTATACTATAGACGTCATCTATACTATAGACGTCATCAATACTATAGACGTCATCAATACTATAGACGTCATCTATACTATAGACGTCATCTATACTATAGACGTCATCTATACTATAGACGTCATCTATACTATAGACGTCATCTATACTATAGACGTCATCTATACTATAGACGTCATCTATACTATAGACGTCATCAATACTATAGACATCATCAATACTATAGACGTCATCTATACTATAGACGTCATCTATACTATAGACGTCATCTATGCTATAGACGTCATCTATACTATAGACGTCATCTATACTATAGACGTCATCTATGCTATAGACGTCATCTATACTATAGACGTCATCTATGCTATAGACGTCATCTTTAATATAGACGTCATCTATACTATAGACGTCATCTATACTATAGACGTCATCTATACTATAGACGTCATCTATACTATAGATGTCATCTATACTATAGACGTCATCTATACTATAGATGTCATCTATACTATAGACGTCATCTATACTATAAACGTCATCTATACTATAGACGTCATCTATACTATAGACGTCATCTATACTATAGACGTCATCTATACTATAGACGTCATCTATACTATAGACGTCATCTATACTATAGACGTCATCTATACTATAGACGTCATCTATACTATAGACATCATCTATACTATAGACATCATCTATACTATAGACGTCATCTATACTATAGACGTCATCTATACTATAGACGTCATCTATACTATAGACGTCATCTATACTATAGACGTCATCTATACTAAAGACGTCATCTATACTAAAGACGTCATCTATACTATAGACGTCATCTATATTATAGACGTCATCTGTACTATAAACGTCATTTATACTATAGACGTCATCTATACTATAGACGTCATTTATACTATAGACGTCATCTATACTAAAGACGTCATCTATACTATAGACGTCATCTATACTATGGACGTTATCTTTACTATGGACGTTGTCTTAACTAGACGTCATCTATACTATAGACGTCATCTATACTATAGACGTCATCTATACTATAGACGTCATCTATACTATAGACGTCATCTATACTATAGACGTCATCTATACTATAGACGTCATCTGTACTATAGACGTCATCTATACTATAGACGTCATCTATACTATAGACGTCATCTATACTAAAGACGTCATCTATACTATAGACGTCATCTATACTAAAGACGTCATCTATACTATAGACGTCATCTATACTATAGACGTCATCTATACTATAGACGTCATCTATACTATAGACGTCATCTATACTCTAGACGTCATCTATACTATAGACGTCATCTATACTATAGACGTCATCTATACTATAGACGGCATCTATACTATAGACGTCATCTATACTATAGACGTCATCTATACTATAGACGTCATCTATACTATAGACATCATCTATACTATAGACGTCATCTATACTATAGACATCATCTATACTATAGACGTCATCTATACTATAGACGTCATCTATACTATAGACGTCATCTATACTATAGACGTCATCTATACTATAGACGTCATATATACTATAGACGTCATCTATACTATAGACGTCATCTATACTAAAGACGTCATCTATACTAAAGACGTCATCTATATTATAGACGTCATCTATACTATAGACGTCATCTATACTATAGACGTCATTTATACTATAGACGTCATCTATACTAAAGACGTCATCTATACTATAGACGTCATCTATACTATGGACGTTGTCTTTACTATGGACGTCATCTATACTATGGACGTTGTCTTAACTAGACGTCATCTATACTATAGACGTCATCTATACTATTGACGTCATCTATACTATAGACGTCATCTATACTATAGACGTCATCTATACTAAAGACGTCATCTATACTATAGACGTCATCAATACTATAGACGTCATCTATACTTTAGACGTCATCTATACTATAGACGTCATCTATACTACAGACGTCATCTATACTATAGACGTCATCTATACTATAGACGTCACCAATACTATAAACGTCATCTATACTATAGACGTCATCTATACTATAGACGTCATCTATAATATAGACGTCATCAATACTATAGACGTCATCTATACTATAGACGTCATCTATACTATGGACGTTATCTTTACTATGGACGTCATCTATACTATGGACGTTATCTTAACTAGACGTCATCTATACTATAGACGTCATCTATACTATAGACGTCATCTATACTATAGACGTCATCTATACTATAGACGTCATCTATACTATAGACGTCACCAATACTATAGACGTCATCTATACTATAGACGTCATCTATACAATAGACGTCATCTTTACAATAGACGTCATTTATACTATAGACGTCATTTATACTATAGACGTCATCTATACTATAGACGACATCTATACTATAGACGTCATCTGTACTATAGACGTCATCTATACTATAGACGTCATCTATACTTTAGACGTCATCTATACTATAGACGTCATCTATACTATAGACGTCATTTATACTATAGACGTCATCTATACTATAGACGTCATCTATACTATAGACGTCATCTATACTATAGACGTCATCTATACTATAGACGTCATCTATACTATAGACGTCATCTATACTCTAGACGTCATCAATACTATAGACGTCATCAATACTATAGACGTCATCTATACCATAGACGTCATCTATACCATAGACGTCATCTATACTATAGACGTCATCTACACTATGGACGTTATCTTTACTATGGACGACGTATATACTATGGACGTCATCTATACTATAGACGTCATCTATGCTATAGACGTCATCTATACTATAGACGTCATCTATACTATAGACGTCATCTATGCTATAGACGTCATCTATACTATAGACGTCATCTATACTATAGACGTCATCTATACTATAGACGTCATCTATACTATAGACGTCATCTATACTATAGACGTCATCTATACTATAGACGTCATCTATACTATAGACGTATTCTATGCTATAGACGTCATCTATACTATAGACGTCATCTATACTATAGACGTCATCTATACTATAAACGTCATCTATACTATAGACGTCATCTATACTATAGACGTCATCTATACTATAGACGTCATCTATACTATAGACGTCATCTATACTATAGACGTCATCAATACTATAGACGTCATCTATACTCTAGACGTCATCTATAATATAGACGTCATCTATACTATAGACGTCATCTATACTATAGACGTCATCTATACTCTAGACGTCATCAATACTATAGACGTCATCAATACTATAGACGTCATCTATACCATAGACGTCATCTTTACCATAGACGTCATCTATACTATAGACGTCATCTACACTATGGACGTTATCTTTACTATGGACGACGTATATACTATGGACGTCATCTATACTATAGACGTCATCTATGCTATAGACGTCATCTATAATATAGACGTCATCTATACTATAGACGTCATCTATGCTATAGACGTCATCTATACTATAGACGTCATCTATACTATAGACGTCATCTATACTATAGACGTCATCTATACTATAGACGTCATCTATACTATAGACGTCATCTATACTATAGACGTCATCTATACTATAGACGTATTCTATGCTATAGACGTCATCTATACTATAGACGTCATCTATACTATAGACGTCATCTATACTATAAACGTCATCTATACTATAGACGTCATCTATACTATAGACGTCATCTATACTATAGACGTCATCTATACTATAGACGTCATCTATACTATAGACGTCATCAATACTATAGACGTCATCTATACTCTAGACGTCATCTATAATATAGACGTCATCTATACTATAGACGTCATCTATACTATAGACGTCATCTATAATATAGACGTCATCTATACTATAGACGTCATCTATACTATAGACGTCATCTATACTATAGACGTCATCTATACTATAGACGTCATCTATACTATAGACGTCATCTATACTATAGACGTCATCTATACTATAGACGTCATCTATACTATAGACGTCATCTATACTATAGACGTCATCTATACTATAGACGTCATCTATACTATAGACGTCATCTATACTATAGACGTCATCTATACTAAAGACGTCATCTACACTAAAGACGTCATCTATACTATAGACGTCATCTATATTATAGACGTCATCTATACTATAGACGTCATTTATACTATAGACGTCATCTATACTATAGACGTCATTTATACTATAGACGTCATCTATACTAAAGACGTCATCTATACTATAGACGTCATCTATACTACATCTATACTAAAGACGTCATCTATACTATAGACGTCATCTATACTATAGACGTCATCTATACTATAGACGTCATCTATACTATAGACGTCATTTATACTATAGACGTCATCTATACTAAAGACGTCATCTATACTATAGACGTCATCTATACTACATCTATACTAAAGACGTCATCTATACTATAGACGTCATCTATACTATAGACGTCATTAATACTATAGACGTCATCTATACTATGGACGTTTTCTTTACTATGGACGTCATCTATACTATGGACGTCATCTATGCTATAGACATCATCTCTACTATAGACGTCATCTATACTATAGACGTCATCTATACTATAGATGTCGTCTATACTATAGACGTCATCTATAATATAGACGTCATCTATACTATAGACGTCATCTATACTATAGACGTCATCTATAATATAGACGTCATCTATACTATAGACGTCATCTATACTATAGACGTCATCTATACTTTAGACGTCATCTATACTATAGACGTCATCTATACTACAGACGTCATGTATACTATAGACGTCATCTATACTATAGACGTCACCAATACTATAGACGTCATCTATACTATAGACGTCATCTATACTATAGACGTCATCTATAATATAGACGTCATCAATACTATAGACGTCATCAATACTATAGACGTCATATATACTATAGACGTCATCTATACTACGGACGTTATCTTTACTATGGACGTCATCTATACTATGGACGTTATCTTAACTTGACGTCATCTATACTATAGACGTCATCTATACTACAGACGTCATCTATACTATAGACGTCATCTATACTATAGACGTCACCAATACTATAGACGTCATCTATACTATAGACGTCATCTATACAATAGACGTCATCTTTACAATAGACGTCAATTATACTATAGACGTCATTTATACTATAGACGTCATCTATACTATAGACGTCATCTATACTATAGACGTCATCTGTACTATAGACGTCATCTATACTATAGACGTCATCTATACTTTAGACGTCATCTATACTATAGACGTCAACTATACTATAGACGTCATCTATACTATAGACGTCATCTATACTATAGACGTCATCTATACTATAGACGTCATCTATACTATAGACGTCATCTATACTATAGACGTCATCTATACTATAGACGTCATCTATACTATAGACGTCATCTATACTATAGACGTCATCTATACTATAGACGTCATCTATACTCTAGACGTCATCAATACTATAGACGTCATCAATACTATAGACGTCATCTATACCATAGACGTCATCTATACTATAGACGTCATCTACACTATGGACGTTATCTTTACTATGGACGACGTATATACTATGGACGTCATCTATACTATAGACGTCATCTATGCTATAGACGTCATCTATACTATAGACGTCATCTATACTATAGACGTCATCTATACTATAGACGTCATCTATACTATAGACGTCATCTATGCTATAGACGTCATCTATACTATAGACGTCATCTATACTATAGACGTCATCTATACTATAGACGTCATCTATACTACAGACGTCATCTATACTATAGACGTCATCTATACTATATGACGTCATCTATACTATAGACGTCATCTATACTATAGACGTCATCTATACTATAGACGTCATCTATACTATAGACGTCATCTATACTATAGACGTCATCTATACTATAGACGTCATCTATACTATAGACGTCATCTATACTATAGACGTCATCTATACTATAGACGTCATCTATACTATAGACGTCATCTATACTATAGACGTCATCTATACTACAGACGTCATCTATACTATAGACGTCATCTATACTATAGACGTCATCTATACTATAGACGTCATCTATACTATAGACGTCATCTATACTAAGGACGTCATCTATACTATAGACGTCATCTATACTATAGATGTCATTTATACTATAGACGTCAATAATACTATAAATGTCATTTATACTATAGACGTCATCTATACTATAGGCGTCATTTATACTATAGACGTCATCTATACTAAAGACGTCATCTATACTATAGACGACATCTATACTAAAGACGTCATCAATACTATAGACGTCATCTATACTATAAACGTCATCTATACTATAGACGTCATCAATACTATAGACGTCATCTATACTATAAACGTCATCTATACTATAGACGTCATCAATACTATAGACGTCATCAATACTATAGACGTCATCTATACTATAGACGTCATCTATACTATAGACGTCATCTATACTATACCCGTCTTCTATACTATAGACGTCATCTATACTATAGACGTCATCTATACAATAGACGTCACCTATACAATAGACGTCATCTATACTATAGACGTCATCTATACTATAGACGTCATCTATACTATAGACGTCATCTATACTAAAGACGTCATCTATACTATAGGCGTCATCTATACTGTAGACGTCATCTATACTATAGACGTCATCTATACTATAGATGTCGTCTATACTATAGACGTCATCTATACTATAGACGTCATCTATACTATAGACGTCATCTATACTATAGACGTCATCTATACTATAGACGTCATCTATACTATAGACGTCATCTATACTATAGACGTCAACTATACTCTAGACATCATCTATACTATAGACGTCATCTATACTATAGACGTCATCTATACTATAGACGTCATCTATACTATAGACGTCATCTATACTATAGACGTCATCTATACTATAGATGTCGTCTATACTACAGGGTGTTTCCAAATTCGATGCAAATATTTTGACACAAGATTCTTGGGTATATTTGAAGAAAAAAATTGTTCTACAGTATGGACCTATCTCAAATTTTGTTACCACTTATTGGGAATTTAAGAAAACACCTACTTTGAGGTACCTTGACCCATACTAACACAAATATCTCCGCTAACACTTACAACAGGTACTTCATTTAGGACTTAAATTTTAGAAGAAATATTACTCCTTTTAACTGCATTAAAATAAAATTGATGACTTTTTTAACTTTCGAGATATTTGCTTTTAAGTCGGATCCTTTTTCCCTGCCCATAACATTTTTTTGACTTTCAAGACACATTTCTGCGAAAAATGCGTAATAAACATATCAGTATTTTTTTTTTTCTAGTGCACCTAACAATACTTAATAAAAATTGCAAAGACAAGTTACCCAAAAAACCCACAGATTTTATGATACTTGGGAAACTCCATAGCAGGTAAAATTATGAAAAACTCGATTCATAGTGTTCAATTCCTATTATTCTGAATAAAAATGCTTGTGTTTGGTTTATGTTTTTTTTTTATTTCATTAAGTAACCTTTACAATCAAATAAGGTGTTCAAAGTGTCCTCCTCCATTTTGTATGCATGCTAGAGCCCGTTTTTGGATTGCGCTGTCAACGTTTATTGAGGATAACACCTGCCTCACTTGTGACGAGGCTTGAAGAATGCGATCTTCTAAATCATTTAGAGTTGATATTTCTGTAGAAGAAACAAGTTCTTTCATTCTCCCCCATACAAAAAAATCCATAATTGTAAGATCTGGAGATCTTGCAGGCCAGTGAACTGGTCCATTTCTTCCTATCCAACGACCAGCGTACTTTTCATCCAGCCAATTCTTAACCTCGCGACCAAAGTGGGCTGGGGCTCCATCCTGTTGAAAATATGACGAAGCTCGTTGAGTTACCGGAACATCCTCCAGTAGATCTGTTAAATCATTGCGCAAAAATTCCAGATAGTTTGCAGAATTCAGTGTGGGAGGCAGTTTGAAGGGACCTATTAAGTTGTTTCCAATAACACCTGCCCACAAGTTGACGCTAAATCTGTGTTGAAATGATGACTCTCTCCTTGTGTGTGGGTTTTCCGCAGCCCATGTGTGTAGATTGTGAAAATTTGTAATCCCATCTCTAGTAAATTGAGATTCGTCCGTCCATAGGATTCTGCTTATAAAACCGTTGTCATCCAAGTTCCGCTCTAACAACCAGCTGCAAAACTCAAGTCTCGGCTCCAAATCAAGCGGAAGCAGTTCCTGCACAGGTGTATGGTGGTACGGATACAAGTTTTCCGTATGCAGGAGACGAACAATTTTATGTGTTGAAACATTAAATCGCAAGGATAAGCGCCTGATGCTGATTGATGGATCATTTGCAACCGCTTCCAGTATTCTTTCATCAACTGCAATTCTTTCTGGTGAAGCTCCTGCGTTAGGTCGTCTTGTTGAAACAGATCCCGTTTCCCGAAGTCCTCGAAACGAATTTGTAAATACGCGGGGATTAGGTACTCTTCGGTTAGGATAAAGCTGATGGGTTCTTTGTTGTGCTCTAATAGAACTTCCGTTGCACATCCCATAAACGTAGATAATATCGGCGTATTCTTTGTTTGTAAAAGATGCCATTTCAAGTAGGGTTTCTTAACAACTGTTGTGTCACCTCGGCTTCAAAAATGACTTTGATGGATTTAATTTTGTTTTCTAACCTTTTATACAATTTACATTAGGTAAATTTTCCAACTAGGCGACCAACCCCAAACTTAATCCTTTTTGGGATTTAACAGAAAAATGATAGGGAAATTACCTTTTTATCAGGTAGTCTAATAAAAATGCATGCTCTAAAACCTACGTAAATTATTAACACGTAGTCAAAAAATCGTTCTTGTTGTCAATCGCGGTTATAAAAGTAGGTAACAAATCATATTTCCACCTTATACCTGTCGCGGCTTCGTGAAAAGAGTTTTTCATAATTTTACCTGCTATGGAATTTCCCAAGTATCATAAAATCTGTGGGTGTTTCGGGTAACTTTTCTTAGCAATTTTTATTAAGTATTGTTAGGTGCACTAGAAAAAAAAATTACTGATATGTTTATTACGCATTTTTCGCAGAAATGTGTCTTGAAAGTCAAAAAAATGTTATGGGCAGGGAAAAAGGATCCGACTTAAAAGCAAATATCTCGAAAGTTAAAAAAGTCATCAATTTTATTTTAATGCAGTTAAAAGGAGTAATATTTCTTCTAAAATTTAAGTCCTAAATGAAGTACCTGTTGTAAGTGTTAGCGGAGATATTTGTGTTAGTATGGGTCAAGGTACCTCAAAGTAGGTGTTTTCTTAAATTCCCAATAAGTGGTATCAAAATTTGAGATAGGCCCATACTGTGGAACAATTTTTTTCTTCAAATATACCCAAGAATCTTGTGTCAAAATATTTGCATCGAATTTGGAAACACCCTGTATAGACGTCAACTATACTTTAGTCGTCATCTATACTATAGACGTCATCTATACTATTGACGTTATCTTTACTATGGACGTCATCTATGCTATAGACGTCATCTATACTATAGACGTCATCTATACTGTAGACGTCATCTATACTATAGACGTCATCTATACTATAGACCTCATCTATACTATAGACGTCATCTATACTATAGACGTCATCTATACTATAGACGTCATCTATGCTATAGACGTCATCAATACTATAGACGTCATCAATACTATAGACGTCATCTATACCTTAGACTTCATCTATACTATAGACGTCATCTATACTATAGACGTCATCTATACTATAGACATCATCTATACAATAGACATCATCTATACTATAGCTGTCATCTATACTATAGACGTCATCTATACTATAGACGTCATCTATACTATAGTATAGTCATCTAAAGTATAGATGACGTCTATAGTATAGATGACGTCTATAGTATAGATGACGTCTATAGTATAGATGACGTCTATAGTATAGATGACGTCTATAGTATAGATGAGGTCTATAGTATAGATGACGTCTATAGTATAGATGAAGTCTAAGGTATAGATGACGTCTATAGTATTGATGACGTCTATAGTATTGATGACGTCTATAGCATAGATGACGTCTATAGTATAGATGACGTCTATAGTATAGATGACGTCTATAGTATAGATGAGGTCTATAGTATAGATGACGTCTATAGTATAGATGACGTCTACAGTATAGATGACGTCTATAGTATAGATGACGTCTATAGCATAGATGACGTCCATAGTAAAGATAACGTCAATAGTATAGATGACGTCTATAGTATAGATGACGTCTATAGTATAGATGACGTCTATAGTATAGATGACGTCTATAGTATAGATGACGTTTATAGTATAGATGACATCTATAGTATAGATGACGTCTATAGTATAGATGACGTCTATAGTATAGATGAGGTCTATAGTATAGATGACGTCTATGGTATAGATGACGTCTATATTAAAGATTAGGTCTATAGTATAGATGACGTCTATAGTATAGACGACGTCTCTAGTATAGATGACATCTATAGTATAGATGACGTCTAAGGTATAGATGACAGCTATAGTATAGATGACAGCTATAGTATAGATGACGTCTATAGTATAGATGAAGTCTATAGTATAGATGAAGTCTATAGTATAGATGAAGTCTATAGTATAGATGACGTCTATAGTATAGATGACGTCTATAATATAGATGACATTTATAGTATTGATGACGTCTATAGTATTGATGACGTCTATTGTATTGATGACGTCTATAGTATAGACGACATCTATAGTATAGATGACGTCTATAGTATAGACGACATCTATAGTATAGATGACTTCTATAGTATAGACGACATCTATTGTATAGATGACGTCTATAGTATAGATGACGTCTATAGTATAGATGACTTCTATAGTATAGAAGACGTCTAAAGTATAGATGACGTCTATATTATCGATGACGTCTATAGTATAGATGACGTCTTTAGTATAGACGACATCTATAGTATAGATGACGTCTATAGTATAGATGAAGTCTATAGTATAGATGACGTCTATAGTATTGATGACGTCTATAGTATAGACGACGTCTATAGTATAGATGACGACTATAGTATAGATGACGTCTATAGTATACACGACATCTATAGTATAGATGACGTCTATACTATAGATGACGTCTATAGTATAGATGACGTCTATAGTGTAGACGACATCTATAGTATAGATGACGACTATAGTATAGATGACGTCTATAGTATAGATGACGTCTATAGTATAGATGACGACTATAGTATAGATGACGTCTATAGTATAGATGACGTCTATAGTATAGACGACATCTATAGTATAGATGACGACTATAGCATAGATTACGTCTATGGTATAGATGACGTCTATAGTATAGATGACGTCTATAGTATAGATGACTTCTATAGTATAGATGACGTCTATAGTATAGATGACGTCTATAGTATAGAAGACGTCTAAAGTATAGATGACGTCTATAGTATCGATGACGTCTATAGTATAGATGACGTCTATAGTAAAGACGACATCTGTAGTATAGATGACGTCTATAGTATGGATGAAGTCTATAGTATAGATGACGTCTATAGTATAGATGACGTCTATAGTATAGACGACATCTATAGTATAGATGACGACTATAGTATAGATGACGTCTATAGTATACACGACATCTATAGTATAGATGACGTCTATACTATAGATGACGTCTATAGTATAGATGACGACTATAGTATAGATGACGTCTATAGTATAGATGACGTCTATAGTATAGACGACATCTATAGTATAGATGAAGACTATAGCATAGATTACGTCTATGGTATAGAAGACGTTCATAATATAGATGACGTCTAAAGTATAGATGACGTCTATAGTATAGATGACGTCTACAGTATAGATGACGTCTATAGTATAGTTGACGTCTATAGTATAGATGAAGTCTATAGTTTAGATGACGTCTATATTATAGATGACGTCTATAGTATAGATGACGTCTATAGTATAGATGACATCTATAGTATAGATGACGTCTATATTATAGATGACGTCTATAGTATAGATGACGTCTATAGTATAGATGACGTCTATAGTATAGATGACGTCTATAGTATAGATGACTTCTATAGTATAGATGACATCCATAGTATAGATGACGTCTATAGTATAGAAGACGTCTATAGTACAGATGACGTCTATAGTATAGATGACGTCTATAGTATAGATGACGTCTAGAGTATAGTTGACGTCTATAGGATAGATGAGGTCTATAGTATAGATGACGTCTATAGTATAGATGAAGTCTATAGTACAGATGACGTCTATAGTATAGATGAAGTCTATAGTACAGATGACGTCTATAGTATAAATGACGTCTATAGTATAGATGACGTCTATAGTATAGATGACGTCTATAGTATAGATGACGTCTATAGTATAGAAGACGTCTATAGTATAGATGACGTCTATAGTATAGATGACGTCTATAGTATAGAAGACGTCTATAGTATAGATGACGTCTATAGTATAGATGACGTCTATAGTACAGATGACGTCTATAGTATAGATGACGTCTATAGCATAGAGGACGTCTATAGTATAGATGACGTCTATAGTATAGATGACGTCTATAGCATAGATGACGTCTATAGTATAGATGACGTCTATAGCATAGATGATGTCTATAGTATAGATGAAGTCTATAGCATAGATGACGTCTATAGCATAGATGACGTCTATAGTATAGATGACGTCTATAGTATAGATGACGTCTATAGTATAGATGACGTCTATAGTATAGATGACGTCTATAGTATAGATGACGTCTATAGTATAGATGACGTCTATAGTATAGATGACGTCTATAGTATAGATGACGTCTATAGTATAGATGACGTCTATAGTATAGATGACGTCTATAGTATAGATGACGTCTATAGTATAGATGACGTCTATAGTATAGATGACGTCTATAGTATAGATGACGTCTATAGTATAGACGTCTATAGTATAGACGCCCATAGTATTGATGACGTCTATAGTATTGCTGATGTCTATAGTATAGATGACGTCTATAGTATAGATGACGTCTATAGTATAGATGACGTCTATAGTATAGATGACGTCTATAGTATAGATAACGTCTATAGTATAGATGACGTCTATAGTATAGATGACGTCTATAGTATAGATGACGTCTATAGTATAGATGACGTCAATAGTATAGATGACGTCTATAGTATAGATGACGTCTATAGTATAGATGACGTCTATAGTATAGATGACGTCTATAGTATAGATGACGTCTATAGTATAGATGACGTCTAAAGTATAGATGACGTCTATAGTATTGATGACGTCTATAGTATAGATGACGTCTATAGTATAGATGACGTCTATAGTATAGACGACATCTAAAGTATAGATGACGTCTATAGCATAGATGACGTTTATAGTATAGATGACGTTTATAGTATAGATGACGTCTATAGTATAGATGACGTCTATAGTAAAGATGACTTCTATAGTATAGATGACGTCTATAGTATAGATGACGTCTATAGTATAGATGACGTCTATAGTAGAGATGATGTCTATAGCATAGATGATGTCCATAGTATAGATGACATCCATAGTATAGATGACGTCCATAGTAAAGATAACGTCCATAGTATAGATGACGTCTATAGTATAGATGAAGTCTAAAGTATAGATGACGTCTATAGTATAGATGACGTCTATAGTATTGATGACGTCCATAGTATTGATGACGTCTATAGTATTGATGACGTCTATAGTATAGATGACGTCTATAGTATAGATGACGTCTATAGTATAGATGACGTCTATAGTATAGACGACATCTATAGTATAGATGACGTCTATAGTATAGATGACGTTTATAGTATAGATGACGTTTATAGTATAGATGACGTATTTAGTATAGATGACGTCTATAGTAAAGATGACTTCTATAGTATAGATGACGTCTATAGTATAGATGACGTCTATAGTATAGATGACGTCTATAGTAGAGATGACGTCTATAGTAGAGATGATGTCTATAGCATAGATGATGTCCATAGTATAGATGACATCCATAGTATAGATGACGTCCATAGTAAAGATAACGTCCATAGTATAGATTACGTCTATAGTATAGATGACGTCTATAGTATAGATGACGTCTACAGTATAGATGACGTCTATAGTATAGATGACGTCTATAGTATATATGACGTCTATAGTATAGATGACGTCTATAGCATAGATGACGTCTATAGTATAGATGACGTCTATAGTATAGATGACGTCTATAGTATAGATGATGTCTAAAGTATAGATGACGTCTATAGTAGAGATGATGTACATAGTATAAATGACGTCCATAGTAAAGATAACGTCCATAGTATAGATGACGTCTATAGTATAGATGACGTCTATAGTATAGATGACGTCTATAGTATAGATGACGTCTATAGTATTGATGACGTCTATAGTATTGATGACGTCTATAGTATTGATGACGTCTATAGTATAGATGACGTCTATAGTATAGATGACGTTTATAGTATAGATGACGTTTATAGTATAGATGACGTCTATAGTATAGATGACGTCTATAGTAAAGATGACTTCTATAGTATAGATGACGTCTATAGTATAGATGACGTCTATAGTATAGATGACGTCTATAGTAGAGATGATGTCTATAGCATAGATGATGTCCATAGTATAGATGCCATCCATAGTATAGATGACGTCCAAAGTAAAGATAACGTCCATAGTATAGATGACGTCTATAGTACAGATGGCGTCTATAGTATAGATGACGTCTACAGTATAGATGACGTCTATAGTATAGATGACGTCTATTGTATATATGACGTCTATTGTATATATGACGTCTATAGTATAGATGACGTCTATAGTATAGATGACGTCTATAGTATAGATGACGTCTATAGTATAGATGACGTCTATAGTATAGATCACGTCTATAGTATAGATAATGTCTATAGTATAGATGACGTCTATAGTAGAGATGATGTACATAGTATAAATGACGTCCATAGTAAAGATAACGTCCATAGTATAGATGACGTCTATAGTATAGATGACGTCTATAGTATAGATGACGTCTGTAGTATTGATGACGTCTATAGTATTGATGACGTCTATAGTATTGATGACGTCTATAGTATTGATGACGTCTATAGCATAGATGACGTCTATAGTATAGATGACGTCTATAGCATAGATGACGTCTCTAGTATAGGTGACGTCTATAGTATAGATGACGTCTATAGTATAGACGACATCTATAGTATAGATGACGTCTATAGTATAGATGACGTTTATAGTATAGATGACGTTTATAGTATAGATGACGTCTATAGTATAGATGATGTCTAGAGTATAGTTGACGTCTATAGTATAGATGACGTCTAGAGTATAGTTGACGTCTATAGTATAGATGACGTCTATAGTATAGATGACGTCTATAGTATAGATGACGTCTATAGTATAGATGACGTCTATAGTATAGATGACGTCTATAGTATAGATGATGTCTAGAGTATAGTTGACGTCTATAGTATAGATGACGTCTAGAGTATAGTTGACGTCTATAGTATAGATGACGTCTATAGTATAGATGACGTCTATAGTATAGATGACGTCTATAGTATAGATGACGTCTATAGTATAGATGACGTCTATAGTATAGATGACGTCTCTAGTATAGGTGACGTCTATAGTATAGATGACGTCTATAGTATAGACGACATCTATAGTATAGATGACGTCTATAGTATAGATGACGTTTATAGTATAGATGACGTTTATAGTATAGATGACGTCTATAGTATAGATGACGTCTATAGTAAAGATGACTTCTATAGTATAGATGACGTCTATAGTATAGATGACGTCTATAGTAGAGATGATGTCTATAGCATAGATGATGTCCATAGTATAGATGACATCCATAGTATAGATGACGTCCATAGTAAAGATAACGTCCATAGTATAGATGACGTCTATAGTATAGATGAAGTCTAAAGTATAGATGACGTCTATAGTATAGATGACGTCTATAGTAGAGATGATGTCTATAGTATAGATGACGTCTAGAGTATAGTTGACGTCTATAGGATAGATGAGGTCTATAGTATAGATGACGTCTATAGTATAGATGAAGTCTATAGTACAGATGACGTCTATAGTATAGATGAAGTCTATAGTACAGATGACGTCTATAGTATAAATGACGTCTATAGTATAGATGACGTCTATAGTATAGATGACGTCTATAGTATAGATGACGTCTATAGTATAGAAGACGTCTATAGTATAGATGACGTCTATAGTATAGATGACGTCTATAGTATAGATGACGTCTATAGTACAGATGACGTCTATAGTATAGATGACGTCTATAGCATAGAGGACGTCTATAGTATAGATGACGTCTATAGTATAGATGACGTCTATAGCATAGATGACGTCTATAGTATAGATGACGTCTATAGCATAGAGGACGTCTATAGTATAGATGACATCCATAGTATAGATGACGTCCATAGTAAAGATAACGTCCATAGTATAGATGACGTCTATAGTATAGATGAAGTCTAAAGTATAGATGACATCTATAGTATAGATGACGTCTATAGTAGAAATGATGTCTATAGTATAGATGACGTCTAGAGTATAGTTGACGTCTATAGGATAGATGAGGTCTATAGTATAGATGACGTCTATAGTATAGATGAAGTCTATAGTACAGATGACGTCTATAGTATAGATGAAGTCTATAGTACAGATGACGTCTATAGTATAAATGACGTCTATAGTATAGATGACGTCTATAGTATAGATGACGTCTATAGTATAGATGACGTCTATAGTATAGAAGACGTCTATAGTATAGATGACGTCTATAGTATAGATGACGTCTATAGTACAGATGACGTCTATAGTATAGATGACGTCTATAGTACAGATGACGTCTATAGTATAGATGACGTCTATAGCATAGAGGACGTCTATAGTATAGATGACGTCTATAGTATAGATGACGTCTATAGTATAGATGACGTCTATAGCATAGATGACGTCTATAGTATAGATGGCGTCTATAGTATAGATGACGTCTATAGTATAGATGACGTCTACAGTATAGATGACGTCTATAGTATAGATGACGTCTATTGTATATATGACGTCTATAGTATAGATGACGTCTATAGTATAGATGACGTCTATAGTATAGATGACGTCTATAGTATAGATCACGTCTATAGTATAGATGATGTCTATAGTATAGATGACGTCTATAGTAGAGATGATGTACATAGTATAAATGACGTCCATAGTAAAGATAACGTCCATAGTATAGATGACGTCTCTAGTATAGGTGACGTCTACAGTATAGATGACGTCTATAGTATAGATGACGTCTATAGTATATATGACGTCTATAGTATAGATGACGTCTATAGCATAGATGACGTCTATAGTATAGATGACGTCTATAGTATAGATGACGTCTATAGTATAGATGACGTCTAAAGTATAGATAACGTCTATAGTATAGATGACGTCTATAGTATAGATGACGTCTATAGTATAGATGACGTCTATAGTATAGATGACGTCTATAGTATAGATGACGTCTATAGTATAGATGACGTCTATAGTATAGATGACGTCTATAGTATAGATGACGTCTATAGTATAGATGACGTCTATAGTATAGATGACGTCTATAGTATAGATGACGTCTAAAGTATAGATGACGTCTATAGTATTGATGACGTCTATAGTATAGATGACGTCTATAGTATAGATGACGTCTATAGTATAGACGACATCTATAGTATAGATGACGTCTATAGTATAGATGACGTTTATAGTATAGATGACGTTTATAGTATAGATGACGTCTATAGTATAGATGACGTCTATAGTAAAGATGACTTCTATAGTATAGATGACGTCTATAGTATAGATGACGTCTATAGTATAGATGACGTCTATAGTAGAGATGATGTCTATAGCATAGATGATGTCCATAGTATAGATGACATCCATAGTATAGATGACGTCCATAGTAAAGATAACGTCCATAGTATAGATGACGTCTATAGTATAGATGAAGTCTAAAGTATAGATGACGTCTATAGTATAGATGACGTCTATAGTATTGATGACGTCCATAGTATTGATGACGTCTATAGTATTGATGACGTCTATAGTATAGATGACGTTTATAGTATAGATGACGTCTATAGTATAGACGACATCTATAGTATAGATGACGTCTATAGTATAGATGACGTTTATAGTATAGATGACGTTTATAGTATAGATGACGTATTTAGTATAGATGACGTCTATAGTAAAGATGACTTCTATAGTATAGATGACGTCTATAGTATAGATGACGTCTATAGTATAGATGACGTCTATAGTAGAGATGACGTCTATAGTAGAGATGATGTCTATAGCATAGATGATGTCCATAGTATAGATGACATCCATAGTATAGATGACGTCCATAGTAAAGATAAAGTCCATAGTATAGATTACGTCTATAGTATAGATGACGTCTATAGTATAGATGACGTCTACAGTATAGATGACGTCTATAGTATAGATGACGTCTATAGTATATATGACGTCTATAGCATAGATGACGTCTATAGTATAGATGACGTCTATAGTATAGATGACGTCTATAGTATAGATGACGTCTATAGTATAGATGACGTCTATAGTATAGATGACGTCTATAGTATAGATGACGTCTATAGTATAGATGATGTCTAAAGTATAGATGACGTCTATAGTAGAGATGATGTACATAGTATAAATGACGTCCATAGTAAAGATAACGTCCATAGTATAGATGACGTCTATAGTATAGATGACGTCTATAGTATAGATGACGTCTATAGTATTGATGACGTCTATAGTATTGATGACGTCTATAGTATTGATGACGTCTATAGTATAGATGACGTCTATAGTATAGATGACGTTTATAGTATAGATGACGTTTATAGTATAGATGACGTCTATAGTATAGATGACGTCTATAGTAAAGATGACTTCTATAGTATAGATGACGTCTATAGTATAGATGACGTCTATAGTATAGATGACGTCTATAGTAGAGATGATGTCTATAGCATAGATGATGTCCATAGTATAGATGACATCCATAGTATAGATGACGTCCAAAGTAAAGATAACGTCCATAGTATAGATGACGTCTATAGTATAGATGGCGTCTATAGTATAGATGACGTCTATAGTATAGATGACGTCTACAGTATAGATGACGTCTATAGTATAGATGACGTCTATTGTATATATGACGTCTATAGTATAGATGACGTCTATAGTATAGATGACGTCTATAGTATAGATGACGTCTATAGTATAGATCACGTCTATAGTATAGATGATGTCTATAGTATAGATGACGTCTATAGTAGAGATGATGTACATAGTATAAATGACGTCCATAGTAAAGATAACGTCCATAGTATAGATGACGTCTATAGTATAGATGACGTCTATAGTATAGATGACGTCTGTAGTATTGATGACGTCTATAGTATTGATGACGTCTATAGTATTGATGACGTCTATAGTATTGATGACGTCTATAGCATAGATGACGTCTATAGTATAGATGACGTCTATAGCATAGATGACGTCTATAGCATAAATGACGTCTATAGTATATATGACGTCTATAGTATAGATGACGTCTAGAGTATTGTTGACGTCTATAGTATAGATGATGTCTAGAGTATAGTTGACGCCTATAGTATAGATGACGTCTAGAGTATAGTTGACGTCTATAGTATAGATGACGTCTATAGTATAGATGACGTCTATAGTATAGATGACGTCTATAGTATAGATGACGTCTATAGTATAGATGACGTCTATAGTATAGATGACGTCTATAGTATAGATGATGTCTAAAGTATAGATGACGTCTATAGTAGAGATGATGTACATAGTATAAATGACGTCCATAGTAAAGATAACGTCCATAGTATAGATGACGTCTATAGTATAGATGACGTCTATAGTATAGATGACGTCTATAGTATTGATGACGTCTATAGTATTGATGACGTCTATAGTATTGATGACGTCTATAGTATAGATGACGTCTATAGTATAGATGACGTTTATAGTATAGATGACGTTTATAGTATAGATGACGTCTATAGTATAGATGACGTCTATAGTAAAGATGACTTCTATAGTATAGATGACGTCTATAGTATAGATGACGTCTATAGTATAGATGACGTCTATAGTAGAGATGATGTCTATAGCATAGATGATGTCCATAGTATAGATGACATCCATAGTATAGATGACGTCCAAAGTAAAGATAACGTCCATAGTATAGATGACGTCTATAGTATAGATGGCGTCTATAGTATAGATGACGTCTATAGTATAGATGACGTCTACAGTATAGATGACGTCTATAGTATAGATGACGTCTATTGTATATATGACGTCTATAGTATAGATGACGTCTATAGTATAGATGACGTCTATAGTATAGATGACGTCTATAGTATAGATCACGTCTATAGTATAGATGATGTCTATAGTATAGATGACGTCTATAGTAGAGATGATGTACATAGTATAAATGACGTCCATAGTAAAGATAACGTCCATAGTATAGATGACGTCTATAGTATAGATGACGTCTATAGTATAGATGACGTCTGTAGTATTGATGACGTCTATAGTATTGATGACGTCTATAGTATTGATGACGTCTATAGTATTGATGACGTCTATAGCATAGATGACGTCTATAGTATAGATGACGTCTATAGCATAGATGACGTCTATAGCATAAATGACGTCTATAGTATATATGACGTCTATAGTATAGATGACGTCTAGAGTATTGTTGACGTCTATAGTATAGATGATGTCTAGAGTATAGTTGACGCCTATAGTATAGATGACGTCTAGAGTATAGTTGACGTCTATAGTATAGATGACGTCTATAGTATAGATGACGTCTATAGTATAGATGACGTCTATAGTATAGATGACGTCTATAGTATAGATGACGTCTATAGATGTCTATAGACTATAGACGTCATCTATACTATAGACGTCAACAATAATCTAGACGTCATCTATACTATAGACGTCATATATACTATAGACGTCATTTATGCTATAGACGTCATCTATGCTATAGACGTCATCTATACTATAGACGTCATCTATGCTATAGACGTCATCAATACTATAGACGTCATCAATACTATAGACGTCATCAATACTATAGACGTCATCAATACTACAGACGTCATCTATACTATAGACGTCATCTATACTATAGACGTCATCTATACTATGGACGTTATCTTTACTATGGACGTCATTTATACTATGTACATCATCTCTACTATAGACGTCATCTATACTATAGACATCATCTATACTTTAGACGTGATCTATACTATAGACGTCATCTATACTATAGACGTCATCTATACTATAGACGTCATATATACAATACACGTCATCTATACTATAGACGTCATCTATACTGTAGACGTCATCTATACTATAGACGTCATCTATACTATAGACGCCATCTATACTATAGACGTCATCTATACTATGGACGTTATCTTTACTTTGGACGTCATCTATACTATGGATGTCATCTATACTATGGACTTCATCTATGCTATAGACATCATCTCTACTATAGACGTCATCTATACTATAGACGTCATCTATACTATAGACGTCATCTATACTATAGAAGTCATCTTTACTATAGACGTCATCTATACTATAGACGTCATCTATACTATAAACGTCATCTATACTATAGACGTCATCTATACGTCATCTATACTATAGACGTCATCTATACTATAGACGTCATCTATACTATAGACGTCATCTATACTATAGACGTCATCTATACTATAGACGTCATCTATACTATAGACGTCATCTATACTATAGACGTCATCTATACTATAGACGTCATCTATACTATAGACGTCAGCTACACTATCATCTATACTATAGACTTCATCTATACTATAGACTTCATCTATACTATAGACTTCATCTATACTATAGACTTCATCTATACTATAGACGTCATCTATACTATAGACGTCATCTATACTATAGCTGTCATCTATACTATAGACGTCATCTATACTATAGACGTCATCTATATTATAGACGTCATCTATACTATAGACGTCATCTATATTATAGACGTCATCTATACTATAGACGTCATCTATGCTATAGACGTCATCTATACTATAGACGTCATCTATACTATAGACGTCATCTATACTATAGACCTCATCTATACTATAGACGTCATCTATACTATAGACGTCACCTATACTAGAGACGTCATCTATACTATAGACGTCATCTATACTATAGACGTCATCTATACTATAGACGTCATCTATACTATAGACGTCATCTATACTATAGACGTCATCTATACTATAGACGTCATCTATACTATAGACGTCATCTATACTATAGACGTTATCTATACTATGGACCTCATCTATACTATAGACGTCATCTATACTATAGACGTCATCTATACTATAGACGTCATCTATACTATAGACGTCATCTTTACTATAGACGTCATCTTTACTATAGACGTCATCTATACTATAGACGTCGTCTATACTATAGACGTCATCTATACTATAGACGTCATCTATACTATAGACGTCATCTATACTATAGATGTCATCTATACTATGGACGTCATCTATGCTATAGACATGATCTCTACTATAGACGTCATCTATACTATAGACGTCATCTATACTATAGACGTCATCTATACTTTAGACGTCATCTATACTATAGACGTCATCTATACTATAGACGTCATCTATACTATAGATGTCATCTATATTATAGACGTCATCTATACTCTAGACGTCATCTATACTATAGACGTCATCTATACTATAGACGTCATCTATACTATAGAAGTCATCTATACTATAGACGTCATCTATACTATAGACGTCATCTATACTCTAGACGTCATCTATATTATAGACGTCAACTATACTCTAGACGTCATCTATACTCTAGACGTCATCTATACTATAGACGTCAACTATACTCTAGACATCATCTATACTATAGACGTCAACTATACTCTAGACGTCATCTATACTATAGACGTCATATATACTATAGACGTCATCTATGCTATAGACGTCATCTATGCTATAGACGTCATCTATACTATAGACGTCATCTATGCTATAGACGTCATCTATACTATAGACGTCATCTATGCTATAGACGTCATCAATACTATAGACGTCATCTATACTATAGACGTCATCTATACTATAGACGTCATCTATACTATAGACATCATCTATACTATAGACGTCATCTATACTATAGACGTCATCTATACTATAGACGTCATCTATACTATAGACGTCATATATACTATAGACGTCATCTATACTGTAGACGTCATCTATACTATAGACGTCATCTATACTATAGACGTCATCTATACTATGGACGTTATCTTTACTATGGACGTCATCTATACTATGGATGTCATCTATACTATGGACATCATCTATGCTATAGACATCATCTCTACTATAGACGTCATATATACAATAGACGTCATCTATACTATAGACGTCATCTATACTGTAGACGTCATCTATACTATAGACGTCATCTATACTATAGACGTCATATATACAATAGACGTCATTTATACTATGTACATCATCTCTACTATAGACGTCATCTATACTATAGACATCATCTATACTTTAGACGTGATCTATACTATAGACGTCATCTATACTTTAGACGTCATCTATACTATAGACGTCATCTATACTATAGACCTCATCTATACTATAGACGTCATCTACACTATAGACGTCATATATACAATAGACGTCATCTATACTATAGACGTCATCTATACTGTAGACGTCATCTATACTATAGACGTCATCTATACTATAGACATCATCTATACTTTAGACGTGATCTATACTATAGACGTCATCTATACTATAGACGTCATCTATACTATAGACGTCATATATACTATAGACGTCATATATACAATAGACGTCATCTATACTATAGCTGTCATCTATACTATAGACGTCATCTATACTATAGACGTCATCTATATTATAGACGTCATCTATACTATAGACGTCATCTATATTATAGACGTCATCTATACTATAGACGTCATCTATGCTATAGACGTCATCTATACTATAGACGTCATCTATACTATAGACGTCATCTATACTATAGACCTCATCTATACTATAGACGTCATCTATACTATAGACGTCACCTATACTAGAGACGTCATCTATACTATAGACGTCATCTATACTATAGACGTCATCTATACTATAGACGTCATCTATACTATAGACGTCATCTATACTATAGACGTTATCTATACTATAGACGTCATCTATACTATAGACGTCATCTATACTATAGACGTCATCTTTACTATAGACGTCATCTATACTATAGACGTCATCTTTACTATAGACGTCATCTTTACTATAGACGTCATCTATACTATAGACGTCGTCTATACTATAGACGTCATCTATACTATAGACGTCATCTATACTATAGACGTCATCTATACTATAGATGTCATCTATACTATGGACGTCATCTATGCTATAGACATGATCTCTACTATAGACGTCATCTATACTATAGACGTCATCTATACTTTAGACGTCATCTATACTATAGACGTCATCTATACTATAGACGTCATCTATACTATAGATGTCATCTATATTATAGACGTCATCTATACTCTAGACGTCATCTATACTATAGACGTCATCTATACTATAGACGTAATCTATACTATAGAAGTCATCTATACTATAGACGTCATCTATACTATAGACGTCATCTATACTCTAGACGTCATCTATATTATAGACGTCAACTATACTCTAGACGTCATCTATACT
This sequence comes from Neoascia interrupta, assembly GCA_947623515.1. Classification (NCBI taxonomy): domain Eukaryota; kingdom Metazoa; phylum Arthropoda; class Insecta; order Diptera; family Syrphidae; genus Neoascia; species Neoascia interrupta. The sequence continues at coordinate 96,231 of CANQKQ010000030.1, forward strand.
CTAGACGTCATCTATACTATAGACGTCAACTATACTCTAGACATCATCTATACTATAGACGTCAACTATACTCTAGACGTCATCTATACTATAGACGTCATATATACTATAGACGTCATCTATGCTATAGACGTCATCTATGCTATAGACGTCATCTATACTATAGACGTCATCTATGCTATAGACGTCATCTATACTATAGACGTCATCTATGCTATAGACGTCATCAATACTATAGACGTCATCTATACTATAGACGTCATCTATACTATAGACGTCATCTATACTATAGACGTCATCTATACTATAGACGTCATCTATACTATAGACGTCATATATACTATAGACGTCATCTATACTATAGACGTCATCTATACTGTAGACGTCATCTATACTATAGACGTCATCTATACTATAGACGTCATCTATACTATAGACGTCATCTATACTATAGACGTCATCTATACTATGGACGTTATCTTTACTATGGACGTCATCTATACTATGGATGTCATCTATACTATGGACATCATCTATGCTATAGACATTATCTCTACTATAGACGTCATATATACTATAGACGTCATCTATACTATAGACGTCATCTATACTGTAGACGTCATCTATACTATAGACGTCATCTATACTATAGACGTCATATATACAATAGACGTCATTTATACTATGTACATCATCTCTACTATAGACGTCATCTATACTATAGACATCATCTATACTTTAGACGTGATCTATACTATAGACGCCATCTATACTATAGACGTCATCTATACTATGGACGTTATCTTTACTTTGGACGTCATCTATACTATGGATGTCATCTATACTATGGACATCATCTATGCTATAGACATCATCTCTACTATAGACGTCATCTATACTATAGACGTCATCTATACTATAGACGTCATCTATACTATAGAAGTCATCTTTACTATAGACGTCATCTATACTATAGACGTCATCTATACTATAAACGTCATCTATACTATAGACGTCATCTATACTATAGACGTCATCTATACTATAGACGTCATCTATACTATAGACGTCATCTATACTATAGACGTCATCTATACTATAGACGTCATCTATACTATAGACGTCAGCTACACTATCATCTATACTATAGACTTCATCTATACTATAGACTTCATCTATACTATAGACGTCATCTATACTATAGACGTCATCTATACTATAGACGTCATCTATACTATAGCTGTCATCTATACTATAGACGTCATCTATACTATAGACGTCATCTATATTATAGACGTCATCTATACTATAGACGTCATCTATATTATAGACGTCATCTATACTATAGACGTCATCTATGCTATAGACGTCATCTATACTATAGACGTCATCTATACTATAGACGTCATCTATACTATAGACCTCATCTATACTATAGACGTCATCTATACTATAGACGTCACCTATACTAGAGACGTCATCTATACTATAGACGTCATCTATACTATAGACGTCATCTATACTATAGACGTCATCTATACTATAGACGTTATCTATACTATGGACCTCATCTATACTATAGACGTCATCTATACTATAGACGTCATCTTTACTATAGACGTCTTCCTTACTATAGACGTCATCTATACTATAGACGTCATCTATACTATAGACGTCATCTATACTATAGACGTCATCTATACTATAGACGTCATCTATACTATAGATGTCATCTATACTATGGACGTCATCTATGCTATAGACATGATCTCTACTATAGACGTCATCTATACTATAGACGTCATCTATACTATAGACGTCATCTATACTTTAGACGTCATCTATACTTTAGACGTCATCTATACTATAGACGTCATCTATACTATAGACGTCATCTATACTATAGATGTCATCTATATTATAGACGTCCTCTATACTCTAGACGTCATCTATACTATAGACGTCATCTATACTATAGACGTCATCTATACTATAGAAGTCATCTATACTATAGACGTCATCTATACTATAGACGTCATCTATACTCTAGACGTCATCTATATTATAGACGTCAACTATACTCTAGACGTCATCTATACTCTAGACGTCATCTATACTATAGACGTCAACTATACTCTAGACATCATCTATACTATAGACGTCAACTATACTCTAGACGTCATCTATACTATAGACGTCATATATACTATAGACGTCATCTATGCTATAGACGTCATCTATGCTATAGACGTCATCTATACTATAGACGTCATCTATACTATAGACGTCATCTATGCTATAGACGTCATCTATACTATAGACGTCATCTATGCTATAGACGTCATCAATACTATAGACGTCATCTATACTATAGACGTCATCTATACTATAGACGGCATCTATACTATAGACATCATCTATACTATAGACGTCATCTATACTATAGACGTCATCTATACTATAGACGTCATCTATACTATAGACGTCATATATACTATAGACGTCATCTATACTATAGACGTCATCTATGCTATAGACGTCATCTATGCTATAGACTTCATCTATACTATAGTCATCATCTATGCTATAGACGTCATCTATACTATAGACGTCATCAATGCTATAGACGTCATCTATACTATAGACGTCATCTATACTATAGAAGTCCTCTATGCTATAGACGTCATCTATACTATACACGTCATCTGTACTATAGACGTCATCTATACTATAGACGTCATCTATACTATTGACGTAATCTATACTATAGACGTCATCTATACTATAGACGTCATCTATACTATAGACGTCAACTATACTCTAGACGTCATCTATACTATAGACGTCATCTATACTATAGACGTCATCTGTACTATAGACGTCATCTATACTATAGACATCATCTATACTATAGACGTCATCTATACTATAGACGTCATTTATACTATAGACGTCATCTATACTATAGACGTCATCTATACTATAGACTTCATCTATACTATAGACGTCATCTATACTATAGACGTCATCTATACTATAGACGTCATCTATACTATAGACGTCATCTATACTATAGACGTCATCTATACTATAGACGTCATCTATACTATAGACGTCATCTATACTATAGACGTCATCTATACTATAGACGTCATCTATACTATAGACGTCATCTATACTATAGACGTCATCTATACTATAGACGTCATCTATACTATAGACGTCAACTATACTCTAGAGGTCATCTATACTATAGACGTCAACTATACTCTAGACATCATCTATACTATAGACGTCAACAATACTCTAGACGTCATCTATACTATAGACGTCATATATACTATAGACGTCATTTATGCTATAGACGTCATCTATGCTATAGACGTCATCTATACTATAGACGTCATCTATACTATAGACGTCATCTATGCTATAGACGTCATCAATACTATAGACGTCATCAATACTATAGACGTCATCAATACTATAGACGTCATCAATACTACAGACGTCATCTATACTATAGACGTCATCTATACTATAGACGTCATCTATACTATGGACGTTATCTTTACTATGGACGTCATTTATACTATGTACATCATCTCTACTATAGACGTCATCTATACTATAGACATCATCTATACTATAGACGTCATCTATACTATAGACGTCATCTATACTATAGACGTCATCTATACTATAGACGTCATCTATACTATAGACGTCATATATACAATAGACGTCATCTATACTATAGACGTCATCTATACTATAGACGCCATCTATACTATAGACGTCATCTATACTATGGACGTTATCTTTACTTTGGACGTCATCTATACTATGGATGTCATCTATACTATGGACATCATCTATGCTATAGACATCATCTCTACTATAGACGTCATCTATACTATAGACGTCATCTATACTATAGACGTCATCTTTACTATAGAAGTCATCTTTACTATAGACGTCATCTATACTATAGACGTCATCTATACTATAAACGTCATCTATACTATAAACGTCATCTATACTATAGACGTCATCTATACTATAGACGTCATCAATACTATAGACGTCATCAATACTATAGACGTCATCAATACTATAGACGTCATCTATACTATAGACGTCATCTATACTATAGACGTCATCTATACTATGGACGTTATCTTTACTATGGACGTCATTTATACTATGTACATCATCTCTACTATAGACGTCATCTATACTTTAGACATCATCTATACTATAGACGTCATCTATACTATAGACGTCATCTATACTATAGACGTCATCTTTACTATAGACGTCATCTATACTATAGACGTCATCTATACTATAGACGTCATATATACTATAGACGTCATCTATACTATAGACGTCATCTATACTGTAGACGTCATCTATACTATAGACGTCATCTATACTATAGACGTCATCTATACTATAGACGTCATCTATACTATGGACGTTATCTTTACTATGGACGTCATCTATACTATGGATGTCATCTATACTATGGACATCATCTATGCTATAGACATCATCTCTACTATAGACGTCATCTATACTATAGACGTCATCTATACTATAGACGTCATCTATACTATAGAAGTCATCTTTACTATAGACGTCATCTATACTAAATACGTCATCTATACTATAAACGTCATCTATACTATAAACGTCATCTATACTATAGACGTCATCTATACTATAGATGTCGTCTATACTATAGACGTATAGATGTCGTCTATACTATAGACGTCATCTATACTATAGACGTCATCTATACTATAGACGTCATCAATACTATAGACGTCATCAATACTATGGACGTCATCAATACTATAGACGTCATCTATACTTTAGACGTCATCTATACTTTAGACTTCATCTATACTATAGACGTCATCTATACTATGGACGTTATCTTTACTATGGACGTCATCTATACTATGGATGTCATCTATACTATGGACATCATCTATGCTATAGACATCATCTCTACTATAGACGTCATCTATACTATAGACGTCATGTACTATAAACGTCATCTATACTATAGACGTCATCTATACTATAGACGTCATCTATACTATAGACATCAGCAATACTATAGACGTCATCAATACTATGGGCGTCATCAATACTATAGACGTCATCTATACTATAGACGTCATCTATACTTTAGACTTCATCTATACTATAGACGTCATCTATACCATAGACGTCATCTATACTATAGACGTTGTCTATACTATAGACGTCATCTATACTATAGACGTCATCTATACTATAGACGTCATCTATACAATATACGTCATCTATACAATATACATCATCTATACTATACACGTCATCTATACAATAGACGTCATCTATACTATAGACGTCATCTATACTATAGACGTCATCTATACTATAGACGTCATCTATACTATAGACGTCATCTATACTATAGACGTCATCTATACTATAGACGTCATTTGTACTATAGACGTCATCTGTACTATAGACTTCATCTATACTATAGACGTCATCTATACTATAGACGTCATTTATACTATAGACGTCATCTATACTATAGACGTCATCTATACTATAGACGTCATCTATACTATAGACGTCATCTATACTATAGACGTCATCTATACTATAGACGTCATCTATACTATAGACGTCATCTATACTATAGACGTCATCTATACTATAGACGTCATCTATACTATAGACGTCATCTATACTATCGACGTCATCTATACTATAGACGTCATCTATACTATAGATGTCATCTATACTATAGAAGTCATCTATACTATAGACGTCATCTATACTATAGACGTCATCTATACTATAGACGTCATCTATACTATAGACGTCATCTATACTATAGACGTCATCTATACTATAGACGTCATCTATACTATAGACGTCATCTATAATATAGACGTCATCTATACTATAGATGTCATCTATACTATAGACGTCATCTATACTATAGACGTCATCTATAATATAGACGTCATCTAAACTATAGACTTCATCTATACTATAGACGTCATCTATACTATAGACGTCATCTATACTGTAGACGTCATCTATACTAAAGACGTCATCTATACTTTAGACGTCATCTATACTATAGACGTCATCTATACCATAGACGTAATCTATGCTATAGTCGTCATCTATACTATAGATGTCGTCTATACTATAGACGTCATCTATACTATAGACGTCATTTATACTATAGTCGTCATCTATACTATAGACGTCATCTATACTATAGACGTCATCTATACTATAGTCGTCATCTATACTATAGATGTCGTCTATACTATAGACGTCATCTATACTATAGACTTCATCTATACTATAGACGTCATCTATACTATAGATTCGTCTATACTATAGACGTCATCTATACTATAGACGTCATCGATACTATAGACGTCATCTATACTTTAGACGTCTTCTATACTATAGACGTCATCTATACTATAGACGTCATCTATACTATAGAAGTCATCTATACTATAGTCGTCATCTATACTATAGACGTCATCTATACTATAGACGTCATCTATACTATAGTCGTCATCTATACTATAGATGTCGTCTATACTATAGACGTCATCTATACTATAGACGTCATCTATACTATAGTCGTCATCTATACTATAGACGTCATCTATACTATAGACGTCATCTATACTATAGTCGTCATCTATACTATAGACGTCATCTATACTATAGACGTCATCTATAGTATAGACGTCATCTATACTATAGACGTCATCTATACTATAGACGTCATCTATAGTATAGACGTCATCTATACTATAGATGTCGTGTATACTATAGACGTCATCTATACTATAGTCGTCATCTATACTATAGATGTCTTGTATACTATAGACGTCATCTATACTATAGACGTCATCTATACTATAGACTTCATCTATACTATAGACGTGATCTATACTATAGATGTCGTCTATACTATAGACGTCATCTATACTATAGACGTCATCGATACTATAGACGTCATCTATACTTTAGACGTCTTCTATACTATAGACGTCATCTATACTATAGACGTCATCTATACTATAGACGTCATCTATACTATAGACGTCATCTATACAATAGATGTCGTCTATACTATAGAAGTCATCTATACTATAGATGTCGTCTATACTATAGACGTCATCTATACTATAGATGTCGTCTATACTATATATATATATCAATACTATAGACGTCATCAATACTATGGACGTCATCAATACTATAAATGTCATCTATATTATAGACGTCATCTATACTATAGACGTCAGCTATACTATAGACTTCATCTATACTATAGACTTCATCTATACTATAGACGTCATCTATACTATAGACGTCATCTATACTATAGACGTCATCTATACTATAGACGTCATCTATACTATAGACGTCATCTATACTATAGACGTCATCTATACTATAGACGTCATCTATACTATAGACGTCATCTATACTATAGACGTCAGCTACACTATAGACGTCATCTATACTATAGACGTCATCTATGCTATAGACGTCATCTATACTATAGACGTCATCCGTACAATTGACGTCATCTATACTATAGCTGTCATCTATACTATAGCTGTCATCTATACTATAGCTGTCATCTATACTATAGACGTCATCTATACTATAGACTTCATCTATACTATAGACGTCATCTATACTATAGACGTCATCAATACTATAGACGTCATCTATACTATAGAAGTCATCTATACAATAGACGTCATCTATACGTCATCTATACTATAGACGTCATCTACACTATAGACGTCATCTATACTATAGACGTCATCAATAATATAGACGTCATCTATACTATAGACGTCATCTATACTAAAGACGTCATCTATACTATAGACGTCATCTATACTATAGACGTCATCTACACTATAGACGTCATCTATACTATAGACGTCATCTATACTATAGACGTCATCTATACTATAGACGTCATCTATACTATAGACGTCATCTATACTATAAATGTCATTTATACTATAGACATCATCAATACTATAGACGTCATCTACACTATAGACGTCATCTATACTATAGACGTCATCAATAATATAGACGTCATCTATACTATAGACGTCATCTATACTATAGACGTCATCTATACTATAGACGTCATCTATACTATAGACGTCATCTATACTATAGACGTCATCTATACTATAGACGTCATCTAAACTATAGACGTCATCTAAACTATAGACGTCATCTATACTATAGACGTCATCTATACCATAGACGTCATCTATGCTATAGACGTCATCTATTCTAAAGACGTCATCTATACTATAGACGTCATCTTTATTATAGACGTCATCTATACTATAGACGTCATCTACACTATAGACGTCATCTATACTATAGACGTCATCTACACTATAGACGTCATCTATACTATAGACGTCATCTATACTATAGACGTCATCTATACTATAAACGTCATCTATACTATAGACATCATCAATACTATAGACGTCATCTATACTATAGACGTCATCTATACTATAGACGTCATCAATAATATAGACGTCATCTATACTATAGACGTCATCTATACTATAGACGTCATCTATACTATAGACGTCATCTATACTATAGACGTCATCTATACTATAGACGTCATCTATACTATAGACGTCATCTAAACTATAGACGTCATCTAAACTATAGACGTCATCTAAACTATAGACGTCATCTAAACTATAGACGTCATCTATACTATAGACGTCATCTATACCATAGACGTCATCTATGCTATAGACGTCATCTATTCTAAAGACGTTATCTATACTATAGACGTCATCTTTATTATAGACGTCATCTATACTATAGACGTCATCTATACTATAGACGTCATCTATACTATAGACGTCATACTATAGACTTCATCTATACTATAGACGTCATCTATACAGTAGACGTCATCTATACGTCATCTTTACTATAGACGTCATCTATACTATAGACGTCATCAATACTATAGACGTCATCAATACTATAGACGTCATCAATACTACAGACGTCATCTATACTATAGACGTCATCTATACTATAGACGTCATCTATACTATGGACGTTATCTTTACTATGGACGTCATTTATACTATGTACATCACCTCTACTATAGACGTCATCTATACTATAGACATCATCTATACTTTAGACGTGATCTATACTATAGACGTCATCTATACTATAGACGTCATCTATACTATAGACGTCATCTATACTATAGACGTCATCTATACTATAGACGTCATATATACAATACACGTCATCTATACTATAGACGTCATCTATACTGTAGACGTCATCTATACTATAGACGTCATCTATACTATAGACGCCATCTATACTATAGACGTCATCTATACTATGGACGTTATCTTTACTTTGGACGTCATCTATACTATGGATGTCATCTATACTATGGACTTCATCTATGCTATAGACATCATCTCTACTATAGACGTCATCTATACTATAGACGTCATCTATACTATAGACGTCATCTATACTATAGAAGTCATCTTTACTATAGACGTCATCTATACTATAGACGTCATCTATACTATAAACGTCATCTATACTATAGACGTCATCTATACGTCATCTATACTATAGACGTCATCTATACTATAGACGTCATCTATACTATAGACGTCATCTATACTATAGACGTCATCTATACTATAGACGTCATCTATACTATAGACGTCATCTATACTATAGACGTCAGCTACACTATCATCTATACTATAGACTTCATCTATACTATAGACTTCATCTATACTATAGACGTCATCTATACTATAGACGTCATCTATACTATAGCTGTCATCTATACTATAGACGTCATCTATACTATAGACGTCATCTATATTATAGACGTCATCTATACTATAGACGTCATCTATATTATAGACGTCATCTATACTATAGACGTCATCTATGCTATAGACGTCATCTATACTATAGACGTCATCTATACTATAGACGTCATCTATACTATAGACCTCATCTATACTATAGACGTCATCTATACTATAGACGTCACCTATACTAGAGACGTCATCTATACTATAGACGTCATCTATACTATAGACGTTATCTATACTATGGACCTCATCTATACTATAGACGTCATCTATACTATAGACGTCATCTATACTATAGACGTCATCTATACTATAGACGTCATCTATACTATAGACGTCATCTTTACTATAGACGTCATCTTTACTATAGACGTCATCTATACTATAGACGTCGTCTATACTATAGACGTCATCTATACTATAGACGTCATCTATACTATAGACGTCATCTATACTATAGATGTCATCTATACTATGGACGTCATCTATGCTATAGACATGATCTCTACTATAGACGTCATCTATACTATAGACGTCATCTATACTATAGACGTCATCTATACTTTAGACGTCATCTATACTATAGACGTCATCTATACTATAGACGTCATCTATACTATAGATGTCATCTATATTATAGACGTCATCTATACTCTAGACGTCATCTATACTATAGACGTCATCTATACTATAGACGTCATCTATACTATAGAAGTCATCTATACTATAGATGACGTCTATAGCATAGATGATGACTATAGTATAGAGGAAGTCTATAGCATAGATGACGTCTATAGCATAGATGACGTCTATAGTATAGATGACGTCTATAGTATATATGACGTCTATAGTATAGATGACGTCTATAGTATAGATGACGTCTATAGTATAGATGACGTCTAAAGTATAGATGATGTCTATAGTATAGATGCCGTCTATAGTATAGATGACGTCTATAGTATAGATGACGTCTATAGTATTGATGACGTCTATAGCATAGATGACGTCTATAGTATAGATGACGTCTATAGCATAGATGACGTCTATAGTATAGATGACGTCTATAGCATAGATGACGTCTATAGCATAGATGACGTCTATAGTATATATGACGTTTATAGTATAGATGACGTCTAGAGTATAGTTGACGTCTATAGTATAGATGATGTCTAGAGTATAGTTGACGTCTATAGTATAGATGACGTCTAGAGTATAGATGACGTCTAGAGTATAGTTGACGTCTATAATATAGATGACGTCTATAGTATAGATGACGTCTATAGTATAGATGACTTCTATAGTATAGATGACGTCTATAGTATAGATGACGTCTATAGTATAGATGACGTCTAGAGTATAGATGACGTCTATAATATAGATGACATCTATAGTATAGATGACGTCTATAGTATAGATGACGTCTATAGTATAGATGACGTCTAAAGTATAGATGACGTCTATAGTATAGATGACGTCTATAGTATAGATGACGTCTATAGTAGAGATCATGTCTATAGCATAGATGACGTCCATAGTATAGATGACATCTATAGTATAGATGACGTCTATAGTATAGATGACGTCTATAGTATAGATGACGTCTATAGTATAGATGACGTCTATAGTATAGATGACGTCTATAGTATAGATGACGTCTATAGTAAAGATGACGTCTATAGTAAAGATGACGTCTATAGTATAGATGACGTCTATAGTATAGATGAGGTCCATAGTATAGATAACGTCTATAGTATAGATGACGTCTATAGTATAGATGACGTCTATAGTATAGATGACGTCTATAGTATAGATGACGTCTATAGTATAGATGACGTCTCTAGTATAGGTGACGTCTATAGTATAGATGACGTCTATAGTATAGATGAGGTCTATAGTATAGATGACGTCTATAGTATAGATGACGTCTATAGTATAGATGACGTCTATAGCATAGATGACGTCTATAGTATAGATGACGTCTATAATATAGATGACGTCTATAGTATAGATGACGTCTATAGTATAGATGACAGCTATAGTATAGATGACGTCTATAGTATAGATGACGTCTATAGTATAGATGAAGTCTATAGTATAGATGAAGTCTATAGTATAGATGATAGTGTAGCTGACGTCTATAGTATAGATGACGTCAATAGTATAGATGACGTCTATAGTATAGATGACGTCTATAGTATAGATGACGTCTATAGTATAGATGACGTCTATAGTATAGATGACGTCTATAGTATAGATGACGTCTATAGTATAGATGACGTTTATAGTATAGATGACGTCTATAGTATAGATGACGTCTATAGTAAAGATGACTTCTATAGTATAGATGACGTCTATAGTATAGATGACGTCTATAGTATAGATGACGTCTATAGTAGAGATGATGTCTATAGCAAAAATGATGTCCATAGTATAGATGACATCCATAGTATAGATGACGTCCAAAGTAAAGATAACGTCCATAGTATAGATGACGTCTATAGTATAGATGGCGTCTATAGTATAGATGACGTCTATAGTATAGATGACGTCTATAGTATAGATGACGTCTACAGTATAGATGACGTCTATAGTATAGATGACGTCTATTGAATATATGACTTCTATAGTACAGATGACGTCTACAGTATAGATGACGTCTATAGTATAGATGACGTCTATAGTATAGATCACGTCTAAAGTATAGATGATGTCTATAGTATAGATGACGTCTATAGTAGAGATGATGTACATAGTATAAATGACGTCTATTGTATATATGACGTCTATAGTATAGATGACGTCTATAGTATAGATGACGTCTACAGTATAGATGACGTCTATAGTATAGATGACGTCTATTGTATATATGACGTCTATAGTATAGATGACGTCTATAGTAGAGATCATGTCTATAGCATAGATGACGTCCATAGTATAGATGACATCTATAGTATAGATGACGTCTATAGTATAGATGACGTCTATAGTATAGATGACGTCTATAGTATAGATGACGTCTATAGTATAGATGACGTCTATAGTAAAGATGACGTCTATAGTAAAGATGACGTCTATAGTATAGATGACGTCTATAGTATAGATGAGGTCCATAGTATAGATAACGTCTATAGTATAGATGACGTCTATAGTATAGATGACGTCTATAGTATAGATGACGTCTATAGTATAGATGACGTCTCTAGTATAGGTGACGTCTATAGTATAGATGACGTCTATAGTATAGATGAGGTCTATAGTATAGATGACGTCTATAGTATAGATGACGTCTATAGTATAGATGACGTCTATAGCATAGATGACGTCTATAGTATAGATGACGTCTATAATATAGATGACGTCTATAGTATAGATGACGTCTATAATATAGATGACGTCTATAGTATAGATGACGTCTATAGTATAGATGACAGCATAGATGACGTCTATAGTATAGATGACAGCTATAGTATAGATGACGTCTATAGTATAGATGACGTCTATAGTATAGATGAAGTCTATAGTATAGATGAAGTCTATAGTATAGATGATAGTGTAGCTGACGTCTATAGTATAGATGACGTCTATAGTATAGATGACGTCTATAGTATAGATGACGTCTATAGTATAGATGACGTCTATAGTATAGATGACGTCTATAGTATAGATGACGTCTATAGTATAGATGACGTTTATAGTATAGATGACGTCTATAGTATAGATGACGTCTATAGTAAAGATGACTTCTATAGTATAGATGACGTCTATAGTATAGATGACGTCTATAGTATAGATGACGTCTATAGTAGAGATGATGTCTATAGCAAAAATGATGTCCATAGTATAGATGACATCCATAGTATAGATGACGTCCAAAGTAAAGATAACGTCCATAGTATAGATGACGTCTATAGTATAGATGGCGTCTATAGTATAGATGACGTCTATAGTATAGATGACGTCTACAGTATAGATGACGTCTATAGTATAGATGACGTCTATTGAATATATGACTTCTATAGTATAGATGACGTCTATAGTATAGATGACGTCTATAGTATAGATGACGTCTATAGTATAGATCACGTCTAAAGTATAGATGATGTCTATAGTATAGATGACGTCTATAGTAGAGATGATGTACATAGTATAAATGACGTCTATTGTATATATGACGTCTATAGTATAGATGACGTCTATAGTATAGATGACGTCTACAGTATAGATGACGTCTATAGTATAGATGACGTCTATTGTATATATGACGTCTATAGTAGAGATAATGTCTATAGCATAGATGATGTCCATAGTATAGATGACATCCATAGTATAGATGACGTCCATAGTAAAGATAACGTCCATAGTATAGATGACGTCTATAGTATAGATGACGTCTATAGTATAGATGACGTCTATAGTATAGATGACGTCTATAGTATAGATGACGTCTACAGTATAGATGACGTCTATAGTATAGATGACGTCTATAGTATATATGACGTCTATAGTATAGATGACGTCTATAGTATAGATGACGTCTATAGTATAGATGACGTCTATAGTATAGATGATGTCTATAGTATAGATGACGTCTATAGTATAGATGACGTCTATAGTATAGATGACGTCTATAGTATTGATGACGTCTATAGCATAGATGACGTCTATAGTATAGATGACGTCTATAGCATAGATGACGTCTATAGCATAGATGACGTCTATAGTATATATGACGTCTATAGTATAGATGACGTCTAGAGTATAGTTGACGTCTATAGTATAGATGATGTCTAGAGTATAGTTGACGTCTATAGTATAGATGACGTCTAGAGTATAGATGACGTCTAGAGTATAGTTGACGTCTATAATATAGATGACGTCTAGAGTATAGATGACGTCTATAGTATAGATGACGTCTATAGTATAGATGACTTCTATAGTATAGATGACGTCTATAGTATAGATGACGTCTATAGTATAGATGACGTCTAGAGTATAGATGACGTCTATAATATAGATGACATCTATAGTATAGATGACGTCTATAGTATAGATGACGTCTATAGTATAGATGACGTCTAAAGTATAGATGACGTCTATAGTATAGATGACGTCTATAGTAGAGATCATGTCTATAGCATAGATGACGTCCATAGTATAGATGACATCTATAGTATAGATGACGTCTATAGTATAGATGACGTCTATAGTATAGATGACGTCTATAGTATAGACGACGTCTATAGTATAGATGACGTCTATAGTAAAGATGACGTCTATAGTAAAGATGACGTCTATAGTATAGATGACGTCTATAGTATAGATGACGTCTATAGTATAGATGACGTCTATAGTATAGATGAGGTCCATAGTATAGATAACGTCTATAGTATAGATGACGTCTATAGTATAGATGACGTCTATAGTATAGATGACGTCTATAGTATAGATGACGTCTCTAGTATAGGTGACGTCTATAGTATAGATGACGTCTATAGTATAGATGAGGTCTATAGTATAGATGACGTCTATAGTATAGATGACGTCTATAGTATAGATGACGTCTATAGCATAGATGACGTCTATAGTATAGATGACGTCTATAATATAGATGACGTCTATAGTATAGATGACGTCTATAATATAGATGACGTCTATAGTATAGATGACGTCTATAGTATAGATGACAGCTATAGTATAGATGACGTCTATTGTATATATGACGTCTATAGTATAGATGACGTCTATAGTATAGATGACGTCTATAGTATAGATGACGTCTATAGTATAGATCACGTCTAAAGTATAGATGATGTCTATAGTATAGATGACGTCTATAGTATAGATGACGTCTACAGTATAGATGACGTCTATAGTATAGATGACGTCTATTGTATATATGACGTCTATAGTGTAGATGACGTCTATAGTATAGATGACGTCTATAGTATAGATGACGTCTATAGTATAGATGACGTCTATAGTATAGATGACGTCTATGGTATAGATCACGTCTAAAGTATAGATGATGTCTATAGAATAGATGACGTCTATAGTAGAGATGATGTACATAGTATAAATGACGTCTATTGTATATATGACGTCTATAGTATAGATGACGTCTATAGTATAGATGACGTCTACAGTATAGATGACGTCTATAGTATAGATGACGTCTATTGTATATATGACGTCTATAGTAGAGATGATGTCTATAGCATAGATGATGTCCATAGTATAGATGACATCCATAGTATAGATGACGTCCATAGTAAAGATAACGTCCATAGTATAGATGACGTCTATAGTATAGATGACGTCTATAGTATAGATGACGTCTACAGTATAGATGACGTCTATAGTATATATGACGTCTATAGTATAGATGACGTCTATAGTATAGATGACGTCTATAGTATAGATGACGTCTATAGTATAGATGATGTCTATAGTATAGATGACGTCTATAGTATAGATGACGTCTATAGTATAGATGACGTCTATAGTATTGATGACGTCTATAGCATAGATGACGTCTATAGTATAGATGACGTCTATAGCATAGATGACGTCTATAGTATAGATGACGTCTATAGCATAGATGACGTCTATAGCATAGATGACGTCTATAGTATATATGACGTCTATAGTATAGATGACGTCTAGAGTATAGTTGACGTCTATAGTATAGATGATGTCTAGAGTATAGTTGACGTCTATAGTATAGATGACGTCTAGAGTATAGATGACGTCTAGAGTATAGTTGACGTCTCTAATATAGATGACGTCTAGAGTATAGATGACGTCTATAGTATAGATGACGTCTATAGTATAGATGACTTCTATAGTATAGATGACGTCTATAGTATAGATGACGTCTATAGTATAGATGACGTCTAGAGTATAGATGACGTCTATAATATAGATGACATCTATAGTATAGATGACGTCTATAGTATAGATGACGTCTATAGTATAGATGACGTCTAAAGTATAGATGACGTCTATAGTATAGATGACGTCTATAGGTTAGATGACGTCTATAGTAGAGATCATGTCTATAGCATAGATGACGTCCATAGTATAGATGACATCTATAGTATAGATGACGTCTATAGTATAGATGACGTCTATAGTATAGATGACGTCTATAGTATAGACGACGTCTATAGTATAGATGACGTCTATAGTAAAGATGACGTCTATAGTAAAGATGACGTCTATAGTATAGACGTCATCTATACTATAGACGTCATCTATACTATAGACGTCATCTATACTATAGACGTCATCTTTACTATAGACGTCATCTTTACTATAGACGTCATCTATACTATAGACGTCGTCTATACTATAGACGTCATCTATACTATAGACGTCATCTATACTATAGACGTCATCTATACTATAGATGTCATCTATACTATGGACGTCATCTATGCTATAGACATGATCTCTACTATAGACGTCATCTATACTATAGACGTCATCTATACTATAGACGTCATCTATACTTTAGACGTCATCTATACTATAGACGTCATCTATACTATAGACGTCATCTATACTATAGATGTCATCTATATTATAGACGTCATCTATACTCTAGACGTCATCTATACTATAGACGTCATCTATACTATAGACGTCATCTATACTATAGAAGTCATCTATACTATAGACGTCATCTATACTATAGACGTCATCTATACTCTAGACGTCATCTATATTAGAGACGTCAACTATACTCTAGACGTCATCTATACTCTAGACGTCATCTATACTATAGACGTCAACTATACTCTAGACATCATCTATACTATAGACGTCAACTATACTCTAGACGTCATCTATACTATAGACGTCATATATACTATAGACGTCATCTATGCTATAGACGTCATCTATGCTATAGACGTCATCTATACTATAGACGTCATCTATGCTATAGACGTCATCTATACTATAGACGTCATCTATGCTATAGACGTCATCAATACTATAGACGTCATCTATACTATAGACGTCATCTATACTATAGACGTCATCTATACTATAGACATCATCTATACTATAGACGTCATCTATACTATAGACGTCATCTATACTATAGACGTCATCTATACTATAGACGTCATATATACTATAGACGTCATCTATACTGTAGACGTCATCTATACTATAGACGTCATCTATACTATAGACGTCATCTATACTATGGACGTTATCTTTACTATGGACGTCATCTATACTATGGATGTCATCTATACTATGGACATCATCTATGCTATAGACATCATCTCTACTATAGACGTCATATATACAATAGACGTCATCTATACTATAGACGTCATCTATACTGTAGACGTCATCTATACTATAGACGTCATCTATACTATAGACGTCATATATACAATAGACGTCATTTATACTATGTACATCATCTCTACTATAGACGTCATCTATTCTATAGACATCATCTATACTTTAGACGTGATCTATACCATAGACGTCATCTATACTATAGACGTCATCTATACTATAGACGTCATCTATACTATAGACGTCATCTATACTATAGACGTCATCTACACTATAGACGTCATATATACAATAGACGTCATCTATACTATAGACGTCATCTATACTGTAGACGTCATCTATACTATAGACGTCATCTATACTATAGACATCATCTATACTTTAGACGTGATCTATACTATAGACGTCATCTATACTATAGACGTCATCTATACTATAGACGTCATCTATACTATAGACGTCATATATACAATAGACGTCATCTATACTATAGCTGTCATCTATACTATAGACGTCATCTATACTATAGACGTCATCTATATTATAGACGTCATCTATACTATAGACGTCATCTATATTATAGACGTCATCTATACTATAGACGTCATCTATGCTATAGACGTCATCTATACTATAGACGTCATCTATACTATAGACGTCATCTATACTATAGACCTCATCTACACTATAGACGTCATCTATACTATAGACGTCACCTATACTAGAGACGTCATCTATACTATAGACGTCATCTATACTATAGACGTCATCTATACTATAGACGTCATCTATACTATAGACGTTATCTATACTATGGACCTCATCTATACTATAGACGTCATCTATACTATAGACGTCATCTATACTATAGACGTCATCTATACTATAGACGTCATCTTTACTATAGACGTCATCTTTACTATAGACGTCATCTATACTATAGACGTCGTCTATACTATAGACGTCATCTATACTATAGACGTCATCTATACTATAGACGTCATCTATACTATAGATGTCATCTATACTATGGACGTCATCTATGCTATAGACATGATCTCTACTATAGACGTCATCTATACTATAGACGTCATCTATACTTTAGACGTCATCTATACTATAGACGTCATCTATACTATAGACGTCATCTATACTATAGATGTCATCTATATTATAGACGTCATCTATACTCTAGACGTCATCTATACTATAGACGTCATCTATACTATAGACGTCATCTATACTATAGAAGTCATCTATACTATAGACGTCATCTATACTATAGACGTCATCTATACTCTAGACGTCATCTATATTATAGACGTCAACTATACTCTAGACGTCATCTATACTCTAGACGTCATCTATACTATAGACGTCAACTATACTCTAGACATCATCTATACTATAGACGTCAACTATACTCTAGACGTCATCTATACTATAGACGTCATATATACTATAGACGTCATCTATGCTATAGACGTCATCTATGCTATAGACGTCATCTATACTATAGACGTCATCTATGCTATAGACGTCATCAATACTATAGACGTCATCTATACTATAGACGTCATCTATACTATAGACGTCATCTATACTATAGACATCATCTATACTATAGACGTCATCTATACTATAGACGTCATCTATACTATAGACGTCATCTATACTATAGACGTCATATATACTATAGACGTCATCTATACTATAGACGTCATCTATACTGTAGACGTCATCTATACTATAGACGTCATCTATACTATAGACGTCATCTATACTATAGACGTCATCTATACTATAGACGTCATCTATACTATGGACGTTATCTTTACTATGGACGTCATCTATACTATGGATGTCATCTATACTATGGACATCATCTATGCTATAGACATTATCTCTACTATAGACGTCATATATACAATAGACGTCATCTATACTATAGACGTCATCTATACTGTAGACGTCATCTATACTATAGACGTCATCTATACTATAGACGTCATATATACAATAGACGTCATTTATACTATGTACATCATCTCTACTATAGACGTCATCTATACTATAGACATCATCTATACTTTAGACGTGATCTATACTATAGACGTCATCTATACTATAGACGTCATCTATACTATAGACGTCATCTATACTATAGAAGTCATATATTCAATAGACGTCATCTATACTATAGACGTCATCTATACTGTAGACGTCATCTATACTATAGACGTCATCTATACTATAGACGCCATCTATACTATAGACGTCATCTATACTATGGACGTTATCTTTACTTTGGACGTCATCTATACTATGGATGTCATCTATACTATGGACATCATTTTTGCTATAGACATCATCTCTACTATAGACGTCATCTATACTATAGACGTCATCTATACTATAGACGTCATCTATACTATAGAAGTCATCTTTACTATAGACGTCATCTATACTATAGACGTCATCTATACTATAAACGTCATCTATACTATAGACGTCATCTATACTATAGACGTCATCTATACTATAGACGTCATCTATACTATAGACGTCATCTATACTATAGACGTCATCTATACTATAGACGTCATCTATACTATAGACGTCAGCTACACTATCATCTATACTATAGACTTCATCTATACTATAGACTTCATCTATACTATAGACGTCATCTATACTATAGACGTCATCTATACTATAGCTGTCATCTATACTATAGACGTCATCTATGCTGTCATCTATACTATAGACGTCATCTATACTATAGACGTCATCTATATTATAGACGTCATCTATACTATAGACGTCATCTATATTATAGACGTCATCTATACTATAGACGTCATCTATGCTATAGACGTCATCTATACTATAGACGTCATCTATACTATAGACGTCATCTATACTATAGACCTCATCTATACTATAGACGTCATCTATACTATAGACGTCACCTATACTAGAGACGTCATCTATACTATAGACGTCATCTATACTATAGACGTCATCTATACTATAGACGTCATCTATACTATAGACGTTATCTATACTATGGACCTCATCTATACTATAGACGTCATCTATACTATAGACGTCATCTTTACTATAGACGTCATCTTTACTATAGACGTCATCTATACTATAGACGTCATCTATACTATAGACGTCATCTATACTATAGACGTCATCTATACTATAGACGTCATCTATACTATAGATGTCATCTATACTATGGACGTCATCTATGCTATAGACATGATCTCTACTATAGACGTCATCTATACTATAGACGTCATATATACAATAGACGTCATCTATACTATAGACGTCATCTATACTGTAGACGTCATCTATACTATAGACGTCATCTATACTATAGACGTCATATATACAATAGACGTCATTTATACTATGTACATCATCTCTACTATAGACGTCATCTATACTATAGACATCATCTATACTTTAGACGTGATCTATACTATAGACGTCATCTATACTATAGACGTCATCTATACTATAGACGTCATCTGTACTATAGAAGTCATATATTCAATAGACGTCATCTATACTATAGACGTCATCTATACTGTAGACGTCATCTATACTATAGACGTCATCTATACTATAGACGTCATCTATACTATAGACGCCATCTATACTATAGACGTCATCTATACTATGGACGTTATCTTTACTTTGGACGTCATCTATACTATGGATGTCATCTATACTATGGACATCATTTTTGCTATAGACATCATCTCTACTATAGACGTCATCTATACTATAGACGTCATCTATACTATAGACGTCATCTATACTATAGAAGTCATCTTTACTATAGACGTCATCTATACTATAGACGTCATCTATACTATAAACGTCATCTATACTATAGACGTCATCTATACTATAGACGTCATCTATACTATAGACGTCATCTATACTATAGACGTCATCTATACTATAGACGTCATCTATACTATAGACGTCATCTATACTATTGACGTCATCTATACTATAGACGTCAGCTACACTATCATCTATACTATAGACTTCATCTATACTATAGACTTCATCTATACTATAGACGTCATCTATACTATAGACGTCATCTATACTATAGCTGTCATCTATACTATAGACGTCATCTATACTATAGACGTCATCTATATTATAGACGTCATCTATACTATAGACGTCATCTATGCTATAGACGTCATCTATACTATAGACGTCATCTATACTATAGACGTCATCTATACTATAGACCTCATCTATACTATAGACGTCATCTATACTATAGACGTCACCTATACTAGAGACGTCATCTATACTATAGACGTCATCTATACTATAGACGTCATCTATACTATAGACGTCATCTATACTATAGACGTTATCTATACTATGGACCTCATCTATACTATAGACGTCATCTATACTATAGACGTCATCTTTACTATAGACGTCATCTTTACTATAGACGTCATCTATACTATAGACGTCATCTATACTATAGACGTCATCTATACTATAGACGTCATCTATACTATAGACGTCATCTATACTATAGATGTCATCTATACTATGGACGTCATCTATGCTATAGACATGATCTCTACTATAGACGTCATCTATACTATAGACGTCATCTATACTATAGACGTCATCTATACTTTAGACGTCATCTATACTATAGACGTCATCTATACTATAGACGTCATCTATACTATAGATGTCATCTATATTATAGACGTCATCTATACTCTAGACGTCATCTATACTATAGACGTCATCTATACTATAGAAGTCATCTATACTATAGAAGTCATCTATACTATAGACGTCATCTATACTATAGACGTCATCTATACTCTAGACGTCATCTATATTATAGACGTCAACTATACTCTAGACGTCATCTATACTCTAGACGTCATCTATACTATAGACGTCAACTATACTCTAGACATCATCTATACTATAGACGTCAACTATACTCTAGACGTCATCTATACTATAAACGTCATATATACTATAGACGTCATCTATGCTATAGACGTCATCTATGCTATAGACGTCATCTATACTATAGACGTCATCTATGCTATAGACGTCATCTATACTATAGACGTCATCTATGCTATAGACGTCATCAATACTATAGACGTCATCTATACTATAGACGTCATCTATACTATAGACGGCATCTATACTATAGACATCATCTATACTTTAGACGTCATCTATACTATAGACGTCATCTATACTATAGACGTCATCTATACTATAGACGTCATATATACTATAGACGTCATCTATACTATAGACGTCATCTATGCTATAGACGTCATCTATGCTATAGACTTCCTCTATACTATAGTCATCATCTATGCTATAGACGTCATCTATACTATAGACGTCATCAATGCTATAGACGTCATCTATACTATAGACGTCATCTATACTATAGACGTCCTCTATGCTATAGACGTCATCTATACTATACACGTCATCTGTACTATAGACGTCATCTATACTATAGACGTCATCTATACTATTGACGTCATCTATACTATAGACGTCATCTATACTATAGACGTCATCTATACTATAGACGTCAACTATACCCTAGACGTCATCTATACTATAGACGTCATCTATACTATAGACGTCATCTGTACTATAGACGTCATCTATACTATAGACGTCATCTATACTATAGACGTCATCTATACTATAGACGTCATCTATACTATAGACGTCATCTATACTATAGACTTCATCTATACTATAGACGTCATCTATACTATAGACGTCATCTATACTATAGACGTCATCTATACTATAGACGTCATCTATACTATAGACGTCATCTATACTATAGACGTCATCTATACTATAGACGTCATCTATACTATAGACGTCATCTATACTATAGACGTCATCTATACTATAGACGTCATCTATACTATAGACGTCAACTATACTCTAGAGGTCATCTATACTATAGACGTCAACTATACTCTAGACATCATCTATACTATAGACGTCAACAATACTCTAGACGTCATCTATACTATAGACGTCATATATACTATAGACGTCATTTATGCTATAGACGTCATCTATGCTATAGACGTCATCTATACTATAGACGTCATCTATACTATAGACGTCATCTATGCTATAGACGTCATCAATACTATAGACGTCATCAATACTATAGACGTCATCAATACTATAGACGTCATCAATACTACAGACGTCATCTATACTATAGACGTCATCTATACTATAGACGTCATCTATACTATGGACGTTATCTTTACTATGGACGTCATTTATACTATGTTCATCATCTCTACTATAGACGTCATCTATACTATAGACATCATCTATACTATAGACGTCATCTATACTATAGACGTCATCTATACTATAGACGTCATCTATACTATAGACGTCATCTATACTATAGACGTCATATATACAATAGACGTCATCTATACTATAGACGTCATCTATACTATAGACGCCATCTATACTATAGACGTCATCTATACTATGGACGTTATCTTTACTTTGGACGTCATCTATACTATGGATGTCATCTATACTATGGACATCATCTATGCTATAGACATCATCTCTACTATAGACGTCATCTATACTATAGACGTCATCTATACTATAGACGTCATCTATACTATAGACGTCATCTTTACTATAGAAGTCATCTTTACTATAGACGTCATCTATACTATAGACGTCATCTATACTATAAACGTCATCTATACTATAAACGTCATCTATACTATAGACGTCATCTATACTAAAGACGTCATCAATACTATAGACGTCATCAATACTATAGACGTCATCAATACTATAGACGTCATCTATACTATAGACGTCATCTATACTATAGACATCATCTATACTATGGACGTTATCTTTACTATGGACGTCATTTATACTATGTACATCATCTCTACTATAGACGTCATCTATACTTTAGACATCATCTATACTATAGACGTCATCTATACTATAGACGTCATCTATACTATAGACGTCATCTTTACAATAGACGTCATCTATACTATAGACGTCATCTATGCTATAGACGTCATCTATACTATAGACGTCATATATACTATAGACGTCATCTATACTATAGACGTCATCTATACTGTAGACGTCATCTATACTATAGACGTCATCTATACTATAGACGTCATCTATACTATAGACGTCATCTATACTATGGACGTTATCTTTACTATGGACGTCGTCTATACTATGGATGTCATCTATACTATGGACATCATCTATGCTATAGACATCATCTCTACTATAGACGTCATCTATACTATAGAAGTCATCTTTACTATAGACGTCATCTATACTAAATACGTCATCTATACTATAAACGTCATCTATACTATAAACGTCATCTATACTATAGACGTCATCTATACTATAGATGTCGTCTATACTATAGACGTCATCTATACTATAGACGTCATCTATACTATAGACGTCATCAATACTATAGACGTCATCAATACTATGGACGTCATCAATACTATAGACGTCATCTATACTATAGACGTCATCTATACTTTAGACTTCATCTATACTATAGACGTCATCTATACTATGGACGTTATCTTTACTATGGACGTCATCTATACTATGGATGTCATCTATACTATGGACATCATCTATGCTATAGACATCATCTCTACTATAGACGTCATCTATACTATAGACGTCATGTACTATAAACGTCATCTATACTATAGACGTCATCTATACTATAGACGTCATCTATACTATAGACATCAGCAATACTATAGACGTCATCAATACTATGGACGTCATCAATACTATAGACGTCATCTATACTATAGACGTCATCTATACTTTAGACTTCATCTATACTATAGACGTCATCTATACCATAGACGTCATCTATACTATAGACGTTGTCTATACTATAGACGTCATCTATACTATAGACGTCATCTATACTATAGACGTCATCTATACAATATACGTCATCTATACAATATACATCATCTATACTATACACGTCATCTATACTATAGACGTCATCTATACTATAGACGTCATCTATACTATAGACGTCATCTATACTATAGACGTCATCTATACTATAGACGTCATCTATACTATAGACGTCATCTATACTATAGACGTCATTTATACTATAGACGTCATCTGTACTATAGACTTCATCTATACTATAGACGTCATCTATACTATAGACGTCATTTATACTATAGACGTCATCTATACTATAGACGTCATCTATACTATAGACGTCATCTATACTATAGACGTCATCTATACTATAGACGTCATCTATACTATAGACGTCATCTATGCTATAGACGTCATCTATGCTATATAATTCATCTATACTATAGACATCATCTATGCTATAGACGTCATCTATACTATAGACGTCATCTATGCTATAGACGTCATCTATACTATAGACGTCATCTATACTATAGACGTCATCTATACTATAGACGTCATCTGTACTATAAACGTCATCTATACTATAGACGTCATCTATACTATAGACGTCATCTATACTATAGACGTCATCTATACTATAGACGTCATCTATACTATAGACGTCATCTATACTATAGACGTCATCTATACTATAGACGTCATCTATACTATAGACGTCATCTATACTATAGACGTCATCTATACTATAGACGTCATCTATACTATAGACGTCATCTATACTATAGACGTCATTTATACTATAGACGTCATCTGTACTATAGACTTCATCTATACTATAGACGTCATCTATACTATAGACGTCATTTATACTATAGACGTCATCTATACTATAGACGTCATCTATACTATAGACGTCCTCTATACTATAAACGTCCTCTATGCTATAGACGTCATCTATACTATAGACGTCATCTATACTATAGACGTCATCTATACTATAGACGTCATCTATACTATAGACGTCATCTATACTATAGACGTCATCTATACTATAGACGTCATCTATACTATAGACGTCATCTATACTATAGACGTCATCTATACTATAGACGTCATCTATACTATAGACGTCATCTATACTATAGACGTCATCTATACTATAGACGTCATCTATACTATAGACGTCATCTATACTATAGACGTCATCTATACTATAGACGTCATTTATACTATAGACGTCATCTGTACTATAGACTTCATCTATACTATAGACGTCATCTGTACTATAGACTTCATCTATACTATAGACGTCATCTATACTATAGACCTCATCTATACTATAGACGTCAACTATACTCTAGACGTCATCTATACTATAGACGTCATCTATACTATAGACGTCATCTGTACTATAGACGTCTTCTATACTATAGACGTCATCTATACTATAGATGTCATCTATACTATAGAAGTCATCTATACTATAGACGTCATCTATACTATAGACGTCATCTATACTATAGACGTCATCTATACTATAGACGTCATCTATACTATAGACGTCATCTATACTATAAATGTCATCTATACTATAGACGTCATCTATACTATAGACGTCATCTATAATATAGACGTCATCTAAACTATAGACTTCATCTATACTATAGACGTCATCTATACTATAGACGTCATCTATACTGTAGACGTCATCTATACTAAAGACGTCATCTATACTTTAGACGTCATCTATACTATAGACGTCATCTATACCATAGACGTAATCTATGCTATAGTCGTCATCTATACTATAGATTTCGTCTATACTATAGACGTCATCTATACTATAGACGTCATCTATACTATAGTCGTCATCTATACTATAGACGTCATCTATACTATAGACGTCATCTATACTATAGTCGTCATCTATACTATAGATGTCGTCTATACTATAGACGTCATCTATACTATAGACTTCATCTATACTATAGACGTCATCTATACTATAGATTCGTCTATACTATAGACGTCATCTGTACTATAGACGTCATCGATACTATAGACGTCATCTATACTTTAGACGTCTTCTATACTATAGACGTCATCTATACTATAGACGTCATCTATACTATAGAAGTCATCTATACTATAGTCGTCATCTATACTATAGACGTCATCTATACTATAGACGTCATCTATACTATAGTCGTCATCTATACTATAGATGTCGTCTATACTATAGACGTCATCTATACTATAGACGTCATCTATACTATAGTCGTCATCTATACTATAGACGTCATCTATACTATAGACGTCATCTATACTATAGTCGTCATCTATACTATAGATGTCGTCTATACTATAGACGTCATCTATACTATAGACGTCATCTATAGTATAGACGTCATCTATACTATAGATGTCGTGTATACTATAGACGTCATCTATACTATAGTCGTCATCTATACTATAGATGTCTTGTATACTATAGACGTCATCTATACTATAGACGTCATCTATACTATAGATTCATCTATACTATAGACGTGATCTATACTATAGATGTCGTCTATACTATAGACGTCATCTATACTATAGACGTCATCGATACTATAGACGTCATCTATACTTTAGACGTCTTCTATACTATAGACGTCATCTATACTATAGACGTCATCTATACTATAGACGTCATCTATACTATAGACGTCATCTATACTATAGAAGTCATCTATACTATAGACGTCATCTATACTATAGACGTCATCTATACAATAGATGTCGTCTATACTATAGAAGTCATCTATACTATAGATGTCGTCTATACTATAGACGTCATCTATACTATAGATGTCGTCTATACTATAGACGTCATCAATACTATAGACGTCATCAATACTATGGACGTCATCAATACTATAAATGTCATCTATATTATAGACGTCATCTATACTATAGACGTCATCTATACTATAGACTTCATCTATACTATAGACTTCATCTATACTATAGACGTCATCTATACTATAGACGTCATCTATACTATAGACGTCATCTATACTATAGACGTCATCTATACTATAGACGTCATCTATACTATAGACGTCATCTATACTATAGACGTCATCCGTACAATAGACGTCATCTATACTATAGCTGTCATCTATACTATAGCTGTCATCTATACTATAGCTGTCATCTATACTATAGACGTCATCTATACTATAGACTTCATCTATACTATAGACGTCATCTATACTATAGACGTCATCTATACTATAGACGTCATCAATACTATAGACGTCATCTATACTATAGAAGTCATCTATACTATAGACTTCATCTATACTATAGACGTCATCTATACTATAGACGTCATCAATACTATAGACGTCACCTATACTATAGAAGTCATCTATACAATAGACGTCATCTATACGTCATCTATACTATAGACGTCATCTACACTATAGACGTCATCTATACTATAGACGTCATCAATAATATAGACGTCATCTATACTATAGACGTCATCTATACTAAAGACGTCATCTATACTATAGACGTCATCTATACTATAGACGTCATCTACACTATAGACGTCATCTATACTATAGACGTCATCTATACTATAGACGTCATCTATACTATAAACGTCATCTATACTATAGACATCATCAATACTATAGACGTCATCTACACTATAGACGTCATCTATACTATAGACGTCATCAATAATATAGACGTCATCTATACTATAGACGTCATCTATACTATAGACGTCATCTATACTATAGACGTCATCTATACTATAGACGTCATCTATACTATAGACGTCATCTATACTATAGACGTCATCTAAACTATAGACGTCATCTAAACTATAGACGTCATCTATACTATAGACGTCATCTATACCATAGACGTCATCTATGCTATAGACGTCATCTATTCTAATGACGTCATCTATACTATAGACGTCATCTTTATTATAGACGTCATCTATACTATAGACGTCATCTACACTATAGACGTCATCTATACTATAGACGTCATCTACACTATAGACGTCATCTATACTATAGACGTCATCTATACTATAGACGTCATCTATACTATAAACGTCATCTATACTATAGACATCATCAATACTATAGACGTCATCTATACTATAGACGTCATCTATACTATAGACGTCATCAATAATATAGACGTCATCTATACTATAGACGTCATCTATACTATAGACGTCATCTATACTATAGACGTCATCTATACTATAGACGTCATCTATACTATAGACGTCATCTATACTATAGACGTCATCTATACTATAGACGTCATCTATACTATAGACGTCATCTATACTATAGACGTCATCTATACTATAGACGTCATCTATACTATAGACGTCATCTATACTATAGACGTCATCTAAACTATAGACGTCATCTAAACTATAGACGTCATCTATACTATAGACGTCATCTATACCATAGACGTCATCTATGCTATAGACGTCATCTATTCTAAAGACGTTATCTATACTATAGACGTCATCTTTATTATAGACGTCATCTATACTATAGACGTCATCTATACTATAGACGTCATCTATACTATAGACGTCATACTATAGACTTCATCTATACTATAGACGTCATCTATACAGTAGACGTCATCTATACGTCATCTTTACTATAGACGTCATCTATACTATAGACGTCATCTATACTATAGACGTCATCAATAATATAGACGTCATCTATACTATAGACGTCATCTATACTATAGACGTCATCAATAATATAGACGTCATCTATACTATAGACGTCATCTATACTATAGACGTCATCTATACTATAGACGTCATCTATACTATATACGTCATCTACACTATAGACGTCATCTATACTATATACGTCATCTATACTATAGACGTCATCTATACTATAGACGTCATCTACACTATAGACGTCATCTATACTATAGACGTCATCTACACTATAGACGTCATCTATACTATAGACGTCATCTACACTATAGACGTCATCTAAACTATAGACGTCATCTACACTATAGACGTCATCTATACTATAGACGTCATCTACACTATAGACGTCATCTATACTATAGACGTCATCTATGCTATAGACGTCATCTATTCTAAAGACGTCATCTATACTATAGACGTCATCTTTATTATAGACGTCATCTATACTATAGACGTCATCTAAACTATAGACGTCATCTACACTATAGACGTCATCTATACTATAGACGTCATCTACACTATAGACGTCATCTATACTATAGACGTCATCTATACTATAGACGTCATCTATACTATAAACGTCATCTATACTATAGACATCATCAATACTATAGACGTCATCTATACTATAGACGTCATCTATACTATAGACGTCATCTATACTATAGACGTCATCAATAATATAGACGTCATCTATACTATAGACGTCATCTATACTATATACGTCATCTACACTATAGACGTCATCTATACTATATACGTCATCTATACTATAGACGTCATCTAAACTATAGACGTCATCTACACTATAGACGTCATCTATACTATAGACGTCATCTACACTATAGACGTCATCTATACTATAGACGTCATCTATGCTATAGACGTCATCTATTCTAAAGACGTCATCTATACTATAGACGTCATCTTTATTATAGACGTCATCTATACTATAGACGTCATCTACACTATAGACGTCATCTACACTATAGACGTCATCTATACTATAGACGTCATCTACACTATAGACGTCATCTATACTATAGACGTCATCTATACTATAAACGTCATCTATACTATAGACATCATCAATACTATAGACGTCATCTATACTATAGACGTCATCTATACTATAGACGTCATCAATAATATAGACGTCATCTATACTATAGACGTCATCTATACTATAGACGTCAACTATACTATAGACGTCATCTATACTATAGACGTCATCTATACTATAGACTTCATCTATACTATAGACGTCATCTATACTATAGACGTCATCAATACTATAGACGTCATCTATACTATAGAAGTCATCTATACAATAGACGTCATCTATACGTCATCTATACTATAGACGTCATCTACACTATAGACGTCATCTATACTATAGACGTCATCAATAATAAGACGTCATCTATACTATAGACGTCATCTATACTAAAGACGTCATCTATACTATAGACGTCATCTATACTATAGACGTCATCTACACTATATACGTCATCTATACTATAGACGTCATCTATACTATAGACGTCATCTATACTATAAACGTCATCTATACTATAGACATCATCAATACTATAGACGTCATCTACACTATAGACGTCATCTATACTATAGACGTCATCAATAATATAGACGTCATCTATACTATAGACGTCATCTAAACTATAGACGTCATCTACACTATAGACGTCATCTATACTATAGACGTCATCTACACTATAGACGTCATCTATACTATAGACGTCATCTATACTATAGACGTCATCTATACTATAGACGTCATCTATACTATAGACGTCATCAATAATATAGACGTCATCTATACTATAGACGTCATCTATACTATATACGTCATCTACACTATAGACGTCATCTATACTATATACGTCATCTATACTATAGACGTCATCTAAACTATAGACGTCATCTACACTATAGACGTCATCTATACTATAGACGTCATCTACACTATAGACGTCATCTATACTATAGACGTCATCTATGCTATAGACGTCATCTATTCTAAAGACGTCATCTATACTATAGACGTCATCTTTATTATAGACGTCATCTATACTATAGACGTCATCTACACTATAGACGTCATCTACACTATAGACGTCATCTATACTATAGACGTCATCTACACTATAGACGTCATCTATACTATAGACGTCATCTATACTATAAACGTCATCTATACTATAGACATCATCAATACTATAGACGTCATCTATACTATAGACGTCATCTATACTATAGACGTCATCAATAATATAGACGTCATCTATACTATAGACGTCATCTATACTATAGACGTCATCTATACTATAGACGTCATCTATACTATAGACGTCATCTATACTATAGACTTCATCTATACTATAGACGTCATCTATACTATAGACGTCATCAATACTATAGACGTCATCTATACTATAGAAGTCATCTATACAATAGACGTCATCTATACGTCATCTATACTATAGACGTCATCTACACTATAGACGTCATCTATACTATAGACGTCATCAATAATATAGACGTCATCTATACTATAGACGTCATCTATACTAAAGACGTCATCTATACTATAGACGTCATCTATACTATAGACGTCATCTACACTATAGACGTCATCTATACTATAGACGTCATCTACACTATAGACGTCATCTATACTATAGACGTCATCTATACTATAGACGTCATCTATACTATAGACGTCATCTACACTATAGACGTCATCTATACTATAGACGTCATCTATACTATAGACGTCATCTATACTATAGACGTCATCTATACTATAGACGTCATCTATACTATATACGTCATCTACACTATAGACGTCATCTATACTATATACGTCATCTATACTATAGACGTCATCTAAACTATAGACGTCATCTACACTATAGACGTCATCTATACTATAGACGTCATCTACACTATAGACGTCATCTATACTATAGACGTCATCTATGCTATAGACGTCATCTATTCTAAAGACGTCATCTATACTATAGACGTCATCTACACTATAGACGTCATCTACACTATAGACGTCATCTATACTATAGACGTCATCTACACTATAGACGTCATCTATACTATAGACGTCATCTACACTATAGACGTCATCTATACTATAGACGTCATCTATACTATAGACGTCATCTATACTATAAACGTCATCTATACTATAGACATCATCAATACTATAGACGTCATCTATACTATAGACGTCATCTATACTATAGACGTCATCAATAATATAGACGTCATCTATACTATAGACGTCATCTATACTATAGACGTCATCTACACTATAGACGTCATCTATACTATAGACGTCATCTATACTATAGACGTCATCTATACTATAGACGTCATCTAAACTATAGACGTCATCTAAACTATAGACGTCATCTATACTATAGACGTCATCTATACCATAGACGTCATCTATGCTAAAGACGTCATCTATTCTAAAGACGTCATCTATACTATAGACGTCATCTTTATTATAGACGTCATCTATACTATAGACGTCATACTATAGACTTCATCTATACTATAGACGTCATCTATACAGTAGACGTCATCTATACGTCATCTTTACTATAGACGTCATCTACACTATAGACGTCATCTATACTATAGACGTCATCAATAATATAGACGTCATCTATACTATAGACGTCATCTATACTATAGACGTCATCTATACTATAGACGTCATCTATACTATATACGTCATCTACACTATAGACGTCATCTATACTATATACGTCATCTATACTATAGACGTCATCTAAACTATAGACGTCATCTACACTATAGACGTCATCTATACTATAGACGTCATCTACACTATAGACGTCATCTATACTATAGACGTCATCTACACTATAGACGTCATCTATACTATAGACGTCATCTATACTATAGACGTCATCTATACTATAGACGTCATCTACACTATAGACGTCATCTATACTATAGACGTCATCTATACTATAGACGTCATCTATACTATAAACGTCATCTATACTATAGACGTCATCAATACTATAGACGTCATCAATACTATAGACG
This sequence comes from Neoascia interrupta, assembly GCA_947623515.1. NCBI lineage: Eukaryota > Metazoa > Arthropoda > Insecta > Diptera > Syrphidae > Neoascia > Neoascia interrupta. The sequence continues at coordinate 131,475 of CANQKQ010000030.1, forward strand.
TCATCTATACTATAGACGTCATCTATACTATTGACGTCATCAATAATATAGACGTCATCTATACTATAGACGTCATCTATACTATAGACGTCATCTATACTATAGACGTCATCTATACTATAGACGTCATCTATACTATAGACGTCATCTATACTATAGACGTCATCTAAACTATAGACGTCATCTAAACTATAGACGTCATCTATACTACAGACGTCATCTATACTATAGACGTCATCTATACTATAGACGTCATCTATACTATAGACGTCATCTATACTATAGATGTCATCTATACTATAGAAGTCATCTATACTATAGACGTCATCTATACTATTGAAGTCATCTATACTATAGACGTCATCTATACTAAAGACGTCATCTATACTATAGACATCATCTATACTGTCTATACTACAGTCATCTATACTGCAGACGTCATCTATACTATAGACGTCATCTATACTATAGACGTCATCTATGCTATAGACTTCATCTCAACTATAGACGTCATCTTTACTATAGACGTCATCTATACTATAGACATCATCTATACTATAGACGTCATATTTACTATAGACGTCATCTATACTATAGACGTCATCTATACTATAGACGTCATCTATACTATAGACGTCATCTATACTAGAGACGTCATATATACTATAGACGTCTACTATACTATAGACGTCATCTATGCTATAGACGTCATCTATACTATAGACGTCATCTATACTATAGACGTCATCTATACTATAGACGTCATTTATACTTTAGACGTCATCTTTACTATAGACGCCATCTATTTTATAGACGACATCTATTCTATAGACGTCATCTATACTATAGTCGTCATCTATACTATAGACGTGATCTATACTATAGACGTCATCAATATTATAGACGTCATCAATTCTATAGACATCATCAATACTATAGACATCATCAATACTATAGACGTCATCAATACTATAGACGTCATCTATACTATAGACGTCATCTATACTATAGACGCCATCTATACTATAGACGTCATCTATACTATAGACGTCATCTATACTTTAGACGCCATCTATACTATAGACGTCATCTATACTATAGACGTCATCTATACTATAGCCGTCATCTATACTATAGACGTCATCAATACTATAGACGTCATCTCTACTATAGACGTCATCTATACTATAGAAGTCATCTATATTATAGACGTCATCTATGCTATAGACGTCATCTATGCTATAGACGTCATCTCTACTATAGACGTCATCTATACTATAGACGTCATCTATACTATAGACGTCATCTATACTATAGACGTCATCAATACTATAGACATCATCAATACTATAGACATAATCAATACTATAGACGTCATCAATACTATAGACGTCATCAATACTATAGACGTCATCTATACTATAGACGTCATCAATACTATAGACGTCATCAATACTATTGACGTCATCTTTACTATAGACGTCACCTATGCTATAGACGTCATCTATACTATAGACGTCATCTATACTATAGCCGTCATCTATACTATAGACGTCATCAATACTATAGACTTCATCAATACTATAGACATCATCTATACTATAGACGTCAACAATTCTATATACATCATCAATACTATAGACATAATCAATACTATAGACGTCATCAATACTATAGACGTCATCAATACTATAGACGTCATCTATACTATAGACGTCATCAATACTATAGACGTCATCAATACTATAGACGTCATCTTTACTCTAGACGTCACCTATACTATAGACGTCATCTATACTATAGACGTCATCTATACTATAGACGTCATCTATACTATAGCCGTCATCTATAATATAGCCGTCATCTATACTATAGACGTCATCAATACTATAGACGTCATCTATACTATAGACGTCATCAATACTATAGACGTCATCAATACTATTGACGTCATCTTTACTATAGACGTCACCTATGCTATAGACGTCATCTATACTATAGACGTCATCTATACTATAGCCGTCATCTATACTATAGACGTCATCAATACTATAGACTTCATCAATACTATAGACATCATCTATACTATAGACGTCAACAATTCTATATACATCATCAATACTATAGACATAATCAATACTATAGACGTCATCAATACTATAGACGTCATCAATACTATAGACGTCATCTTTACTCTAGACGTCACCTATACTATAGACGTCATCTATACTATAGACGTCATCTATACTATAGCCGTCATCTATAATATAGCCGTCATCTATACTATAGACGTCACCTATACTATAGACGTCATCTATACTATAGACGTCATCTATACTATAGCCGTCATCTATAATATAGCCGTCATCTATACTACAGACGTCATCTATACTATAGACGTCATCTATACTATAGCCGTCATCTATAATATAGCCGTCATCTATACTATAGACGTCATCTATACTATAGACGTCATCTATACTATAGACGTCATCAATACTATAGACGTCATCAATACTATAGACGTCATCTATACTATAGACGTCATCAATACTATAGACGTCATCAATACTATAGACGTCATCTTTAATATAGACGTCACCTATACTATAGACGTCATCTATACTATAGACGTCATCTATACTATAGCCGTCATCTATACTATAGACGTCATCAATACTATAGACATCATCAATACTATAGACATCATCAATACTATAGACATAATCAATACTATAGACGTCATCAATACTATAGACGTCATCTATACTGTAGACGTGATCTATACTATAGACGTCATCTATACTCTAGACGTCATCAATACTATAGACGTCATCTATAATATAGACGTCATCTACACTATAGACGTCATCTATACTATAGACGTCATCTACACTATAAACGTCATCTATACTATAGACGTCATCTACACTATAGACGTCATCTATACTATAGACGTCATCTATACTATAGACGTCATCTATTCTATAAACGTCATCTATACTATAGACGTCATCAATACTATAGACGTCATCAATACTATAGACGTCATCTATACTATAGACGTCATCTATACTATAGACGTCATCAATAATATAGACGTCATCTATACTATAGACGTCATCTATACTATAGACGTCATCCATACTATAGACGTCATCTATACTATAGACGTCATCTATACTATAGACGTCATCTATACTATAGACGTCATCTAAACTATAGACGTCATCTAAACTATAGACGTCATCTATACTATAGACGTCATCTATACTATAGACGTCATCTATACTATAGACGTCATCTATACTATAGACGTCATCTATACTATAGATGTCATCTATACTATAGAAGTCATCTATACTATAGACGTCATCTATACTATTGAAGTCATCTATACTATAGACGTCATCTATACTATAGACGTCATCTATACTATAGACATCATCTATACTGTCTATACTACAGTCATCTATACTACAGACGTCATCTATACTATAGACGTCATCTATACTATGGACGTCATCTATGCTATAAACTTCATCTCAACTATAGACGTCATCTTTACTATAGACGTCATCTATACTATAGACATCATCTATACTATAGACTTCATATTTACTATAGACGTCATCTATACCATAGACGTCATCTATACTATAGACGTCATCTATACTAGAGACGTCATCTATACTATAGACGTCTACTATACTATAGACGTCATCTATGCTATAGACGTCATCAATACTATAGACGTCATCTTTACTATAGACGTGATCTATACTATAGACGTCATCAATATTATAGACGTCATCAATTCTATAGACATCATCAATACTATAGACATCATCAATACTATAGACGTCATCAATCCTATAGACGTCATCTGTACTATAGACGCCATCTATACTATAGACGTCATCTTTACTATAGACGCCATCTATACTATAGACGTCATCTATACTATAGACGCCATCTATACTATAGACGTCATCTATACTATAGACGCCATCTATACTATAGACGTCATCTATACTATAGACGTCATCTATACTATAGACGTCATCTATACTATAGACGTCATCTCTACTATAGACGTCATCTATATTATAGACGTCATCTATGCTATAGACGTCATCTATGCTATAGACGTCATCTCTACTATAGACGTCATCTATACTATAGACGTCATCTATACTATAGACGTCATCAATACTATAGACATCATCAATAGTATAGACATAATCAATACTATAGACGTCATCAATACTATAGACGTCATCTATACTATAGACGTCATCAATACTATAGACGTCATCAATACTATAGACGTCATCTTTACTATAGACGTCACCTATACTATAGACGTCATCTATACTATAGCCGTCATCTATACTATAGACGTCATCAATATTATAGACTTCATCAATACTATAGACATCATCTATACTATAGACGTCATCAATACTATAGACATAATCAATACTATAGACATAATCAATACTATAGACGTCATCAATACTATAGACGTCATCAATACTACAGACGTCATCTATACTATAGACGTCATCAATACTATAGACGTCATCAATACTATAGACGTCATCTTTACTATAGACGTCACCTATACTATAGACGTCATCTATACTATAGACGTCATCTATACTATAGCCGTCATCTATACTATAGCCGTCATCTATAGTATAGACGTCATCTATACTATAGACGTCATCTCTACTATAGACGTCATCAATACTATAGACATCATCAATACTATAGACATAATCAATACGTCTATAGTATTCATCTTTACTATCATAGTCATATTTACTATAGACGTCACCTATACTATAGACGTCATCTATACTATAGACGTCATCTATACTATAGACGTCATCAATACTATAGACTTCATCAATACTATAGACATCATCTATACTATAGACGTCATCAATACTATAGACATCATCAATACTATAGACATAATCAATACTATAGAAGTCATCAATACTATAGACGTCATCAATACTATAGACGTCATCTATACTATAGACGTCATCAATACTATAGATCATCTTTACTATAGACGTCACCTATACTATAGACGTCATCTATACTATAGACGTCATCTATACTATAGACGTCATCTATACTATAGACGTCATCTATACTATAGACGCCATCTATACTATAGACGTCATCTATACTATAGACGTCATCTATACTATAGACGTCATCTATACTATAGACGTCATCAATACTATAGACGTCATCTCTACTATAGACGTCATCTATACTATAGAAGTCATCTATATTATAGACGTCATCTATGCTATAGACGTCATCTATGCTATAGACGTCATCTCTACTATAGACGTCATCTATACTATAGACGTCATCTATACTATAGACGTCATCTATACTATAGACGTCATCAATACTATAGACATCATCAATACTATAGACATAATCTATACTATAGACGTCATCAATACTATAGACGTCATCAATACTATAGACGTCATCTATACTATAGCCGTCATCTATACTATAGCCGTCATCTATACTATAGACGTCATCTATACTATAGACGTCATCTATACTATAGACGTCATCAATACTATAGACATCATCAATACTATAGACATAATCAATACTATAGACGTCATCAATACTATAGACGTCATCTATACTATAGACGTCATCAATACTATAGACGTCATCTTTACTATAGACGTCATCTTTACTATAGACGTCATCTTTACTATAGACGTCATCTATACAATAGACGTCATCTATACTATAGCCGTCATCTATACTATAGACGTCATCAATACTATAGACATCATCAATACTATAGACATCATCAATACTATAGACATCATCAATACTATAGACGTCATCTATACTATAGACGTCATCTATACTATAGACGTCATCTATACTATAGACGTCATCTATACTATAGACGTCATCAATACTATAGACATCATCAATACTATAGACGTCATCAATACTATAGACGTCATCTATACTATAGACGTCATCAATACTATAGACATCATCAATACTATAGACATAATCAATACTATAGACGTCATCAATACTATAGACGTCATCTATACTATAGACGTCATCAATACTATAGACGTCATCAATACTATAGACGTCATCTTTACTATAGACGTCACCTATACTATAGACGTCATCTATACTATAGACGTCATTTATACTATAGCCGTCATCTATACTATAGACGTCATCAATACTATAGACATCATCAATACTATAGACATCATCAATACTATAGACGTCATCAATACTATAGACGTCATCTATACTATAGACGTCATCTATACTATAGACGTCATCTATACTATAGACGCCATCTATACTGTAGACGTCATCAATACTATAGACTTCATCAATACAATAGACATCATCTATACTATAGACGTCATCAATACTATAGACATCATCAATACTATAGACATAATCAATACTATAGACGTCATCTATACTATAGACGTCATCAATACTATAGACGTCATCTTTACTATAGACGTCATCAATACTATAGACGTCATCTATACTATAGACGTCATCTATACTATAGACGTCATCTATACTATAGAAGTCATCAATACTATAGACATCATCAATACTATAGACATCATCAATACTATAGACGTCATCAATACTATAGACGTCATCAATACTATAGACGTCATCTATACTATAGACGTCATCTATACTATAGACGTCATCTATACTATAGACGCCATCTATACTGTAGACGTCATCAATACTATAGACTTCATCAATACAATAGACATCATCTATACTATAGACGTCATCAATACTATAGACATCATCAATACTATAGACATAATCAATACTATAGACGTCATCTATACTATAGACATCATCAATACTATAGACGTCATCAATACTATAGACGTCATCTATACTATAGACGTCATCTATACTATAGACGTCATCTATACTATAGACGCCATCTATACTGTAGACGTCATCAATACTATAGACTTCATCAATACAATAGACATCATCTATACTATAGACATCATCAATACTATAGACGTCATCAATACTATAGACGTCATCTATACTATAGACGTCATCAATACTATAGACATCATCAATACTATAGACATCATCAATACTATAGACGTCATCAATACTATAGACGTCATCTATACTATAGACGTCATCTATACTATAGACGTCATCTATACTATAGAAGTCTTCTATATTATAGACGTCATCTATGCTATAGACGTCATCTATGCTATAGACGTCATCTATACTATAGAAGTCTTCTATATTATAGACGTCATCTATACTATAGACGTCATCTATACTATAGACGTCATCTATACTATAGAAGTCTTCTATATTATAGACGTCATCTATACTATAGACGTCATCTATACTATAGACGTCATCAATACTATAGACATCATCAATACTATAGACATAATCAATACTATAGACGTCATCAATACTATAGACGTCATCAATACTATAGACGTCATCTATACTATAGACGTCATCAATACTATAGACGTCATCAATACTATAGACGTCATCTTTACTTTAGACGTCACCTATACTATAGACGTCATCTATACTATAGACGTCATCTATACTATAGCCGTCATCTATACTATAGACGTCATCAATACTATAGACTTCATCAATACAATAGACATCATCTATACTATAGACGTCATCAATACTATAGACATCATCAATACTATAGACATAATCAATACTATAGACGTCATCAATACTATAGACGTCATCAATACTATAGACGTCATCTATACTATAGACGTCATCAATACTATTGACGTCATCTTTACTATAGACGTCACGAATACTATAGACGTCATCCATACTATAGACGTCATCTATACTATAGCCGTCATCTATAATATAGCCGTCATCTATACTAAAGACGTCATCTATACTATAGACGTCATCTATACTATAGACGTCATCAATACTATAGACGTCATCTATACTGTAGACTAGATCTATACTATAGACGTCATCTATACTATAGACGTCATCAATACTATAGACGTCATCTATACTATAGACGTCATCTACACTATAGACGTCATCTATACTATAGACGTCATCTGCACTATAGACGTCATCTATACTATAGACGTCATCTATACTATAGACGTCATCTATACTATAAACGTCATCTATACTATAGACGTGATCTATACTATAGACGTCATCTATACTATAGACGTCATCAATACTATAGACGTCATCTATACTATAGACGTCATCTACACTATAGACGTCATCTATACTATAGACGTCATCTGCACTATAGACGTCATCTATACTATAGACGTCATCTATACTATAGACGTCATCTATACTATAGACGTCATCTATACTATAAACGTCATCTATACTATAGACGTCATCAATACTATAGACGTCATCTATACTATAGACGTCATCTATACTATAGACGTCATCTATACTATAGACGTCATCAATACTATAGACATCATCAATACTATAGACATAATCAATACTATAGACGTCATCAATACTATAGACGTCATCAATACTATAGACGTCATCTATTCTATAGACGTCATCAATACTATAGACGTCATCAATACTATAGACGTCATCTTTACTTTAGACGTCACCTATACTATAGACGTCATCTATACTATAGACGTCATCTATACTATAGCCGTCATCTATACTATAGACGTCATCAATACTATAGACTTCATCAATACAATAGACATCATCTATACTATAGACGTCATCAATACTATAGACATCATCAATACTATAGACATAATCAATACTATAGACGTCATCAATACTATAGACGTCATCAATACTATAGACGTCATCTATACTATAGACGTCATCAATACTATAGACGTCATCAATACTATAGACGTCATCTTTACTATAGACGTCACGTATACTATAGACGTCATCCATACTATAGACGTCATCTATACTATAGCCGTCATCTATAATATAGCCGTCATCTATACTAAAGACGTCATCTATACTATAGACGTCATCTATACTATAGACGTCATCAATACTATAGACGTCGTCAATACTATAGACGTCATCTTTACTATAGACGTCACCTGTACTATAGACGTCATCTCTACTATAGACGTCATCTATACTATAGCCGTCATCTATACTATAGACGTCATCAATACTATAGACATCATCAATACTATAGACATCATCAATACTATAGACGTCATCAATACTATAGACGTCATCTATACTATAGACGTGATCTATACTATAGACGTCATCTATACTATAGACGTCATCAATACTATAGACGTCATCTATACTATAGACGTCATCTACACTATAGACGTCATCTATACTATAGACGTCATCTGCACTATAGACGTCATCTGCACTATAGACGTCATCTATACTATAGACGTCATCTATACTATAAACGTCATCTATACTATAGACGTCATCAATACTATAGACGTCATCAATACTATAGACGTCATCTATACTATAGACGTCATCTATACTATAGACGTCATCAATAATATAGACGTCATCTATACTATAGACGTCATCTATACTATAGACGTCATCTATACTATAGACGTCATCTAAACTATAGACGTCATCTAAACTATAGACGTCATCTAAACTATAGACGTCATCTAAACTATAGACGTCATCTATACTATAGACGTCATCTATACTATAGACGTCATCTATACTATAGACGTCATCTATACTATAGACGTCATCTATACTATAGACGTCATCTATACTATAGAAGTCATCTATACTATAGACGTCATCTATACTATTGAAGTCATCTATACTATAGACGTCATCTATACTATAGACGTCATCTATACTATAGACGTCATCTATACTATAGACATCATCTATACTGTCTATACTACAGTCATCTATACTACAGACGTCATCTATACTATAGACGTCATCTATGCTATGGACGTCATCTATGCTATAGACTTCATCTCAACTATAGACGTCATCTTTACTATAGACTTCATCTATACTATAGACATCATCTATACTATAGACGTCATATTTACTATAGACGTCATCTATACTATAGACGTCATCTATACTATAGACGTCATCTATACTAGAGACGTCATCTATACTATAGACGTCTACTATACTATAGATGTCATCTATGCTATAGACGTCATTTATACTTTAGACGTCATTTATACTTTAGACGTCATCTTTACTATAGACGCCATCTATTTTATAGACGACATCTATTCTATAGACGTCATCTATACTATAGTCGTTATCTATACTATAGACGTGATCTATACTATAGACGTCATCAATATTATAGACGTCATCAATTCTATAGACATCATCAATACTATAGACATCATCAATACTATAGACGTCATCAATACTATAGACGTCATCTATACTATAGACGTCATCTATACTATAGACGTCATCTATACTATAGACGCCATCTATACTATAGACGTCATCTATACTATAGACGTCATCTATACTATAGACGTCATCTATACTATAGACGTCATCTATACTATAGACGTCATCTATACTATAGCCGTCATCTATACTATAGACGTCATCAATACTATAGACGTCATCTCTACTATAGACGTCATCTATACTATAGACGTCATCTATACTATAGCCGTCATCTATACAATAGACGTCATCAATACTATAGACGTCATCTTTACTATAGACGTCATCTATACTATAGACGTCATTTATACTTTAGACGTCATCTTTACTATAGACGCCATCTATTTTATAGACGACATCTATTCTATAGACGTCATCTATACTATAGTCGTCATCTATACTATAGACGTGATCTATACTATAGACCTCATCAATATTATAGACGTCATCAATTCTATAGACATCATCAATACTATAGACATCATCAATACTATAGACGTCATCAATACTATAGACGTCATCTATACTATAGACGTCATCTATACTATAGACGTCATCAATACTATAGACGCCATCTATACTATAGACGTCATCTATACTATAGACGTCATCTATACTATAGACGCCATCTATACTATAGACGTCATCTATACTATAGACGTCATCTATACTATAGACGTCATCTATACTATAGACGTCATCTATACTATAGACGTCATCTATACTATAGCCGTCATCTATACTATAGACGTCATCAATACTATAGACGTCATCTCTACTATAGACGTCATCTATACTATAGAAGTCATCTATATTATAGACGTCATCTATGCTATAGACGTCATCTATGCTATAGACGTCATCTCTACTATAGACGTCATCTATACTATAGACGTCATCTATACTATAGACGTCATCAACACTATAGACATCATCAATACTATAGACATAATCAATACTATAGACGTCATCAATACTATAGACGTCATCAATACTATAGACGTCATCTATACTATAGACGTCATCAATACTATAGACGTCATCAATACTATAGACGTCATCTTTACTATAGACGTCACCTATACTATAGACGTCATCTATACTATAGACGTCATCTATACTATAGCCGTCATCTATACTATAGACGTCATCAATACTATAGACTTCATCAATACTATAGACATCATCTATACTATAGACGTCATCAATACTATAGACATCATCAATACTATAGACATAATCAATACTATAGACGTCATCAATACTATAGACGTCATCAATACTATAGACGTCATCTATACTATAGACGTCATCAATACTATAGACGTCATCAATACTATAGACGTCATCTTTACTATAGACGTCACCTATACTATAGACGTCATCTATACTATAGACGACATCTATACTATAGCCGTCATCTATACTATAGCCGCCATCTATACTATAGACGTCATCTATACTATAGACGTCATCTATACTATAGACGTCATCAATACTATAGACATCATCAATACTATAGACATAATCAATACTATAGACGTCATCAATACTATAGACGTCATCTATACTATAGACGTCATCAATACTATAGACGTCATCAATACTATAGACGTCATCTTTACTATAGACGTCACCTATAGTATCGACGTCATCTATACTATAGACGTTATCTATACTATAGCCGTCATCTATACTATAGACGTCATCAATACTATAGACATCATCAATACTATAGACATCATCAATACTATAGACGTCATCAATACTATAGACGTCATCTATACTATAGACGTGATCTATACTATAGACGTCATCAATATTATAGACGTCATCAATTCTATAGACATCATCAATACTATAGACATCATCAATACTATAGACGTCATCAATACTATAGACGTCATCTATACTATAGACGTCATCTATACTATAGACGTCATCAATACTATAGCATCTCTACTATAGACGTCATCTATACTATAGACGTCATCTATACTATAGACGTCATCAATACTATAGACGTCATCAATACTATAGACGTCATCTCTACTATAGACGTCACCTATACTATAGACGTCATCTATACTATAGACGTCATCTATACTATAGACGTCATCTATACTATAGCCGTCATCTATACTATAGACGTCATCAATACTATAGACGTCATCTATACTATAGACGTCATCTATACTATACTATTGACATCATCTATACTATAGACATCATCTTTACTATAGACGTCATCTATACTACAGACGTCATCTATACTATAGACGTCATCTATACTATAGACGTCATCTATACTATAGACGTCATCTATACTATAGACGTCATCTATACTATAGACGTCATCTATACTATAGACGTCATCTACACTATAGACGTCATCTATACTATAGACGTCATCTATACTATAGACGTCATCTATACTCTATACGTCATCTACACTATAGACGTCATCTATACTATATACGTCATCTATACTATAGACGTCATCTATACTATAGACGTCATCTACACTATAGACGTCATCTATACTATAGACGTCATCTATACTATAGACGTCATCTACACTATAGACGTCATCTATACTATAGACGTCATCTATACTATAGACGTCATCTATACTATAAACGTCATCTATACTATAGACGTCATCAATACTATAGACGTCATCAATACTATAGACGTCATCTATACTATAGACGTCACCTATACTATAGACGTCATCTATACTATAGACGTCATCTATACTATAGACGTCATCTATACTATAGCCGTCATCTATACTATAGACGTCATCTACACTATAGACGTCATCTATACTATAGACGTCATCTATACTATAGACGTCATCTATACTATAAACGTCATCTATACTATAGACGTCATCAATACTATAGACGTCATCAATACTATAGACGTCATCAATACTATAGACGTCATCTATACTATAGACGTCATCTATACTATAGACGTCATCTATACTATACTATAGACATCATCTTTTCTATAGACGTCATCTATACTATAGACGTCATCTATAGTATAGACGTCATCTATACTATAGACGTCATCTATACTCTAGACGTCATCTATACTATAGACGTCATCTATACTATAGACGTCATCTATACTATAGACTTCATCTATACTATAGACGTCATCTACACTATAGACGTCATCTATACTATAGACGTCATCTATACTATAGACGTCATCTATACTCTATACATCATTTACACTATAGACGTCATCTATACTATATACGTCATCTATACTATAGACGTCATCTATACTATAGACGTCATCTACACTATAGACGTCATCTATACTATAGACGTCATCTACACTATAGACGTCATCTATACTATAGACGTCATCTACACTATAGACGTCATCTATACTATAGACGTCATCTATACTATAGACGTCATCTATACTATAAACGTCATCTATACTATAGACGTCATCAATACTATAGACGTCATCAATACTATAGACGTCATCTATAATAAAGACGTCATCTTTACTATAGACGTCATTTATACTATAGACGTCATCTATACTATAGGCGTCATCTATACTATAGACGTCATCTATACTATAGAGTCATCAATACTATAGACGTCATCTTTACTATAGACGTCATCTATACTATAGACGTCATCAATACTATAGACGTCATCTATACTATAGACGTCATCAATACTATAGACGTCATCAATACTATAGACGTCATCTATACTATAGACGTCATCAATACTATAGACGTCATCAATACTATAGACGTCATCTATACTATAGACGTCATCAATACTATAGACGTCATCAATACTATAGACGTCATCTTTACTATAGACGTCACCTATACTATAGACGTCATCTATACTATAGACGTCATCTATACTATAGCCGTCATCTATACTATAGACGTCATCAATACTATAGACGTCATCTATACTATAGACGTCATCTATACTATACTATAGACATCATCTATACTATAGACATCATCTTTACTATAGACGTCATCTATACTATAGACGTCATCTATACTATAGACGTCATCTATACTATAGACGTCATCTATACTATAGACGTCATCGATACTATAGACGTCATCTATACTATAGACGTCATCTATACTATAGACGTCATGTATACTATAGACGTCATCTATACTATAGACGTCATCTATACTATAGACGTCATCTATACTATAGACGTCATCTACACTATAGACGTCATCTATACTATAGACGTCATCTATACTATAGACGTCATCTATACTCTATACGTCATCTACACTATAGACGTCATCTATACTATATACGTCATCTATACTATAGACGTCATCTATACTATAGACGTCATCTACACTATAGACGTCATCTATACTATAGACGTCATCTACTATATAGACGTCATCTATAATAAAGACGTCATCTTTACTATAGACGTCATCTATACTATAGGCGTCATCTATACTATAGAGTCATCTATACTATAGACGTCATCTATACTATAGCCGTCATCTATACTATAGACGTCATCTATACTATAGACGTCATCTATACTATAGACGTCATCTATACTATAGACGTCATCTATACTATAGACGTCATCTATTCTATAGACGTCATCTATACTATAGACGTCATCTATACTATAGACGTCATCTATACTATAGACGTCATCTACACTATAGACGTCATCTATACTGTAGACGTCATCTATACTATAGACGTTATCTATACTCTATACGTCATCTACACTATAGACGTCATCTATACTATATACGTCATCTATACTATAGACGTCATCTATACTATAAACGTCATCTATACTATAGACGTCATCAACACTTTAGACGTCATCAATACTATAGACGTCATCTATAATAAAGACGTCATCTTTACTATAGACGTCATCTATACTATAGACGTCATCTATACTATAGACGTCATCTATACTATAGAGTCATCTATACTATAGACGTCATCTATACTATAGCCGTCATCTATACTATAGACGTCATCAATACTATAGACGTCATCTCTACTATAGACGTCATCTATACTATAGACGTCATCTATGCTATAGACGTCATCTCTACTATAGACGTCATCTTTACTATAGACGTCATCTATACTATAGACGTCATCTATACTATAGACGTCATCTATACTATAGACGTCATCTATACTATAGACGTCATCTATACTATAGCCGTCATCTACACTATAGACGTCATCTATACTATAGAAGTCATCTATACTATAGACGTCATCTATGCCATAGACTTCATCTCTACTATAGACGTCATCTTTACTATAGACGTCATCTATACTATAGACGTCATCTATACTATAGACGTCATCTATACTATAGACGTCATCTATACTATAGACGTCATCTATACTATAAACGTCATCTATACTATAGACGTCATCAATACTATAGACGTCATCAATACTATAGACGTCATCTATAATAAAGACGTCATCTTTACTATAGACGTCATCTATACTATAGACGAAATCTATACTATAGACGTCATCTATACTATAGAGTCATCTATACTATAGACGTCATCTATACTATAGCCGTCATCTATACTATATTCGTCATCAATACTATAGACGTCATCAATACTATAGACGTCATCTATACTATAGACGTCATCAATACTATAGACGTCATCAATACTATAGACGTCATCTTTACTATAGACGTCACCTATACTATAGACGTCATCTATACTATAGACGTCATCTATACTATAAACGTCATCTATACTATAGACGTCATCAATACTATAGACGTCATCAATACTATAGACGTCATCTATAATAAAGACGTCATCTTTACTATAGACGTCATCTATACTATAGACGTCATCTATACTATAGACGTCATCTATACTATAGAGTCATCAATACTATAGACGTCATCTTTACTATAGACGTCATCTATACTATAGACGTCATCAATACTATAGACGTCATCTATACTATAGACGTCATCAATACCATAGACGTCATCAATACTATAGACGTCATCTATACTATAGACGTCATCAATACTATAGACGTCATCAATACTATAGACGTCATCTATACTATAGACGTCATCAATACTATAGACGTCATCAATACTATAGACGTCATCTTTACTATAGACGTCACCTATACTATAGACGTCATCTATACTATAGACGTCATCTATACTATAGCCGTCATCTATACTATAGACGTCATCAATACTATAGACGTCATCTATACTATAGACGTCATCTATACTATACTATAGACATCATCTATACTATAGACATCATCTTTACTATAGACGTCATCTATACTATAGAGGTCATCTATACTATAGACGTCATCTATACTATAGACGTCATCTATACTATAGACGTCATGTATTCTATAGACGTCATCTATACTATAGACGTCATCTATACTATAGACGTCATCTATACTATAGACGTCATCTACACTATAGACGTCATCTATACTATAGACGTCATCTATACTATAGACGTCATCTATACTCTATACGTCATCTACACTATAGACGTCATCTATACTATATACGTCATCTATACTATAGACGTCATCTATACTATAGACGTCATCTACACTATAGACGTCATCTATACTATAGACGTCATCTACACTATAGACGTCATCTATAATAAAGACGTCATCTTTACTATAGACGTCATCTATACTATAGACGTCATCTATACTATAGGCGTCATCTATACTATAGAGTCATCTATACTATAGACGTCATCTATACTATAGCCGTCATCTATACTATAGACGTCATCTATACTATAGACGTCATCTATACTATAGACGTCATCTATACTATAGACGTCATCTATACTATAGACGTCATCTATACTATAGACGTCATCTATACTATAGACGTCATCTACACTATAGACGTCATCTATACTATAGACGTCATCTATACTATAGACGTCATCTATACTCTATACGTCTCTACACTATAGACGTCATCTATACTATATACGTCATCTATACTATAGACGTCATCTATACTATAAACGTCATCTATACTATAGACGTCATCAACACTTTAGACGTCATCAATACTATAGACGTCATCTATAATAAAGACGTCATCTTTACTATAGACGTCATCTATACTATAGACGTCATCTATACTATAGACGTCATCTATACTATAGAGTCATCTATACTATAGACGTCATCTATACTATAGCCGTCATCTATACTATAGACGTCATCAATACTATAGACGTCATCTCTACTATAGACGTCATCTATTACTATAGACGTCATCTATGCTATAGACGTCATCTCTACTATAGACGTCATCTTTACTATAGACGTCATCTATACTATAGACGTCATCTATACTATAGACGTCATCTATACTATAGACGTCATCTATACTATAGCCGTCATCTACACTATAGACGTCATCTATACTATAGAAGTCATCTATACTATAGACGTCATCTATGCCATAGACTTCATCTCTACTATAGACGTCGTCTTTACTATAGACGTCATCTATACTATAGACGTCATCTATACTATAGACGTCATCTATACTATAGACGTCATCTATACTATAGACGTCATCTATACTATAAACGTCATCTATACTATAGACGTCATCAATACTATAGACGTCATCAATACTATAGACGTCATCTATAATAAAGACGTCATCTTTACTATAGACGTCATCTATACTATAGACGAAATCTATACTATAGACGTCATCTATACTATAGAGTCATCTATACTATAGACGTCATCTATACTATAGCCGTCATCTATACTATAGACGTCATCAATACTATAGACGTCATCTCTACTATAGACGTCATCTATACTATAGAAGTCATCTATATTATAGACGTCATCTATGCTATAGACGTCATCTATGCTATAGACGTCATCTCTACTATAGACGTCATCTTTACTATAGACGTCACCTATACTATAGACGTCATCTATACTATAGACGTCATCTATACTATAGCCGTCATCTACACTATAGACGTCATCTATACTATAGAAGTCATCTATACTATAGACGTCATCTATGCTATAGACTTCATCTCTACTATAGACGTCATCTTTACTTTAGACGTCATCTATACTATAGACGTCATCTATACTATAGACGTCACCTATACTATAGACGTCATCTATACTATAGACGTCATCTATACTATAGCCCGTCATCTACACCTATAGACGTCATCTATACTATAGAAGTCATCTATACTATAGAGGTCATCTATGCTATAGACTTCATCTTACTATAGACGTCATCTTTACTTTAGACGTCACCTATACTATAGACGTCATCTATACTATAGACGTCATCTATACTATAGACGTCATCTCAATACTATAGACGTCATCAATACTATAGACGTCATCTTTACTATAGACGTCATATTTACTATAGACGTCGTCTATACTATAGACGTCATCAATACTATAGACGTCATCTATACTATAGACGTCATCTACTATAGACGTCATCTATACTATAGACGCCATCTATACTATAGACGTCATCTATACTATAGACGTCATCTATACTATACACGTCATCTATACTATAGATGTCATCCTATACTATAGACGTCATCTATACTATAGACGTCATCTATTCTATAGACGTCATCTATACTATAGACATCATCTATACTATAGAAGTCATCTATACCATAGACGTCATCCTATACTATTGACGTCATCTATACTATAGACGTCATCTATACTATAGACGTCATCTATACTATAGACATCATCTATACCTGTCTATACTACCAGTCATCTATACTACAGACGTCATCTATACTATAGACGTCATCTATACTATAGACGTCATCTATGCTATAGACTTCATCTCTACTATAGACGTCATCTTTACTATATACGTCATCTATACTATAGACATCATCTATACTATAGACGTCATATTTACTATAGACGTCATCTATACTATAGACGTCATCTCATACTATAGACGTCATCAATACTATAGACGTCATCCTATACTATAGACGTCATCTATACCTATAGACGTCATCTATACTATAGACGCCCATCTATACTATAGACGTCATCTATAACTATAGATGTCATCTATGCTATAGACTTCATCTCTACTATAGACGTCATCTTTACTTTAGACGTCACCTATACTATAGACGTCATCTATACTATAGACGTCATCTATACTATAGACGTCATCTATACTATAGACGTCATCAATACTATAGACGTCATCAATACTATAGACGTCATCTTTACTATAGACGTCATATTTACTATAGACGTCGTCTATACTATAGACGTCATCAATACTATAGACGTCATCTATACTATAGACGTCATCTTTACTTTAGACGTCATCCTATACTATAGACGTCATCTACACTATAGACGTCATCTATACTATAGACGTCATCTATGCTATAGACTTCATCTCTACTATAGACGTCATCTTTACTTTAGACGTCACCTATACTATAGACGTCATCTATACTATAGACGTCATCTATACTATAGACGTCATCAATACTATAGACGTCATCCACATACTATAGACGTCATCTTTACTATAGACGTCATATTTACTATAGACGTCGTCTATACTATAGACGTCATCAATACTATAGACGTCATCTATACTATAGACGTCATCTATACTATAGACGTCATCTATACTATAGACGCCATCTATACTATAGACGTCATCTATACTATAGACGTCATCTATACTATACACGTCATCTATACTATAGATGTCATCCTATACTATAGACGTCATCTATACTATAGACGTCATCTATTCTATAGACGTCATCTATACTATAGACATCATCTATACTATAGAAGTCATCTATACTATAGACGTCATCTATACTATTGACGTCATCTATACTATAGACGTCAATCTATACTATAGACGTCATCTATACTATAGACGTCATCTATACTATAGACATCATCTATACTGTCTATACTACAGACGTCATCTATACTATAGACGTCATCTATACTATAGACGTCATCTATGCTATAGACTTCATCTCTACTATAGACGTCATCTTTACTATATACGTCATCTATACTATAGACATCATCTATACTATAGACGTCATATTTACTATAGACGTCAATCTATACTATAGACGTCATCTATACTATAGACGTCATCCTATACTATAGACGTCATCAATACTATAGACGTCCATCTATACTATAGACGTCATCTATACTATAGACGTCATCTACTACTATAGACGCCATCTATACTATAGACGTCATCTATACTATAGACGTCATCTATACTATAGACGTCATCTATACTATACACGTCATCTATACTATAGACGTCATCTATTACTATAGACGTCATCTATACTATAGACGTCATCTATACTATAGACGTCATCCTATACTATAGACGTCATCTATACTATAGACGTCATCTATACTATAGACGTCATCTATACTATAGACGTCATCTATACTAAAGACGTCATCTATACTAAAGACGTCATCTATACTATAGACGTCATCTATACTAAAGACGTCATCTTTACTATAGACGTCATCTATACTATAGACGTCATCTTTACTATAGACGTCATCTTTACTATAGACGTCATCTATACTATAGCCGTCATCTATACTATGGACGTCATCAATACTATAGACGTCACTCTCTACTATAGACGTCATCTATACTATAGACGTCATCTACACTATAGACGTCATCTATACTATAGACGTCATCTATACTATAGAAGTCATCTATATTATAGACGTCATCTATGCTATAGACGTCATCTATGCTATAGACGTCATCTCTACTATAGACATCATCTATACTATAGACGTCATCTATACTATAGACGTCATCAATACTATAGACATCATCAATACTATAGACATAATCAATACTATAGACGTCATCAATACTATAGACGTCATCAATACTATAGACGTCATCTATACTATAGACGTCATCAATACTATAGACGTCATCAATACTATAGACGTCATCTTTACTATAGACGTCACCTATACTATAGACGTCATCTATACTATAGACGTCATCTATACTATAGCCGTCATCTATACTATAGACGTCATCAATAATATAGACGTCATCTATACTATAGACGTCATCTATACTATAGACGTCATCTATACTATAGACGTCATCTATACTATAGACGTCATCAATACTATAGACATCCATCAATACTATAAACATCATCAATACTATAGACGTCAATCAAATACTATAGACGTCATCCATAACTATAGACGTCATCAATACTATAGAAGTCATCAATACTATAGACGTCATCAATACTATAGAAGTCATCAATACCTATAGACGTCATCAATACTATAGACGTCATCAATACTATAGACGTCATCTATACTATAGACGTCATCTATACTATAGACGTCATCTATACTATAGACGTCATCTATACTTTAGGACGTCATCTATACTATAGAGTCATCTATACTATAGACGTATCTATACTATAGACGTTATCTATTCTATGGACGTCATCTATAGATGTCATCTATACTATAGACGTCATCTATACTATAGTCGTCATCTTTACTATAGATGTCGTCTATACTATAGACGTCATCTATACTTTAGACGTCATCTATACTATAGACGTCATCTATACTATAGACGTCATCTATACTATAGACGTCATCAATACTATTGACATCATCAATACTATAGACGTCATCAATACTATAGACATCATCAATACTATAGACGTCATCAATACTATAGACGTCATCTATGCTATAGACGTCATCTATACTATAGACGTCATCTATGCTATAGACGTCATCTCTACTATAGACGTCATCTCAGTACTTTAGACGTTATCTGTACTTTAGACTTCATCTATACTATAGACGTCATCTATGCTATAGACGTCATCCTATACTATAGACGTCATCTATGCTATAGACGTCAATCTATACCTATAGACGTCATCTATACTATAGACGTCATCTATACTATAGACGTCATCTATACCTATAGACGACATCTAATACTATAGACGTCATCTATACTATAGACGTCATCTATACTATAGACGTCATCTATACTATAGACGTCATCTATACTATAGACGTCAGCTGTACTATAGACGTCATCTATACTATAGTCGTCATCTATACTATAGACGTCATCTTTACTATAGTCGTCATTTTTAATATAGATGTCGTCTAGACTATAGACGTCATCTATACTATAGACGTCATCTATGCTAAAGACGTCATCTATACTATAGACGTCATCTATTCTATAGACGTCATCTATAGATGTCATCTATACTATAGACGTATAGTATAGATACGTCACTAGGCACACACACTAACACTGCGCCACACACTAACCACTGCGCCACGGCACCCACCTCTATACTATAGACTTCATCTATACTATAGACGTCATCTATACTATAGACGTCATCTATGCTATAGACGTCATCTATACTATAGACGTCATCTATGCTATAGACGTCATCTCTACTATAGACGTCATCAATACTTTAGACGTTATCTGTACTTTAGACTTCATCTATACTATAGACGTCATCTATGCTATAGACGTCATCTATACTATAGACGTCATCTATGCTATAGACGTCATCTATACTATAGACGTCATCTATACTATAGACGTCATCTATACTATAGACGTCATCTATACTATAGACGTCATCTATACTATAGACGTCATCTATTCTATAGACGTCATCTATACTATAGTCGTCATCTTTACTATAGATGTCGTCTATAATATAGACGTCATCTATACTATAGACGTCAGCTGTACTATAGACGTCATCTATGCTATAGACGTCATCTACACTATAGACGTCATCTGCACTATAGACGTCATCTATACTATAGACGTCATCTATACTATAGACGTCATCTACACTATAGACGTCATCTGCACTATAGACGTCATCTATACTATAGACGTCATCTATGCTATAGACGTCATCTATACTATAGACGTCATCTATACTATAGACGTCATCTATACTATAGACGTCATCTATACTATAGACGTCATCTATACTATAGACGTCATCTATTTTATAGACGTCATCTATACTATAGTCGTCATCTTTACTATAGATGTCGTCTATAATATAGACGTCATCTATACTATAGACGTCATCTACACTATAGACGTCAGCTGTACTATAGACGTCATCTATACTATAGACGTCATCTATACTATAGAAGTCATCTATACTATAGACGTCATCTATACTATAGACGTCATCTATTCTATAGAAGTCATCTATACTATAGACGTCATCTATGCTATAGACGTCATCTATACTATAGACGTCAGCTGTACTATAGACGTCATCTATACTATAGTCGTCATCTATACTATAGACATCATCAATACTATAGACGTCATCTATACTATAGTCGTCATCTTTACTATAGATGTCGTCTATAATATAGACGTCATCTATACTATAGACGTCATCTACACTATAGACGTCATCTGCACTATAGACGTCATCTATACTATAGACGTCATCTATACTATAGACGTCATCTATACTATAGAAGTCATCTATACTATAGACGTCATCTATGCTATAGACGTCATCTATACTATAGACGTCAGCTGTACTATAGACGTCATCTATACTATAGTCGTCATCTATACTATAGACGTCATCTATACTATAGTCGTCATTTTTAATATAGATGTCGTCTATACTATAGACGTCATCTATACTATAGACGTCATCTATGCTATAGACGTCATCTATACTATAGACGTCATCTATTCTATAGACGTCATCTATAGATGTCATCTATACTATAGACGTCATTTATACTATACTCGTCATCTTTACTATAGACGTCATCTATGCTATAGACGTCATCTATACTATAGACGTCAGCTATACTATAGACGTCATCTATACTATAGTCGTCATCTATACTATAGACGTCATCTATACTATAGTCGTCATTTTTAATATAGATGTCGTCTATACTATAGACGTCATCTACACTATAGACGTCATCTACACTATAGACGTCATCTATACTATAGACGTCATCTATACTATAAACGTCATCTATACTATAGACGTCATCAATACTATAGACGTAATCAATACTATAGACGTCATCTATAATAAAGACGTCATCTTTACTATAGACGTCATCTATACTATAGACGTCATCTATACTATAGACGTCATCTATACTATAGAGTCATCTATACTATAGACGTCATCTATACTATAGCCGTCATCTATACTATAGACGTCATCAATACTATAGACGTCATCTCTACTATAAGCGTCATCTATACTATAGACGTCATCTATGCTATAGACTTCATCTCTACTATAGACGTCATCTTTACTATAGACGTCATCTATACTATAGACGTCATCTATACTATAGACATCATCTATACTATAGACGTCATCTATACTATATACGTCATCTATACTATAGACGTCATCTAAACTATAGACGTCATCTACACTATAGACGTCATCTATACTATAGACGTCATCTACACTATAGACGTCATCTACACTATAGACGTCATCTATACTATAGACGTCATCTATACTATAGACGTCATCTATACTATAGACGTCATCTATACTATAAACGTCATCTATACTATAGACGTCATCAATACTATAAACGTCATCAATACTATAGACGTCATCTATAATAAAGACGTCATCTTTACTATAGACGTCATCTATACTATAGACGTCATCTATACTATAGACGTCATCTATACTATAGAGTCATCTATACTATAGACGTCATCTATACTATAGCCGTCATCTATACTATAGACGTCATCAATACTATAGACGTCATCTCTACTATAGACGTCATCTATACTATAGACGTCATCTATGCTATAGACTTCATCTCTACTATAGACGTCATCTTTACTATAGACGTCATCTATACTATAGACGTCATCTATACTATAGACGTCATCTATACTATAGACGTCATCTATACTATAGACGTCATCTATACTATAGCCGTCATCTATACTATAGACGTCATCAATACTATAGACGTCATCTCTACTATAGACGTCATCTATACTATAGAAGTCATCTATATTATAGACGTCATCTATGCTATAGACGTCATCCATGCTATAGACGTCATCTCTACTATAGACGTCATCTATACTATAGACGTCATCTATACTATTGACGTCATCAATACTATAGACATCATCAATACTATAGACATAATCAATACTATAGACGTCATCAATACTATAGACGTCATCAATACTATAGACGTCATCTATACTATAGACATCATCAATACTATAGACGTCATCAATACTATAGACGTCATCTTTACTATAGACGTCACCTATACTATAGACGTCATCTATACTATAGACGTCATCTATACTATAGCCGTCATCTATACTATAGACGTCATCAATACTATAGACGTCATCTATACTATAGACGTCATCTATACTATAGACGTCATCTATACTATAGACGTCATCTATACTATAGACGTCATCTATACTATAGACGTCATCAATACTATAGACATCATCAATACTATAGACATCATCAATACTATAGACATCATCAATACTATAGACGTCATCAATACTATGGACGTCATCAATACTATAGACGTCATCTATACTATAGACGTCATCTATACTATAGACGTCATCAATACTATAGACGTCATCTATACTATAGACGTCATCTATACTATAGACGTCATCTATACTATAGACGTCATCTATACTATAGACGTCATCTATACTATAGACGTCATCTATACTATAGACGTCATCTATACTATAGACGTCATCTATACTATAGACGTCATCTATACTATAGACGTCATCTATACTATAGACGTCATCAATACTATAGACATCATCAATACTATAGACATCATCAATACTATAGACATCATCAATACTATAGACGTCATCTATACTATAGTCGTCATCTTTACTATAGATGTCGTCTATAATATAGACGTCATCTATACTATAGACGTCATCTACACTATAGACGTCATCTGCACTATAGACGTCATCTATACTATAGACGTCATCTACACTATAGACGTCATCTACACTAGAGACGTCATCTATACTATAGACGTCATCTACACTATAGACGTCATCTATACTATAGTCGTCATCTTTACTATAGATGTCGTCTATAATATAGACGTCATCTATACTATAGACGTCATCTATACTATAGACGTCATCTATACTTTAGACGTCATCTGCACTATAGACGTCATCTATACTATAGACGTCATCTACACTATAGACGTCATCTACACTAGAGACGTCATCTATACTATAGACGTCATCTATACTATAGACGTCATCTATACTATAAACGTCATCTATACTATAGACGTCATCAATACTATAGACGTCATCAATACTATAGACGTCATCTATACTATAGACGTCATCTATACTATAGACGTCATCTATACTATAGACGTCATCAATAATATAGACGTCATCTATACTATAGACGTCATCTATACTATAGACGTCATCTATACTATAGGCGTCATCTATACTATAGACGTCATCTATACTATAGACGTCATCTATACTATAGACGTCATCTATACTATAGACGTCATCTATACTATAGACGTCATCTATACTATAGACGTCATCTATACTATAGACGTCATCTATACTATAGACGTCATCTATACTATAGACGTCATCTATACTATAGACGCCATCTATACTATAGACGTCATCTATACTATAGACGTCATCTATACTATAGACGTCATCTATACTATAGACGTCATCTATACTATAGACGTCATCTATACTATAGACGTCATCTATACTATAGACGTCATCTATACTATAGAAGTCATCTATACTATAGACGTCATCTATACTATTGACGTCATCTATACTATTAACGTCATCTATACTATAGACGTCATCTATACTATAGACATCATCTATACTGTCTATACTACAGTCATCTATACTACAGACGTCATCTGTACTATAGACGTCATCTATACTATAGACGTCATCTATGCTATAGACTTCATCTCTACTATAGACGTCATCTTTACTATAGACGTCATATTTACTATAGACGTCATCTATACTATAGACGTCATCTATACTAGAGACGTCATCTATACTATAGACGTCATCTATACTATAGACGTCATCTATGCTATAGACGTCATCTATACTATAGACGTCATCTATGCTATAGACGTCATCTATACTATAGACGTCATCTTTACTATAGACGTCATCTATACTATAGACGTCATTTATACTTTAGACGTCATCTTTACTATAGACGCCATCTATTTTATAGACGACATCTATTCTATAGACGTCATCTATACTATAGTCGTCATCTATACTATAGACGTGATCTGTACTTTAGACGTCATCAATATTATAGACGTCATCAATTCTATAGACATCATCAATACTATAGACATCATCAATACTATAGACGTCATTAATACTATAGACGTCATCAATACTATAGACGTCATCTATACTATAGACGTCATCTATACTATAGACGTCATCTATACTATAGACGCCATCTATACTATAGACGTCATCTATACTATAGACGTCATCTATACTATAGACGTCATCTATACTATAGACGTCATCTACACTATAGACGTCATCTATACTATAGACGTCATCTATACTATAGACGTCATCTATACTATAGACGTCATCTATACTATAGACGTCATCTATACTATAGACGTCATCTATACTATAGACGTCATCTTTACTATAGACGTCATCTATACTATAGACGTCATCTATACTATAGCCGTCATCTATACTATGGACGTCATCAATACTATAGACGTCATCTCTACTATAGACGTCATCTATACTATAGACGTCATCTACACTATAGACGTCATCTATACTATAGACGTCATCTATACTATAGAAGTCATCTATATTATAGACGTCATCTATGCTATAGACGTCATCTATGCTATAGACGTCATCTCTACTATAGACGTCATCTATACTATAGACGTCATCTATACTATAGACGTCATCAATACTATAGACATCATCAATACTATAGACATAATCAATACTATAGACGTCATCAATACTATAGACGTCATCAATACTATAGACGTCATCTATACTATAGACGTCATCAATACTATAGACGTCATCAATACTATAGACGTCATCTTTACTATAGACGTCACCTATACTATAGACGTCATCTATACTATAGACGTCATCTATACTATAGCCGTCATCTATACTATAGACGTCATCTATACTATAGACGTCATCTATACTATAGACGTCATCTATACTATAGACGTCATCTATACTATAGACGTCATCTATACTATAGACGTCATCTATACTATAGACGTCATCTATACTATAGACGTCATCTATACTATAG
This sequence comes from Neoascia interrupta, assembly GCA_947623515.1. Lineage (NCBI taxonomy): Eukaryota > Metazoa > Arthropoda > Insecta > Diptera > Syrphidae > Neoascia > Neoascia interrupta. Next base: position 160,606 of record CANQKQ010000030.1, read on the forward strand.
ACGTCATCAATACTATAGACATCATCAATACTATAAACATCATCAATACTATAGACGTCATCAATACTATAGACGTCATCATTACTATAGACGTCATCAATACTATAGAGGTCATCAATACTATAGACGTCATCAATACTATAGACGTCATCAATACTATAGACGTCATCTATACTATAGACGTCATCTATACTATAGACGTCATCTATACTATAGACGTCATCTATACTTTAGACGTCATCTAATAAAGACAAATGTTACTCTCGAAGGGTTTGTCAGACCTTCGCGGAGGTGGGAGCCGTGAAAAGAACAAGTCTTTTTTTTCAGGTGGCAGAGGCAGGATTCGAACCCAGACCTCCGGCGTCAGAGGCACACACACTAACCACTGCGCCACGGCACCCACCTCTATACTATAGCCTTCATCTATACTATGGACGTCATCTATACTATAGACGTCATCTCTACTATAGACGTCATCTATACTATAGACGTCATCTCTACTATAGACGTTATCTATACTATAGACGTCATCTATACTATTGACGTCATCTATACTATAGACGTCATCTATACTATAGACGTCATCTGTACTATAGACGTCATCTATACTATAGACGTCATCTATATTATGGACGTCATCTATACTATAGACGTCATCTATACTATAGACGTCATTTATACTATAGAAGTCATCTATACTATAGACGTCATCTATGCTATAGACGTCATCTCTACTATAGACGTCATCAATACGTCATCTGTACTTTAGACTTCATCTATACTATAGACGTCATCTATACTATAGACGTCATCTATACTATAGACGTCATCTATACTATAGACGTCATCTATACTATAGACGTCATCTATACTATAGTCGTCATCTATACTATAGACGTCATCTATACTATAGTCGTCATCTTTACTATAGACGTCATCTATACTATAGACGTCATCTATACTATAGACGTCATCTATACTATAGACGTCATCTATACTATAGACGTCATCTATACTATAGACGTCATCTATACTATAGACGTCATCTATACTATAGACGTCATCTATACTATAGACGTCATCTATACTATAGACGTCATCTATACTATAGACGTCATCTATACTATAGACGTCATCAATACTATTGACATCATCAATACTATAGACGTCATCAATACTATAGACATCATCAATACTATAGACGTCATCAATACTATAACCGAACGGCACTTTGAGAAGTTTTTTAAGACAAATGTTACTCTCGAAGGGTTTGTCAGACCTTCGCGGAGGTGGGAGCCGTGAAAAGAACAAGTCTTTTTTTTCAGGTGGCAGAGGCCTTATTCGAACCCAGACCTCCGGCGTCAGAGGCACACACACTAACCACTGCGCCACGGCACCCACCTCTATACTATAGACTTCATCTATGCTATAGACGTCATCTATACTATAGACGTCATCTATGCTATAGACGTCATCTATATTATAGACGTCATCTATGCTATAGACGTCATCTCTACTATAGACGTCATCAATACTATAGACGTTATCTGTACTTTAGACTTCATCTATACTATAGACGTCATCTATACTATAGACGTCATCTATACTATAGACGTCATCTATACTATAGACGTCATCTATACTATAATGGTCATCTATAGTATAGACGTCATCTATGCTATAGACGTCATCTATACTATAGACGTCAGCTATACTATAGACGTCATCTATACTATAGACGTCATCCATACTATAGACGTCATCTATCTTTACTATAGATGTCGTCTATACTATAGACGTCATCTATACTATAGACGTCATCTATACTATAGACGTCATCTATACTATAGACGTCATCTAAACTATAGACGTCATCTATACTATAGACGTCATCTACACTATAGACGTCATCTATACTATAGTCGTCATCTTTACTATAGATGTCGTCTATAATATAGACGTCATCTATACTATAGACGTCATCTATACTATAGACGTCATCTATACTATAGACGTCATCTACACTATAGACGTCATCTATACAATAGACGTCATCTATACGTCATCTACACTATAGACGTCATCTATACTATAGACGTCATCTATACTTTAGACGTCATCTGCACTATAGACGTCATCTATACTATAGACGTCATCTACACTATAGACGTCATCTACACTAGAGACGTCATCTATACTATAGACGTCATCTATACTATAGACGTCATCTATACTATAAACGTCATCTATACTATAGACGTCATCAATACTATAGACGTCATCAATACTATAGACGTCATCTATACTATAGACGTCATCTATACTATAGACGTCATCAATAATATAGACGTCATCTATACTATAGACGTCATCAATAATATAGACGTCATATATACTATAGACGTCATCAATAATATAGACGTCATCTATACTATAGACGTCATCTATACTATAGACGTCATCTATACTATAGACGTCATCTATACTATAGGCGTCATCTATACTATAGACGTCATCTATACTATAGACGTCATCTATACTATAGACGTCATCTATACTATAGACGTCATCTATACTATAGACGTCATCTATACTATAGACGTCATCTATACTATAGACGTCATCTATACTATAGACGTCATCTATACTATAGACGTCATCTATACTATAGACGTCATCTATACTATAGAAGTCATCTATACTATAGACGTCATCTATACTATTGACGTCATCTATACTATAAACGTCATCTATACTATAGACGTCATCTATACTATAGACATCATCTATACTGTCTATACTACAGTCATCTATACTACAGACGTCATCTGTACTATAGACGTCATCTATACTATAGACGTCATCTATGCTATAGACTTCATCTCTACTATAGACGTCATCTTTACTATAGACGTCATATTTACTATAGACGTCATCTATACTATAGACGTCATCTATACTAGAGACGTCATCTATACTATAGACGTCATCTATACTAGAGACGTCATCTATACTATAGACGTCATCTATACTATAGACGTCATCTATGCTATAGACGTCATCTATACTATAGACGTCATCTTTACTATAGACGTCATCTATACTATAGACGTCATTTATACTTTAGACGTCATCTTTACTATAGACGCCATCTATTTTATAGACGACATCTTTTCTATAGACGTCATCTATACTATAGTCGTCATCTATACTATAGACGTGATCTGTACTTTAGACGTCATCAATATTATAGACGTCATCAATTCTATAGACATCATCAATACTATAGACATCATCAATACTATAGACGTCATTAATACTATAGACGTCATCAATACTATAGACGTCATCTATACTATAGACGTCATCTATACTATAGACGTCATCTATACTATAGACGTCATCTATACTATAGACGTCATCTATACTATAGACGTCATCTACACTATAGACGTCATCTATACTATAGACGTCATCTATACTATAGACGTCATCTATACTATAGACGTCATCTATACTATAGACGTCATCTATACTAAAGACGTCATCTTTACTATAGACGTCATCAATACTATAGACGTCATCTTTACTATAGACGTCATCTATACTATAGACGTCATCTATACTATAGCCGTCATCTATACTATGGACGTCATCAATACTATAGACGTCATCTCTACTATAGACGTCATCTATACTATAGACGTCATCTACACTATAGACGTCATCTATACTATAGACGTCATCTATACTATAGAAGTCATCTATATTATAGACGTCATCTATGCTATAGACGTCATCTATGCTATAGACGTCATCTCTACTATAGACGTCATCTATACTATAGACGTCATCTATACTATAGACGTCATCTATACTATAGACGTCATCAATACTATAGATATCATCAATACTATAGACATAATCAATACTATAGACGTCATCAATACTATAGACGTCATCAATACTATAGACGTCATCTATACTATAGACGTCATCAATACTATAGACGTCATCAATACTATAGACGTCATCTTTACTATAGACGTCACCTATACTATAGACGTCATCTATACTATAGACGTCATCTATACTATAGCCGTCATCTATACTATAGACGTCATCTATACTATAGCCGTCATCTATACTATAGACGTCATCAATAATATAGACGTCATCTATACTATAGACGTCATCTATACTATAGACGTCATCTATACTATAGACGTCATCTATACTATAGACGTCATCTATACTATAGACGTCATCAATACTATAGACATCATCAATACTATAAACATCATCAATACTATAGACGTCATCAATACTATAGACGTCATCATTACTATAGACGTCATCAAAACTATAGAGGTCATCAATACTATAGACGTCATCAATACTATAGACGTCATCAATACTATAGACGTCATCTATGCTATAGACGTCATCTATACTATAGACGTCATCTATACTATAGACGTCATCTATACTTTAGACGTCATCTATACTATAGACGTCATCTATACTTTAGACGTCATCTATACTATAGAAGTCATCTATACTATAGACGTTATCTATACTATAGACGTTATCTATTCTATGGACGTCATCTATAGATGTCATCTATACTATAGACGTCATCTATACTATAGTCGTCATCTTTACTATAGATGTCGTCTATACTATTGACGTCATCTATACTATAGACGTCATCTATACTATAGACGTCATCTATACTATAGACGTCATCTATACTATAGACGTCATCTATACTATAGACGTCATCAATACTATTGACATCATCAATACTATAGACGTCATCAATACTATAGACATCATCAATACTATAGACGTCATCAATACTATAACCGAACGGCACTTTGAGAAGTTTTTCAAGAAAAATGTTACTCTCGAAGGGTTTGTCAGACCTTCGCGGAGGTGGGAGCCGTGAAAAGAACAAGTCTTTTTTTTTAGGTGGCAGAGGCAGGATTCGAACCCAGACCTCCGGCGTCAGAGGCACACACACTAACCACTGCGCCACGGCACCCACCTCTATACTATAGCCTTCATCTATACTATGGACGTCATCTATACTATAGACGTCATCTCTACTATAGACGTCATCTATACTATAGACGTCATCTCTACTATAGACGTTATCTATACTATAGACGTCATCTATACTATAGACGTCATCTATACTATAGACGTCATCTATACTATAGACGTCATCTGTACTATAGACGTCATCTATACTATAGACGTCGTCTATATTATGGACGTCATCTATACTATAGACGTCATCTATACTATAGACATCTATACTATAGAAGTCATCTATACTATAGACGTCATCTATGCTATAGACGTCATCTCTACTATAGACGTCATCAATACTATAGACGTCATCTGTACTTTAGACTTCATCTATACTATAGACGTCATCTATACTATAGACGTCATCTATACTATAGGCGTCATCTATACTATAGACGTCATCTATACTATAGTCGTCATCTATACTATAGACGTCATCTATACTATAGTCGTCATCTTTACTATAGACGTCATCTATACTACAGACGTCATCTATACTATAGACGTCATCTATACTATAGACGTCATCTATACTATAGACGTCATCTATACTATAGACGTCATCTATACTATAGACGTCATCTATACTATAGACGTCATCTATACTATAGACGTCATCTATACTATAGACGTCATCTATACTATAGACGTCATCTATACTATAGACGTCATCTATACTATAGACGTCATCTATACTATAGACGTCATCTATACTATAGACGTCATCTATACTATAGACGTCATCTATACTATAGACGTCATTTATACTATAGACGTCATTTATACTATAGACGTCATCTATACTATAGACGTCATCTATACTATAGACGTCATCTATACTATAGACGTCATCTATACTATAGACGTCATCAATACTATAGACGTCATCAATACTATAACCGAATGGCACTTTGAGAAGTTTTTTAAGACAAATGTTACTCTCGAAGGGTTTGTCAGACCTTCGCGGAGGTGGGAGCCGTGAAAAGAACAAGTCTTTTTTTTCAGGTGGCAGAGGCAGGATTCGAACCCAGACCTCCGGCGTCAGAGGCACACACACTAACCACTGCGCCACGGCACCCACCTCTATACTATAGACTTCATCTATGCTATAGACGTCATCTATACTATAGACGTCATCTATGCTATAGACGTCATCTATACTATAGACGTCATCTTTGCTATAGACGTCATCTCTACTATAGACGTCATCAATACTATAGACGTTATCTGTACTTTAGACTTCATCTATACTATAGACGTCATCTATACTATAGACGTCATCTATACTATAGACGTCATCTATACTATAGACGTCATCTATACTATAGACGTCATCTATACTATAGACGTCATCTATACTATAGACGTCATCTATACTATAGACGTCATCTATACTATAGACGTCATCTATACTATAGACGTCATCTATACTATAATGGTCATCTATAGTATAGACGTCATCTATGCTATAGACGTCATCTATACTATAGACGTCAGCTATACTATAGACGTCATCTATACTATAGACGTCATCCATACTATAGACGTCATCTATCTTTACTATAGATGTCGTCTATACTATAGACGTCATCTATACTATAGACGTCATCTATACTATAGACGTCATCTATACTATAGACGTCATCAATACTATTGACATCATCAATACTATAGACGTCATCAATACTATAGACATCATCAATACTATAGACGTCATCAATACTATAACCGAACGGCACTTTGAGAAGTTTTTCAAGACAAATGTTACTCTCGAAGGGTTTGTCAGACCTTCGCGGAGTTGGATTCGTGAAAAGAACAAGTCTTTTTTTTCAGGTGGCAGAGGCAGGATTCGAACCCAGACCTCCGGCGTCAGAGGCACACACACTAACCACTGCGCCACGGCACCCACCTCTATACTATAGACTTCATCTATACTATGGACGTCATCTACACTATAGACGTCATCTCTACTATAGACGTCATCTATACTATAGACGTCATCTATACTATAGACGTCATCTATACTATAGACGTCATCTATACTATAGACGTCATCTATACTATAGACGTCATCTATACTATAGAAGTCATCTATACTATAGACGTCATATATGCTATAGACGCCATCTCTACTATAGACGTCATCAATACTATAGACGTCATCTGTACTTTAGACTTCATCTATACTATAGACGTCATCTATACTATAGACGTCATCTATATTATAGACGTCATCTATACTATAGACGTCATCTATACTATAGTCGTCATCTATACTATAGACGTCATCTATACTATAGTCGTCATCTTTACTATAGATGTCATCTATACTATAGACGTCATCTATACTATAGACGTCATCTATACTATAGACGTCATCTATTTTATGGACGTCATCTATAGATGTCATCTATACTATAGACGTCATCTATACTATAGTCGTCATCTTTACTATATATGTCGTCTATACTATAGACGTCATCTATACTATAGACGTCATCTATACTATAGACGTCATCTATACTATAGGCGTCATCAATACTATTGACATCATCAATACTATAGACGTCATCAATACTATAGACATCATCAATACTATAGACGTCATCAATACTATAACCGAACGGCACTTTGAGAAGTTTTTCAAGACAAATGTTACTCTCGAAGGGTTTGTCAGACCTTCGCGGAAGTGGGAGCCGTGAAAAGAACAAGTCTTTTTTTTCAGGTGGCAGAGGCAGGATTCGAACCCAGACCTCCGGCGTCAGAGGCACACACACTAACCACTGCGCCACGGCACCCACCTCTATACTATAGACTTCATCTATACTATGGACGTCATCTACACTATAGACGTCATATCTACTATAGACGTCATCTATACTATAGACGTCATCTATACTATGGACGTCATCTACACTATAGACGTCATCTCTACTATAGACGTCATCTATACTATAGACGTCATCTATACTATAGACGTCATCTATACTATGAACGTCATCTATACTATAGACGTCATCAATACCATAGACGTCATCAATACTATAGACGTCATCAATACTATAGACGTCATCAATACTATAGACGTCATCTATACTATAGACGTCATCTATACTATAGACGTCATCTAAACTATAGACGTCATCAATACTATAGACGTCATCAATACTATAGACGTCATCAATACTATAGACGTCATCTATACTATAGACGTCATCTATACTATAGACGTCACCTAAACTATAGACGTCATCTATACTATAGACGTCATCTATACTATAGACGTCATCTATGCTATAGACGTCATCTATACTATAGACGTCATCTATACTATAGACGTCATCTATACTATAGACGTCATCTATACTATAGACGTCATCTATACTATAGACGTCATCTATACTATAGACGTCATCTATACTATAGACGTCATCTATACTATAGACGTCATCTATACTATAGACGTCATCTATACTATAGACGTCATCTATACTATAGACGTCATCTATACTATAGACGTCATCTATACTATAGACGTCATCTATGCTATAGACGTCATCTATGCTATAGACGTCATCTATACTATAGACGTCATCTATACTATAGACGTCATCTATACTATAGACGTCATCTATACTATAGACGTCATCTATACTATAGACGTCATCTATACTATAGACGTCATCTATACTATAGACGTCATCTATACTATAGACGTCATCTATACTATAGACGTCATCTATACTATAGACGTCATCTATACTATAGACGTCATCTATACTATAGACGTCATCTATACTATAGACGTCATCTATACTATAGACGTCATCTATCCTATAGACTTCATCTCTACTATAGACGTCATCTATACTATAGACGTCATCTATACTATAGACGTCATCTATGCTATAGACGTCATCTATACTATAGACGTCATCTATGCTATAGACGTCATCTATACTATAGACGTCATCTTTACTATAGACGTCATCTATACTATAGACGTCATTTATACTTTAGACGTCATCTTTACTATAGACGCCATCTATAATATAGACGAAATCTATACTATAGACGTCATCTATACTATAGTCGTCATCAATATTATAGACGTCATCTATACTATAGACGTCATCAATATTATAGACGTCATCTATACTATAGACGTCATCTATACTATAGACGTCATCTATACTATAGACGTCATCTATACTATAGACGTCATCTATACTATAGATGTCATCTATACTATAGACGTCATCTATACTATAGACGTCATCTATACTATAGACGTCATCTATACTATAGATGTCATCTATACTATAGACGTCATCTATACTATAGACGTCATCTATACTATAGACGTCATCTATACTATAGACGTCATCTATACTATAGACGTTATCTATACTATAGACGTCATTTATACTATAGACGTCATCTATACTATAGACGTCATCTATACTATAGACATCGTCTATACTGTCTATACTACAGTCATCCATACTACAGACGTCATCTATACTATAGACGTCATCTATGCTATAGACTTCATCTCTACTATAGACGTCATCTATACTATAGACGTCATCTATACTATAGACGTCATCTATGCTATAGACATCATCTATACTATAGACGTCATCTATGCTATAGACGTCATCTATACTATAGACGTCATCTATGCTATAGACGTCATCTATACTATAGACGTCATCTTTACTATAGACGTCATCTATACTATAGACGTCATTTATATTTTAGACGTCATCTTTACTATAGACGCCATCTATAATATAGACGACATCTATTCTATAGACGTCATCTATACTATAGACGTCATCTGTACTATAGACGTCATCTATACTATAGACGTCATCTATACTATAGACGTCATCTATACTATAGACGTCATCTATACTATAGACGTCATCTATACTATAGACGTCATCTATACTATAGACGTCATCTATACTATAGACGTCATCTATACTATAGACGTCATCTATACTATAGACGTCATCTATACTATAGACGTCATCTACACTATAGACGTCATCTATACTATAGACGTCATCTACACTATAGACGTCATCTATACTATATACGTCATCTATACTATAGACTTCATCTATACTATAGACTTCATCTATACTATATACGTCATCTACACTATAGACGTCATCTTTACTATAGGCGTCATCTACACTATAGACGTCATCTATACTATAGACGTCATCTATACTATAGACGTCATCTATGCTATATAGTCGTCATGACGTATACTATATAGCATAGATGACTATATGACGTATATAGTCGTCATCTACACTATAGACGTCATCTATACTATATACGTCATCTATACTATAGACGTCATCTATACTATAGACGTCATCTACACTATAGACGTCATCTATGCTATAGACGTCATCTACACTATAGACGTCATCTACACTATAGACGTCATCTATACTATAGACGTCATCTATACTATAGACGTCATCTATACTATAGACGTCATCTATACTATGGACGTCATCTATACTATAGACGTCATCAATACCATAGACGTCATCAATACTATAGACGTCATCAATACTATAGACATCATCTATACTATAGACGTCATCTATACTATAGACGTCATCTATACTATAGACGTCATCTATACTGTAGACGTCATCTATACTATAGACGTCATCTATACTATAGACGTCATCTATACTATAGACGTCATCTATACTATAGACGTCATCTATACTATGAACAATAGACGTCATCAATACTATAGACGTCATCAATACTATACACGTCATCTATACTATAGACGTCATCTATACTATAGACGTCATCTATACTATGGACGTCATCTATACCATAGACGTCATCTATACTATAGACGTCATCTATACTATAGACGTCATCTATACTATAGACGTCATCTATACTATAGACGTCATCTATACTATAGACGTCATCTATACTGTCTATACTACAGTCATCTATACTACAGACGTCATCTATACTATAGACGTCATCTATACTATAGACGTCATCTATACTATAGACGTCATCTATACTATAGACGTCATCTATACTATAGACGTCATCTATACTATAGACGTCATCTACACTATAGACGTCATCTATACTATAGACGTCATCTATACTATAGACGTCATCTATACTATAGACGTCATCTATACTGTCTATACTACAGTCATCTATACTACAGACGTCATCTATACTATAGACGTCATCTATACTATAGACGTCATCTATACTATAGACGTCATCTATACTATAGACGTCATCTATACTATAGACGTCATCTATACTATAGACGTCATCTATACTATAGACGTCATCTATACTATAGACGTCATCTATACTATAGACGTCATCTATACTATAGACGTCATCTATACTATAGACGTCATCTATACTATAGGCGTCATCTATACTATAGACGTCATCTATACTATAGACGTCATCTATACTATAGACGTCATCTATACTATGAACAATAGACGTCATCAATACTATAGACGTCATCAATACTATAGACGTCATCTATACTATAGACGTCATCTATACTATAGACGTCATCTATACTATAGACGTCATCTATACTATAGACGTCATCTATACTATAGACGTCATCTATACTATAGACGTCATCTATACTATAGACGTCATCTATACTATAGACGTTATCTATACTATAGACGTCATCTATACTATAGACGTCATCTATACTATAGACGTTAGCTATACTATAGACGTCATCTATACTATAGACGTCATCTATACTGTCTATACTACAGTCATCTATACTACAGACGTCATCTATACTATAGACGTCATCTATACTATAGACGTCATCTATGCTATAGACGTCATCTATACTATAGACGTCATCTATGCTATAGACGTCATCTATACTATAGACGTCATCTTTACTATAGACGTCATCTATACTATAGACGTCATTTATACTTTAGACGTCATCTTTACTATAGACGCCATCTATAATATAGACGAAATCTATACTATAGACGTCATCTATACTATAGTCGTCATCAATATTATAGACGTCATCTATACTATAGACGTCATCTATACTATAGACGTCATCTATACTATAGACGTCATCTATACTATAGACGTCATCTATACTATAGACGTCATCTATACTATAGACGTCATCTATACTATAGACGTCATCTATACTATAGACGTCATCTATACTATAGACGTCATCTATACTATAGACGTCATCTATACTATAGACGTCATCTATACTATAGACGTCATCTATACTATAGACGTCATCTATACTATAGACGTCATCTACACTATAGACGTCATCTATACTATAGACGTCATCTATACTATAGACGTCATCTATACTATAGACGTCATCTATACTCTAGACATCATCTATACTGTCTATACTACAGTCATCCATACTACAGACCTCATCTATACTATAGACGTCATCTATGCTATAGACTTCATCTCTACTATAGACGTCATCTATACTATAGACGTCATCTATACTATAGACGTCATCTATGCTATAGACGTCATCTATACTATAGACGTCATCTATGCTATAGACGTCATGTATACTATAGACGTCATCTATGCTATAGACGTCATCTATACTATAAACGTCATCTATACTATAGACATCATCTATACTGTCTATACTACAGTCATCCATACTACAGACGTCGTCTATACTATAGACGTCACCTATGCTATAGACTTCATCTCTACTATAGACGTCATCTATACTATAGACGTCATCTATACTACAGACGTCATCTATGCTATAGACGTCATCTATACTATAGACGTCATCTATGCTATAGACGTCATGTATACTATAGACGTCATCTATGCTATAGACGTCATCTATACTATAAACGTCATCTTTACTAAAGACGTCATCTATACTATAGACGTCATTTATACTTTAGACGTCATCTTTACTATAGACGCCATCTATAATATAGACGACATCTATTCTATAGACGTCATCTATACTATAGACGTCATCTGTACTATAGACGTCATCTATACTATAGACGTCATCTATACTATAGACGTCCTCTATACTATAGACGTCATCTATACTATAGACGTCATCTATACTATAGACGTCATCTACACTATAGACGTCATCTATACTATATACGTCATCTATACTATAGACTTCATCTATACTATAGACTTCATCTATACTATATACGTCATCTACACTATAGACGTCATCTTTACTATAGGCGTCATCTACACTATAGACGTCATCTATACTATAGACGTCATCTATACTATAGACGTCATCTATACTATATACGTCATCTACACTATAGACGTCATCTATACTATATACGTCATCTATACTATAGACGTCATCTATACTATAGACGTCATCTACACTATAGACGTCATCTATGCTATAGACGTCATCTACACTATAGACGTCATCTACACTATAGACGTCATCTATACTATAGACGTCATCTATACTATAGACGTCATCTATACTATAGACGTCATCTATACTATGAACGTCATCTATACTACAGACGTCATCAATACCATAGACGTCATCAATACTATAGACGTCATCTATACTATAGACGTCATCTATACTATAGACGTCATCTATACTATAGACGTCATCTATACTATAGACGTCATCTAAACTATAGACGTCATCTATACTATAGACGTCATCTATACTATAGACGTCATCTAAACTATAGACGTCATCTATACTATAGACGTCATCTATACTATAGACGTCATCTATACTATAGACGTCATCTATACTATAACGTCATTTATACTGTAGACGTCATCTTTACTATAGACGCCATCTATAATATAGACGAAATCTATACTATAGACGTCATCTATACTATAGTCGTCATCAATATTATAGACGTCATCAATATTATAGACGTCATCTATACTATAGACGTCATCTATACTATAGACGTCATCAATACTATAGACGTCATCTATACTATAGACGTCATCTATACTATAGACGTCATCTATACTATAGACGTCATCTATACTATAGACGTCATCTATACTATAGACGTCATCTATACTATAACGTCATTTATACTGTAGACGTCATCTTTACTATAGACGCCATCTATAATATAGACGAAATCTATACTATAGACGTCATCTAAACTATAGACGTCATCTATACTATAGACGTCATCTATACTATAGACGTCATCTAAACTATAGACGTCATCTATACTATAGACGTCATCTATACTATAGACGTCATCTATACTATAGACGTCATCTATACTATAGACGTCATCTATACTATAACGTCATTTATACTGTAGACGTCATCTTTACTATAGACGCCATCTATAATATAGACGAAATCTATACTATAGACGTCATCTATACTATAGACGTCATCTATACTATAACGTCATTTATACTGTAGACGTCATCTTTACTATAGACGCCATCTATAATATAGACGAAATCTATACTATAGACGTCATCTATACTATAGACGTCATCTATACTATAGACGTCATCTATACTATAGACGTCATCTATACTATAGACGTCATCTATACTATAGACGTCATCTATACTATAGACGTCATCTATACTCTAGACATCATCTATACTGTCTATACTACAGTCATCCATACTACAGACGTCATCTATACTATAGACGTCATCTATGCTATAGACTTCATCTCTACTATAGACGTCATCTATACTATAGACGTCATCTATACTATAGACGTCATCTATGCTATAGACGTCATCTATACTATAGACGTCATCTATGCTATAGACGTCATGTATACTATAGACGTCATCTATGCTATAGACGTCATCTATACTATAAACGTCATCTATACTATAGACATCATCTATACTGTCTATACTACAGTCATCCATACTACAGACGTCGTCTATACTATAGACGTCATCTATGCTATAGACTTCATCTCTACTATAGACGTCATCTATACTATAGACGTCATCTATACTATAGACGTCATCTATGCTATAGACGTCATCTATACTATAGACGTCATCTATGCTATAGACGTCATGTATACTATAGACGTCATCTATGCTATAGACGTCATCTATACTATAAACGTCATCTTTACTAAAGACGTCATCTATACTATAGACGTCATTTATACTTTAGACGTCATCTTTACTATAGACGCCATCTATAATATAGACGACATCTATTCTATAGACGTCATCTATACTATAGACGTCATCTGTACTATAGACGTCATCTATACTATAGACGTCATCTATACTATAGACGTCCTCTATACTATAGACTTCATCTATACTATAGACTTCATCTATACTATATACGTCATCTACACTATAGACGTCATCTTTACTATAGGCGTCATCTACACTATAGACGTTATCTATACTATAGACGTCATCTATACTATAGACGTCATCTATACTATATACGTCATCTACACTATAGACGTCATCTATACTATATACGTCATCTATACTATAGACTTCATCTATACTATAGACTTCATCTATACTATATACGTCATCTACACTATAGACGTCATCTTTACTATAGGCGTCATCTACACTATAGACGTCATCTATACTATAGACGTCATCTATACTATAGACGTCATCTATACTATATACGTCATCTACACTATAGACGTCATCTATACTATATACGTCATCTATACTATAGACGTCATCTATACTATAGACGTCATCTACACTATAGACGTCATCTATGCTATAGACGTCATCTACACTATAGACGTCATCTACACTATAGACGTCATCTATACTATAGACGTCATCTATACTATAGACGTCATCTATACTATAGACGTCATCTATACTATGAACGTCATCTATACTATAGACGTCATCAATACCATAGACGTCATCAATACTATAGACGTCATCTATACTATAGACGTCATCTATACTATAGACGTCATCTATACTATAGACGTCATCTATACTATAGACGTCATCTAAACTATAGACGTCATCTATACTATAGACGTCATCTATACTATAGACGTCATCTAAACTATAGACGTCATCTAAACTATAGACGTCATCTATACTATAGACGTCATCTATACTATAGACGTCATCTATACTATAACGTCATTTATACTGTAGACGTCATCTTTACTATAGACGCCATCTATAATATAGACGAAATCTATACTATAGACGTCATCTATACTATAGTCGTCATCAATATTATAGACGTCATCAATATTATAGACGTCATCTATACTATAGACGTCATCTATACTATAGACGTCATCAATACTATAGACGTCATCTATACTATAGACGTCATCTATACTATAGACGTCATCTATACTATAGACGTCATCTATACTATAGACGTCATCTATACTATAGACGTCATCTATACTATAGACGTCATCTATACTATAGACGTCATCTATACTATAGACGTCATCTATACTATAGACGTCATCTATACTATAGACGTCATCTATACTATAGACGTCATCTATACTATAGACGTCATCTATACTATAGACGTTATCTATACTATAGACGTCATCTATACTATAGACGTCATCTATACTATAGACGTTATCTATACTATAGACGTCATCTATACTATAGACGTCATCTTTACTGTCTATACTACAGTCATCTATACTACAGACGTCATCTATACTATAGACGTCATCTATACTATAGACGTCATCTATGCTATAGACGTCATCTATACTATAGACGTCATCTATGCTATAGACGTCATCTATACTATAGACGTCATCTTTACTATAGACGTCATCTATACTATAGACGTCATTTATACTTTAGACGTCATCTTTACTATAGACGCCATCTATAATATAGACGAAATCTATACTATAGACGTCATCTATACTATAGACGTCATCTATACTATAGACGTCATCTATACTATAGACGTCATCTATACTATAGACGTCATCTATACTATAGACGTCATCTATACTATAGACGTCATCTATACTATAGACGTCATCTATACTATAGACGTCATCTATACTATAGACGTCATCTATACTATAGACGTCATCTATACTATAGACGTCATCTATACTATAGACGTCATCTATACTATAGACGTCATCTATACTATAGACGTCATCTATACTATAGACATCATCTATACTGTCTATACTACAGTCACCCATACTACAGACGTCATCTATACTATAGACGTCATCTATGCTATAGACTTCATCTCTACTATAGACGTCATCTATACTATAGACGTCATCTATACTATAGACGTCATCTATGCTATAGACGTCATCTATACTATAGACGTCATCTATGCTATAGACGTCATGTATACTATAGACGTCATCTATGCTATAGACGTCATCTATACTATAAACGTCATCTTTACTAAAGACGTCATCTATACTATAGACGTCATTTATACTTTAGACGTCATCTTTACTATAGACGCCATCTATAATATAGACGACATCTATTCTATAGACGTCATCTATACTATAGACGTCATCTGTACTATAGACGTCATCTATACTATAGACGTCATCTATACTATAGACGTCCTCTAAACTATAGACGTCATCTATACTATAGACGTCATCTATACTATAGGCGTTATCTACACTATAGACGTCATCTATACTATATACGTCATCTATACTATAGACTTCATCTATACTATAGACTTCATCTATACTATATACGTCATCTACACTATAGACGTCATCTTTACTATAGGCGTCATCTACACTATAGACGTCATCTATACTATAGACCTCATCTATACTATAGACGTCATCTATACTATAGACGTCATCTATACTATATACGTCATCTACACTATAGACGTCATCTATACTATATACGTCATCTATACTATAGACGTCATCTATACTATAGACGTCATCTACACTATAGACGTCATCTATGCTATAGACGTCATCTACACTATAGACGTCATCTATACTATAGACGTCATCTATACTATAGACGTCATCTATACTATAGACGTCATCTATACTATGAACGTCATCTATACTATAGACGTCATCAATACCATAGACGTCATCAATACTATAGACGTCATCTATACTATAGACGTCATCTATACTATAGACGTCATCTATACTATAGACGTCATCTATACTATAGGCGTCATCAATACTATTGACATCATCAATACTATAGACGTCATCAATACTATAGACATCATCAATACTATAGACGTCATCAATACTATAACCGAACGGCACTTTGAGAAGTTTTTCAAGACAAATATTACTCTCGAAGGGTTTGTCAGACCTTCGCGGAGGTGGGAGCCGTGAAAAGAACAAGTCTTTTTTTTCAGGTGGCAGAGGCAGGATTCGAACCCAGACCTCCGGCGTCAGAGGCACACACACTAACCACTGCGCCACGGCACCCACCTCTATACTATAGACTTCATCTATACTATGGACGTCATCTACACTATAGACGTCATCTCTACTATAGACGTCATCTATACTATAGACGTCATCTATACTATGGACGTCATCTACACTATAGACGTCATCTCTACTATAGACGTCATCTATACTATAGACGTCATCTATACTATAGACGTCATCTATACTATGAACGTCATCTATACTATAGACGTCATCAATACCATAGACGTCATCAATACTATAGACGTCATCAATACTATAGACGTCATCAATACTATAGACGTCATCTATACTATAGACGTCATCTATACTATAGACGTCATCTAAACTATAGACGTCATCAATACTATAGACGTCATCAATACTATAGACGTCATCAATACTATAGACGTCATCTATACTATAGACGTCATCTATACTATAGACGTCATCTAAACTATAGACGTCATCTATACTATAGACGTCATCTATACTATAGACGTCATCTATGCTATAGACGTCATCTATACTATAGACGTCATCTATACTATAGACGTCATCTATACTATAGACGTCATCTATACTATAGACGTCATCTATACTATAGACGTCATCTATACTATAGACGTCATCTATACTATAGACGTCATCTATACTATAGACGTTATCTATACTATAGACGTCATCTATACTATAGACGTCATCTATGCTATAGACGTCATCTATACTATAGACGTCATCTATACTATAGACGTCATCTATGCTATAGACGTCATCTATACTATAGACGTCATCTATACTATAGACGTCATCTATACTATAGACGTCATCTATACTATAGACGTCATCTATACTATAGACGTCATCTATACTATAGACGTCATCTATACTATAGACGTCATCTATACTATAGACGTCATCTATCCTATAGACTTCATCTCTACTATAGACGTCATCTATACTATAGACGTCATCTATACTATAGACGTCATCTATGCTATAGACGTCATCTATACTATAGACGTCATCTATGCTATAGACGTCATCTATACTATAGACGTCATCTTTACTATAGACGTCATCTATACTATAGACGTCATTTATACTTTAGACGTCATCTTTACTATAGACGCCATCTATAATCTAGACGAAATCTATACTATAGACGTCATCTATACTATAGTCGTCATCAATATTATAGACGTCATCTATACTATAGACGTCATCAATATTATAGACGTCATCTATACTATAGACGTCATCTATACTATAGACGTCATCTATACTATAGACGTCATCTATACTATAGACGTCATCTATACTATAGACGTCATCTATACTATAGACGTCATCTATACTATAGACGTCATCTATACTATAGATGTCATCTATACTATAGATGTCATCTATTCTATAGACGTCATCTATACTATAGACGTCATCTATACTATAGACGTCATCTATACTGTAGATGTCATCTATACTATAGACGTCATCTATACTATAGACGTCATCTATACTATAGACGTCATCTATACTATAGACGTCATCTATACTATAGACGTTATCTATACTATAGACGTCATTTATACTATAGACGTCATCTATACTATAGACGTCATCTATACTATAGACATCGTCTATACTGTCTATACTACAGTCATCCATACTACAGACGTCATCTATACTATAGACGTCATCTATGCTATAGGCTTCATCTCTACTATAGACGTCATCTATACTATAGACGTCATCTATACTATAGACGTCATCTATGCTATAGACATCATCTATACTATAGACGTCATCTATGCTATAGACGTCATCTATACTATAGACGTCATCTATGCTATAGACGTCATCTATACTATAGACGTCATCTTTACTATAGACGTCATCTATACTATAGACGTCATTTATATTTTAGACGTCATCTTTACTATAGACGCCATCTATAATATAGACGACATCTATTCTATAGACGTCATCTATACTATAGACGTCATCTGTACTATAGACGTCATCTATACTATAGACGTCATCTATACTATAGACGTCATCTATACTATAGACGTCATCTATACTATAGACGTCATCTATACTATAGACGTCATCTACACTATAGACGTCATCTATACTATAGACGTCATCTACACTATAGACGTCATCTATACTATATACGTCATCTATACTATAGACTTCATCTATACTAAAGACTTCATCTATACTATATACGTCATCTACACTATAGACGTCATCTTTACTATAGGCGTCATCTACACTATAGACGTAATCTATACTATAGACGTCATCTATACTATAGACGTCATCTATGCTATATAGTCGTCATGACGTATACTATATAGCATAGATGACTATATGACGTATATAGTCGTCATCTACACTATAGACGTCATCTATACTATATACGTCATCTATACTATAGACGTCATCTATACTATAGACGTCATCTACACTATAGACGTCATCTATGCTATAGACGTCATCTACACTATAGACGTCATCTACACTATAGACGTCATCTATACTATAGACGTCATCTATACTATAGACGTCATCTATACTATAGACGTCATCTATACTATGGACGTCATCTATACTATAGACGTCATCAATACCATAGACGTCATCAATACTATAGACGTCATCAATACTATAGACGTCATCTATACTATAGACGTCATCTATACTATAGACGTCATCTATACTATAGACGTCATCTATACTGTAGACGTCATCTATACTATAGACGTCATCTATACTATAGACGTCATCTATACTATAGACGTCATCTATACTATAGACGTCATCTATACTATAGACGTCATCTATACTATGAACAATAGACGTCATCAATACTATAGACGTCATCAATACTATACACGTCATCTATACTATAGACGTCATCTATACTATAGACGTCATCTATACTATGGACGTCATCTATACCATAGACGTCATCTATACTATAGACGTCATCTATACTATAGACGTCATCTATACTATAGACGTCATCTATACTATAGACGTCATCTATACTATAGACGTCATCTATACTGTCTATACTACAGTCATCTATACTACAGACGTCATCTATACTATAGACTTCATCTATACTATAGACGTCATCTATACTATAGACGTCATCTATACTATAGACGTCATCTATACTATAGACGTCATCTATACTATAGACGTCATCTATACTATAGACGTCATCTATACTATAGACGTCATCTATACTATGAACAATAGACGTCATCAATACTATAGACGTCATCAATACTATAGACGTCATCTATACTATAGACGTCATCTATACTATAGACGTCATCTATACTATAGGCGTCATCTATACTATAGACGTCATCTATACTATAGACGTCATCTATACTATAGACGTCATCTATACTATGAACAATAGACGTCATCAATACTATAGACGTCATCAATACTATAGACGTCATCTATACTATAGACGTCATCTATACTATAGACGTCATCTATACTATAGACGTCATCTATACTATAGACGTCATCTATACTATAGACGTCATCTATACTATAGACGTCATCTATACTATAGACGTCATCTATACTATAGACGTCATCTATACTATGAACAATAGACGTCATCTATAGTATAGACGTCATCTATACTATAGACGTTATCTATACTATAGACGTCATCTATACTATAACGTCATTTATACTGTAGACGTCATCTTTACTATAGACGCCATCTATAATATAGACGAAATCTATACTATAGACGTCATCTAAACTATAGACGTCATCTATACTATAGACGTCATCTATACTATAGACGTCATCTAAACTATAGACGTCATCTATACTATAGACGTCATCTATACTATAGACGTCATCTATACTATAGACGTCATCTATACTATAGACGTCATCTATACTATAGACGTCATCTATACTATAACGTCATTTATACTGTAGACGTCATCTTTACTATAGACGCCATCTATAATATAGACGAAATCTATACTATAGACGTCATCTATACTATAGACGTCATCTATACTATAGACGTCATCTATACTATAGACGTCATCTATACTATAGACGTCATCTATACTATAGACGTCATCTATACTATAACGTCTTTTATACTGTAGACGTCATCTTTACTATAGACGCCATCTATAATATAGACGAAATCTATACTATAGACGTCATCTATACTATAGACGTCATCTATACTATAGACGTCATCTATACTATAGACGTCATCTATACTATAGACGTCATCTATACTATAGACGTCATCTATACTATAGACGTCATCTATACTCTAGACATCATCTATACTGTCTATACTACAGTCATCCATACTACAGACGTCATCTATACTATAGACGTCATCTATACTATAGACGTCATCTACACTATAGACGTCATCTATGCTATAGACGTCATCTACACTATAGACGTCATCTACACTATAGACGTCATCTATACTATAGAGGTCATCTATACTATAGACGTCATCTATACTATAGACGTCATCTATACTATGAACGTCATCTATACTATAGACGTCATCAATACCATAGACGTCATCAATACTATAGACGTCATCTATACTATAGACGTCATCTATACTATAGACGTCATCTATACTATAGACGTCATCTATACTATAGGCGTCATCTATACTATAGACGTCATCTATACTATAGACGTCATCTATACTATAGACGTCATCTATACTATGAACAATAGACGTCATCAATACTATAGACGTCATCAATACTATAGACGTCATCTATACTATAGACGTCATCTATACTATAGACGTCATCTATACTATAGACGTCATCTATACTATAGACGTCATCTATACTATAGACGTCATCTATACTATAGACGTCATCTATACTATAGACGTCATCTATACTATAGACGTTATCTATACTATAGACGTCATCTATACTATAGACGTCATCTATACTATAGACGTTAGCTATACTATAGACGTCATCTATACTATAGACGTCATCTATACTGTCTATACTACAGTCATCTATACTACAGACGTCATCTATACTATAGACGTCATCTATACTATAGACGTCATCTATGCTATAGACGTCATCTATACTATAGACGTCATCTATGCTATAGACGTCATCTATACTATAGACGTCATCTTTACTATAGACGTCATCTATACTATAGACGTCATTTATACTTTAGACGTCATCTTTACTATAGACGCCATCTATAATATAGACGAAATCTATACTATAGACGTCATCTATACTATAGACGTCATCTATACTATAGACGTCATCTATACTATAGACGTCATCTATACTATAGACGTCATCTATACTATAGACGTCATCTATACTATAGACGTCATCTATACTATAGACGTCATCTATACTATAGACGTCATCTATACTATAGACGTCATCTATACTATAGACGTCATCTATACTATAGACGTCATCTATACTATAGACGTCATCTATACTATAGACGTCATCTATACTATAGACGTCATCTATACTATAGACGTCATCTATACTCTAGACATCATCTATACTGTCTGTACTACAGTCATCCATACTACAGACGTCATCTATACTATAGACGTCATCTATGCTATAGACTTCATCTCTACTATAGACGTCATCTATACTATAGACGTCATCTATACTATAGACGTCATCTATGCTATAGACGTCATCTATACTATAGACGTCATCTATGCTATAGACGTCATGTATACTATAGACGTCATCTATGCTATAGACGTCATCTATACTATAAACGTCATCTATACTATAGACATCATCTATACTGTCTATACTACAGTCATCCATACTACAGACGTCGTCTATACTATAGACGTCATCTATGCTATAGACTTCATCTCTACTATAGACGTCATCTATACTATAGACGTCATCTATACTATAGACGTCATCTATGCTATAGACGTCATCTATACTATAGACGTCATCTATGCTATAGACGTCATGTATACTATAGACGTCATCTATGCTATAGACGTCATCTATACTATAAACGTCATCTTTACTAAAGACGTCATCTATACTATAGACGTCATTTATACTTTAGACGTCATCTTTACTATAGACGCCATCTATAATATAGACGACATCTATTCTATAGACGTCATCTATACTATAGACGTCATCTGTACTATAGACGTCATCTATACTATAGACGTCATCTATACTATAGACGTCCTCTATACTATAGACGTCATCTATACTATAGACGTCATCTATACTATAGACGTCATCTACACTATAGACGTCATCTATACTATATACGTCATCTATACTATAGACTTCATCTATACTATAGACTTCATCTATACTATATACGTCATCTACACTATAGACGTCATCTTTACTATAGGCGTCATCTACACTATAGACGTCATCTATACTATAGACGTCATCTATACTATAGACGTCATCTATACTATATACGTCATCTACACTATAGACGTCATCTATACTATAGACGTCATCTATACTATAGACGTCATCTACACTATAGACGTCATCTATGCTATAGACGTCATCTACACTATAGACGTCATCTACACTATAGACGTCATCTTAACTATAGAGGTCATCTATACTATAGACGTCATCTATACTATAGACGTCATCTATACTATGAACGTCATCTATACTATAGACGTCATCAATACCATAGACGTCATCAATACTATAGACGTCATCTATACTATAGACGTCATCTATACTATAGACGTCATCTATACTATAGACGTCATCTATACTATAGACGTCATCTAAACTATAGACGTCATCTATACTATAGACGTCATCTATACTATAGACGTCATCTAAACTATAGACGTCATCTATACTATAGACGTCATCTATACTATAGACGTCATCTATACTATAGACGTCATCTATACTATAACGTCATTTATACTGTAGACGTCATCTTTACTATAGACGCCATCTATAATATAGACGAAATCTATACTATAGACGTCATCTATACTATAGTCGTCATCAATATTATAGACGTCATCAATATTATAGACGTCATCTATACTATAGACGTCATCTATACTATAGACGTCATCAATACTATAGACGTCATCTATACTATAGACGTCATCTATACTATAGACGTCATCTATACTATAGACGTCATCTATACTATAGACGTCATCTTTACTATAGACGCCATCTATAATATAGACGAAATCTATACTATAGACGTCATCTATACTATAGACGTCATCTATACTATAGACGTCATCTATACTATAGACGTCATCTATACTATAGACGTCATCTATACTATAGACGTCATCTATACTATAGACGTCATCTATACTCTAGACATCATCTATACTGTCTATACTACAGTCATCCATACTACAGACGTCATCTATACTATAGACGTCATCTATACTATAGACGTCATCTATACTATAGACGTTATCTATACTATAGACGTCATCTATACTATAACGTCATTTATACTGTAGACGTCATCTTTACTATAGACGCCATCTATAATATAGACGAAATCTATACTATAGACGTCATCTAAACTATAGACGTCATCTATACTATAGACGTCATCTATACTATAGACGTCATCTAAACTATAGACGTCATCTATACTATAGACGTCATCTATACTATAGACGTCATCTATACTATAGACGTCATCTATACTATAGACGTCATCTATACTATAGACGTCATCTATACTATAACGTCATTTATACTGTAGACGTCATCTTTACTATAGACGCCATCTATAATATAGACGAAATCTATACTATAGACGTCATCTATACTATAGACGTCATCTATACTATAGACGTCATCTATACTATAGACGTCATCTATACTATAGACGTCATCTATACTATAGACGTCATCTATACTATAACGTCTTTTATACTGTAGACGTCATCTTTACTATAGACGCCATCTATAATATAGACGAAATCTATACTATAGACGTCATCTATACTATAGACGTCATCTATACTATAGACGTCATCTATACTATAGACGTCATCTATACTATAGACGTCATCTATACTATAGACGTCATCTATACTATAGACGTCATCTATACTCTAGACATCATCTATACTGTCTATACTACAGTCATCCATACTACAGACGTCATCTATACTATAGACGTCATCTATACTATAGACGTCATCTACACTATAGACGTCATCTATGCTATAGACGTCATCTACACTATAGACGTCATCTACACTATAGACGTCATCTATACTATAGAGGTCATCTATACTATAGACGTCATCTATACTATAGACGTCATCTATACTATGAACGTCATCTATACTATAGACGTCATCAATACCATAGACGTCATCAATACTATAGACGTCATCTATACTATAGACGTCATCTATACTATAGACGTCATCTATACTATAGACGTAATCTATACTATAGACGTCATCTAAACTATAGACGTCATCTATACTATAGACGTCATCTATACTATAGACGTCATCTAAACTATAGACGTCATCTATACTATAGACGTCATCTATACTATAGACGTCATCTATACTATAACGTCATTTATACTGTAGACGTCATCTTTACTATAGACGCCATCTATAATATAGACGAAATCTATACTATAGACGTCATCTATACTATAGTCGTCATCAATATTATAGACGTCATCAATATTATAGACGTCATCTATACTATAGACGTCATCTATACTATAGACGTCATCAATACTATAGACGTCATCTATACTATAGACGTCATCTATACTATAGACGTCATCTATACTATAGACGTCATCTATACTATAGACGTCATCTATACTATAGACGTTATCTATACTATAGACGTCATCTATACTATAACGTCATTTATACTGTAGACGTCATCTTTACTATAGACGCCATCTATAATATAGACGAAATCTATACTATAGACGTCATCTAAACTATAGACGTCATCTATACTATAGACGTCATCTATACTATAGACGTCATCTAAACTATAGACGTCATCTATACTATAGACGTCATCTATACTATAGACGTCATCTATACTATAGACGTCATCTATACTATAGACGTCATCTATACTATAGACGTCATCTATACTAAAACGTCATTTATACTGTAGACGTCATCTTTACTATAGACGCCATCTATAATATAGACGAAATCTATACTATAGACGTCATCTATACTATAGACGTCATCTATACTATAGACGTCATCTATACTATAGACGTCATCTATACTATAGACGTCATCTATACTATAGACGTCATCTATACTATAACGTCTTTTATACTGTAGACGTCATCTTTACTATAGACGCCATCTATAATATAGACGAAATCTATACTATAGACGTCATCTATACTATAGACGTCATCTATACTATAGACGTCATCTATACTATAGACGTCATCTATACTATAGACGTCATCTATACTATAGACGTCATCTATACTATAGACGTCATCTATACTCTAGACATCATCTATACTGTCTATACTACAGTCATCCATACTACAGACGTCATCTATACTATAGACGTCATCTATGCTATAGACTTCATCTCTACTATAGACGTCATCTATACTATAGACGTCATCTATACTATAGACGTCATCTATGCTATAGACGTCATCTATGCTATAGACGTCATCTATACTATAGACGTCATCTATGCTATAGACGTCATGTATACTATAGACGTCATCTATGCTATAGACGTCATCTATACTATAAACGTCATCTATACTATAGACATCATCTATACTGTCTATACTACAGTCATCCATACTACAGACGTCGTCTATACTATAGACGTCATCTATGCTATAGACTTCATCTCTACTATAGACGTCATCTATACTATAGACGTCATCTATACTATAGACGTCATCTATGCTATAGACGTCATCTATACTATAGACGTCATCTATGCTATAGACGTCATGTATACTATAGACGTCATCTATGCTATAGACGTCATCTATACTATAAACGTCATCTTTACTAAAGACGTCATCTATACTATAGACGTCATTTATACTTTAGACGTCATCTTTACTATAGACGCCATCTATAATATAGACGACATCTATTCTATAGACGTCATCTATACTATAGACGTCATCTGTACTATAGACGTCATCTATACTATAGACGTCATCTATACTATAGACGTCCTCTATACTATAGACGTCATCTATACTATAGACGTCATCTATACTATAGACGTCATCTACACTATAGACGTCATCTATACTATATACGTCATCTATACTATAGACTTCATCTATACTATAGACTTCATCTATACTATATACGTCATCTACACTATAGACGTCATCTTTACTATAGGCGTCATCTACACTATAGACGTCATCTATACTATAGACGTCATCTATACTATAGACGTCATCTATACTATATACGTCATCTACACTATAGACGTCATCTATACTATATACGTCATCTATACTATAGACGTCATCTATACTATAGACGTCATCTACACTATAGACGTCATCTATGCTATAGACGTCATCTACACTATAGACGTCATCTACACTATAGACGTCATCTATACTATAGACGTCATCTATACTATAGACGTCATCTATACTATAGACGTCATCTATACTATGAACGTCATCTATACTATAGACGTCATCAATACCATAGACGTCATCAATACTATAGACGTCATCTATACTATAGACGTCATCTATACTATAGACGTCATCTATACTATAGACGTCATCTAAACTATAGACGTCATCTATACTATAGACGTCATCTATACTATAGACGTCATCTATACTATAGACGTCATCTATACTATAACGTCATTTATACTGTAGACGTCATCTTTACTATAGACGCCATCTATAATATAGACGAAATCTATACTATAGACGTCATCTATACTATAGTCGTCATCAATATTATAGACGTCATCAATATTATAGACGTCATCTATACTATAGACGTCATCTATACTATAGACGTCATCAATACTATAGACGTCATCTATACTATAGACGTCATCTATACTATAGACGTCATCTATACTATAGACGTCATCTATACTATAGACGTCATCTATACTATAGACGTCATCTATACTATAGACGTCATCTATACTATAGACGTCATCTATACTATAGACGTCATCTATACTATAGACGTCATCTATACTATAGACGTCATCTATACTATAGACGTCATCTATACTATAGACGTTATCTATACTATAGACGTCATCTATACTATAGACGTCATCTATACTATAGACGTTATCTATACTATAGACGTCATCTATACTGTCTATACTACAGTCATCTATACTACAGACGTCATCTATACTATAGACGCCATCTATACTATAGACGTCATCTATGCTATAGACGTCATCTATACTATAGACGTCATCTATGCTATAGACGTCATCTATACTATAGACGTCATCTTTACTATAGACGTCATCTATACTATAGACGTCATCTTTACTATAGACGTCATCTATACTATAGACGTCATTTATACTTTAGACGTCATCTTTACTATAGACGCCATCTATAATATAGACGAAATCTATACTATAGACGTCATCTATACTATAGACGTCATCTATACTATAGACGTCATCTATACTATAGACGTCATCTATACTATAGACGTCATCTATACTATAGACGTCATCTATACTATAGACGTCATCTATACTATAGACGTCATCTATACTATAGACGTCATCTATACTATAGACGTCATCTATACTATAGACGTCATCTATACTATAGACGTCATCTATACTATAGACGTCATCTATACTATAGACGTCATCTATACTATAGACATCATCTATACTGTCTATACTACAGTCACCCATACTACAGACGTCATCTATACTATAGACGTCATCCATGCTATAGACTTCATCTCTACTATAGACGTCATCTATACTATAGACGTCATCTATACTATAGACGTCATCTATGCTATAGACGTCATCTATACTATAGACGTCATCTATGCTATAGACGTCATCTATGCTATAGACGTCATGTATACTATAGACGTCATCTATGCTATAGACGTCATCTATACTATAAACGTCATCTTTACTAAAGACGTCATCTATACTATAGACGTCATTTATACTTTAGACGTCATCTTTACTAAAGACGCCATCTATAATATAGACGACATCTATTCTATAGACGTCATCTGTACTATAGACGTCATCTATACTATAGACGTCATCTATACTATAGACGTCCTCTATACTATAGACGTCATCTATACTATAGACGTCATCTATACTATAGACGTCATCTATACTATAGACATCATCTATACTGTCTATACTACAGTCACCCATACTACAGACGTCATCTATACTATAGACGTCATCCATGCTATAGACTTCATCTCTACTATAGACGTCATCTATACTATAGACGTCATCTATACTATAGACGTCATCTATGCTATAGACGTCATCTATACTATAGACGTCATCTATGCTATAGACGTCATCTATGCTATAGACGTCATGTATACTATAGACGTCATCTATGCTATAGACGTCATCTATACTATAAACGTCATCTTTACTAAAGACGTCATCTATACTATAGACGTCATTTATACTTTAGACGTCATCTTTACTAAAGACGCCATCTATAATATAGACGACATCTATTCTATAGACGTCATCTGTACTATAGACGTCATCTATACTATAGACGTCATCTATACTATAGACGTCCTCTATACTATAGACGTCATCTATACTATAGACGTCATCTATACTATAGACGTCATCTACACTATAGACGTCATCTATACTATATACGTCATCTATACTATAGACTTCATCTATACTATAGACTTCATCTATACTATATACGTCATCTACACTATAGACGTCATCTTTACTATAGGCGTCATCTACACTATAGACGTCATCTATACTATAGACGTCATCTATACTATAGACGTCATCTATACTATAGACGTCATCTATACTATATACGTCATCTACACTATAGACGTCATCTATACTATATACGTCATCTATACTATAGACGTCATCTATACTATAGACGTCATCTACACTATAGACGTCATCTATGCTATAGACGTCATCTACACTATAGACGTCATCTACACTATAGACGTCATCTATACTATAGACGTCATCTATACTATAGACGTCATCTATACTATAGACGTCATCTATACTATGAACGTCATCTATACTATAGACGTCATCAATACCATAGACGTCATCAATACTATAGACGTCATCTATACTATAGACGTCATCTATACTATAGACGTCATCTATACTATAGACGTCATCTATACTATAGACGTCATCTATACTATAGACGTCATCTATACTATAGACGTCATCTAAACTATAGACGTCATCTATACTATAGACGTCATCTATACTATAGACGTCATCTAAACTATAGACGTCATCTATACTATAGACGTCATCTATACTATAGACGTCATCTATACTATTGACGTCATCTATACTATGAACAATAGACGTCATCAATACTATAGACGTCATCAATACTATAGACGTCATCTATACTATAGACGTCATCTATACTATAGACGTCATCTATACTATAGACGTCATCTATACTATAGACGTCATCTATACTATAGACGTCATCTATACTATAGACGTCATCTATACTGTCTATACTACAGTCATGTATACTACAGACGTCATCTATACTATAGACGTCATCTATACTATAGACGTCATCTATGCTATAGACGTCATCTAAACTATAGACGTCATCTATGCTATAGACTTCATCTATACTATAGACGTCATCTATACTATAGACGTCATCTATACTATAGACGTCATCTATACTATAGACGTCATCTATACTATAGACGTCATCTATATTATAGACGTCATCTATACTATAGACGTCATCTATACTATAGACGTCATCTATACTATAGACGTCATCTATACTATAGACGTCATCTAAACTATAGACGTCATCTATGCTATAGACTTCATCTATACTATAGACGTCATCTATACTATAGACGTCATCTATACTATAGACGTCATCTATATTATAGACGTCATCTATAGATGACGTATACTATAGACGTCATCTATACTATAGACGTCATCTATACTATAGACATCATCTATACTGTCTATACTACAGTCACCTATACTACAGACGTCATCTATACTATAGACGTCATCTATACTATAGACGTCATCAATGCTATAGACTTCATCTCTACTATAGACGTCATCTATACTATAGACGTCATCTAAACTATAGACGTCATCTATACTATAGACGTCATCTATCAATGCTATAGACTTCATCTCTACTATAGACGTCATCTATACTATAGACGTCATCTAAACTATAGACGTCATCTATACTATAGACGTCATCTATACTATAGACGTCAGCTATACTATAGACGTCATTTATACTATAGACGTCATCTGTACTATAGACGTCATCTAAACTATAGACGTCATCTGTACTATAGACGTCATCTATACTATAGACGTCATCTATACTATAGACGTCATCTATACTGTCTATACTACAGTCATGTATACTACAGACGTCATCTATACTATAGACGTCATCTATACTATAGACGTCATCTATGCTATAGACGTCATCTAAACTATAGACGTCATCTATGCTATAGACTTCATCTATACTATAGACGTCATCTATACTATAGACGTCATCTATACTATAGACGTCATCTATACTATAGACGTCATCTATACTATAGACGTCATCTATATTATAGACGTCATCTATACTATAGACGTCATCTATACTATAGACGTCATCTATACTATAGACGTCATCTATACTATAGACGTCATCTAAACTATAGACGTCATCTATGCTATAGACTTCATCTATACTATAGACGTCATCTATACTATAGACGTCATCTATACTATAGACGTCATCTATATTATAGACGTCATCTATAGATGACGTATACTATAGACGTCATCTATACTATAGACGTCATCTATACTATAGACATCATCTATACTGTCTATACTACAGTCACCTATACTACAGACGTCATCTATACTATAGACGTCATCTATACTATAGACGTCATCAATGCTATAGACTTCATCTCTACTATAGACGTCATCTATACTATAGACGTCATCTAAACTATAGACGTCATCTATACTATAGACGTCATCTATCAATGCTATAGACTTCATCTCTACTATAGACGTCATCTATACTATAGACGTCATCTAAACTATAGACGTCATCTATACTATAGACGTCATCTATACTATAGACGTCAGCTATACTATAGACGTCATTTATACTATAGACGTCATCTGTACTATAGACGTCATCTATACTATAGACGTCATCTATACTATAGACGTCATCTATACTATAGACGTCATCTATACTATAGACGTCATCTGTACTATAGACGTCATCTATACTATAGACGTCATCTGTACTATAGACGTCATCTATACTATAGACGTCATCTATACTATAGACATCATCTATACTGTCTATACTACAGTCATCTATACTACAGACGTCATCTATACTATAGACGTCATCTATACTATAGACGTCATCTATGCTATAGGCTTCATCTCTACTATAGACGTCATCTATACTATAGACGTCATCTAAACTATAGACGTCATCTATACTATAGACGTCATCTAAACTATAGACGTCATCTATACTATAGACGTCATCTATACTATAGACGTCATCTATACTATAGACGTCATCTATACTATAGACGTCATTTATACTATAGACGTCATCTGTACTATAGACGTCATCTATACTATAGACGTGATCTGTACTATAGACGTCATCTATACTATAGACGTCATCTATACTATAGACGTCATCTATACTATAGACGTCATCTATGCTATAGACGTCATCTTTACTATAGACGTCATCTATACTATAGACGTCATCTATACTATAGACGTCATCTATACTATAGACGTCATCTATACTATAGACGTCATCTATACTATAGACGTCATCTATATTATAGACGTCATCTATAGATGACGTATACTATAGACGTCATCTATACCATAGACGTCATCTATACTATAGACATCATCTATACTGTCTATACTACAGTCATCTATACTAAAGACGTCATCTATACTATAGACGTCATCTATACTATAGACGTCATCTAAACTATAGACGTCATCTATACTATAGACGTCATCTATACTATAGACGTCATCTATACTATAGACGTCATCTATGCTATAGACGTCATCTTTACTATAGACGTCATCTATACTATAGACGTCATCTATACTATAGACGTCATCTATACTATAGACGTCATCTATACTATAGACGTCATCTATACTATAGACGTCATCTATACTATAGACGTCATCTATACTATAGACGTCATCTGTACTATAGACGTCATCTGTACTATAGACGTCATCTATACTATAGACTTCATCTCTACTATAGACGTCATCTATACTATAGACGTCATCTAAACTATAGACGTCATCTATACTATAGACGTCATCTATACTATAGACGTCATCTATACTATAGACGTCATCTATGCTATAGACGTCATCTTTACTATAGACGTCATCTATACTATAGACGTCATCTATACTATAGACGTCATCTATACTATAGACGTCATCTATACTATAGACGTCATCTATACTATAGACGTCATCTATACTATAGACGTCATCTATACTATAGACGTCATCTGTATTATAGACGTCATCTGTACTATAGACGTCATCTATACTATAGACGTCATCTGTACTATAGACGTCATCTATACTATAGACGTCATCTATACTATAGACGTCATCTATACTATAGACGTCATCTATACTATAGACGTCATCTATACTATAGACGTCATCTATACTATAGACGTCATCTATACTATAGACGTCATCTATACTGTCTATACTACAGTCATGTATACTACAGACGTCATCTATACTATAGACGTCATCTATACTATAGACGTCATCTATGCTATAGACGTCATCTAAACTATAGACGTCATCTATGCTATAGACTTCATCTATACTATAGACGTCATCTATACTATAGACGTCATCTATACTATAGACGTCATCTATACTATAGACGTCATCTATATTATAGACGTCATCTATACTATAGACGTCATCTATACTATAGACGTCATCTATACTATAGACGTCATCTATACTATAGACGTCATCTATACTATAGACGTCATCTATACTATAGACGTCATCTATACTATAGACGTCATCTATACTATAGACGTCATCTATACTATAGACGTCATCTATACTATAGACGTCATCTATACTATAGACGTCATCTATATTATAGACGTCATCTATAGATGACGTATACTATAGACGTCATCTATACTATAGACGTCATCTATACTATAGACATCATCTATACTGTCTATACTACAGTCATCTATACTACAGACGTCATCTATACTATAGACGTCATCTATACTATAGACGTCATCTATACTATAGACGTCATCTATACTATAGACGTCATCTATACTATAGACGTCATCTATACTATAGACGTCATCTATACTATAGACGTCATCTATACTGTCTATACTACAGTCATGTATACTACAGACGTCATCTATACTATAGACGTCATCTATACTATAGACGTCATCTATGCTATAGACGTCATCTAAACTATAGACGTCATCTATGCTATAGACTTCATCTATACTATAGACGTCATCTATACTATAGACGTCATCTATACTATAGACGTCATCTATACTATAGACGTCATCTATATTATAGACGTCATCTATACTATAGACGTCATCTATACTATAGACGTCATCTATACTATAGACGTCATCTATACTATAGACGTCATCTAAACTATAGACGTCATCTATGCTATAGACTTCATCTATACTATAGACGTCATCTATACTATAGACGTCATCTATACTATAGACGTCATCTATATTATAGACGTCATCTATAGATGACGTATACTATAGACGTCATCTATACTATAGACGTCATCTATACTATAGACATCATCTATACTGTCTATACTACAGTCATCTATACTACAGACGTCATCTATACTATAGACGTCATCTATACTATAGACGTCATCAATGCTATAGACTTCATCTCTACTATAGACGTCATCTATACTATAGACGTCATCTAAACTATAGACGTCATCTATACTATAGACGTCATCTATACTATAGACGTCAGCTATACTATAGACGTCATTTATACTATAGACGTCATCTGTACTATAGACGTCATCTATACTATAGACGTCATCTATACTATAGACGTCATCTATACTATAGACGTCATCTGTACTATAGACGTCATCTATACTATAGACGTCATCTGTACTATAGACGTCATCTATACTATAGACGTCATCTATACTATAGACATCATCTATACTGTCTATACTACAGTCATCTATACTACAGACGTCATCTATACTATAGACGTCATCTATACTATAGACGTCATCTATGCTATAGGCTTCATCTCTACTATAGACGTCATCTATACTATAGACGTCATCTAAACTATAGACGTCATCTATACTATAGACGTCATCTAAACTATAGACGTCATCTATACTATAGACGTCATCTATACTATAGACGTCATCTATACTATAGACGTCATCTATACTATAGACGTCATCTATACTATAGACGTCATTTATACTATAGACGTCATCTGTACTATAGACGTCATCTATACTATAGACGTGATCTGTACTATAGACGTCATCTATACTATAGACGTCATCTATACTATAGACGTCATCTATACTATAGACGTCATCTATACTATAGACGTCATCTATGCTATAGACGTCATCTTTACTATAGACGTCATCTATACTATAGACGTCATCTATACTATAGACGTCATCTATACTATAGACGTCATCTATACTATAGACGTCATCTATACTATAGACGTCATCTATACTATAGACGTCATCTATATTATAGACGTCATCTATAGATGACGTATACTATAGACGTCATCTATACTATAGACGTCATCTATACTATAGACATCATCTATACTGTCTATACTACAGTCATCTATACTACAGACGTCATCTATACTATAGACGTCATCTATACTATAGACGTCATCTAAACTATAGACGTCATCTATACTATAGACGTCATCTATACTATAGACGTCATCTATACTATAGACGTCATCTATGCTATAGACGTCATCTTTACTATAGACGTCATCTATACTATAGACGTCATCTATACTATAGACGTCATCTATACTATAGACGTCATCTATACTATAGACGTCATCTATACTATAGACGTCATCTATACTATAGACGTCATCTATACTATAGACGTCATCTATACTATAGACGTCATCTGTACTATAGACGTCATCTGTACTATAGACGTCATCTATACTATAGACTTCATCTCTACTATAGACGTCATCTATACTATAGACGTCATCTAAACTATAGACGTCATCTATACTATAGACGTCATCTATACTATAGACGTCATCTATACTATAGATGTCATCTATGCTATAGACGTCATCTTTACTATAAACGTCATCTATACTATAGACGTCATCTATACTATAGACGTCATCTATACTATAGACGTCATCTATACTATAGACGTCATCTATACTATAGACGTCATCTGTACTATAGACGTCATCTGTACTATAGACGTCATCTATACTATAGACGTCATCTGTACTATAGACGTCATCTATACTATA
Organism: Neoascia interrupta; assembly: GCA_947623515.1. NCBI lineage: Eukaryota > Metazoa > Arthropoda > Insecta > Diptera > Syrphidae > Neoascia > Neoascia interrupta. The sequence continues at coordinate 199,196 of CANQKQ010000030.1, forward strand.
GACGTCATCTATACTATAGACGTCAACTATACTATAGACGTCATCTATACTATAGACGTCATCTATACTATAGACGTCATCTATACTATAGACGTCATCTATACTGTCTATACTACAGTCATCTATACTACAGACGTCATCTATACTATAGACGTCATCTATACTATAGAAGTCATCTATGCTATAGACTTCATCTCTACTATAGACGTCATCTATACTATAGACGTCATCTATACTATAGACGTCATCTATACTATAGACGTCATATTTACTATAGACGTCATCTATACTTTAGACGTCATCTATACTATAGACGTCATCTATACTATAGAAGTCATCTATACTATAGACGTCATCTATGCTATAGACGTCATCTATGCTATAGACGTCATCTTTACTATAGACGTCATCTATACTATAGACGTCATTTATACTTTAGACGTCATCTTTACTATAGACGCCATCTATAATATAGACGACATCTATTCTATAGACGTCATATATACTATAGTCGTCATCTATACTATAGACGTGATCTATACTATAGACGTCATCAATATTATAGACGTCATTAATACTATAGACATCATCAATACTAAAGACGTCATCAATACTATAGACGTCATCAATACTAAAGACGTCATCTATACTATAAAAGTCATCTATACCTTAGACGTCATCTATACTATAGACGTCATCTATACTAAAGACGTCATCTATACTATAGATGTCGTCTATACTATAGACGTCATCTATACTATGGACGTCATCTATAGATGTCATCTATACTATGGACGTCATCTATACTATAGTCGTCATCTATACTATAGACGTCATCTATACTTTAGACGTCATCTATACTATAGACGTCATCTATACTATAGAAGTCATCTATACTATAGACGTCATCTATGCTATAGACGTCATCTATGCTATAGACGTCACCTATACTATAGACGTCATCTATACTATAGGCGTCATCTATTGTATAGACGTTATCTATACTATAGACGTCATCTGTACTATAGACGTCATCTGTACTATAGACGTCATCTATACTATAGACGTCATCTGTACTATAGACGTCATCTATACTATAGACGTCATCTATACTATAGACGTCATCTGTACTATAGACGTCATCTGTACTATAGACGTCATCTATACTATAGACGTCATCTGTACTATAGACGTCATCTATACTATAGACGTCATCTATACTATAGACGTCAACTATACTATAGACGTCATCTATACTATAGACGTCATCTATACTATAGACGTCATCTATACTATAGACGTCATCTATACTATAGACGTCATCTATACTATAGACGTCATCTATACTATAGACGTCATCTACACTATAGACGTCATCTATACTATAGACGTCATCTATACTATAGACGTCATCTATACTATAGACATCATCTATACTGTCTATACTACAGTCATCTATACTACAGACGTCATCTATACTATAGACGTCATCTATACTATAGAAGTCATCTATGCTATAGACTTCATCTCTACTATAGACGTCATCTATACTATAGACGTCATCTATACTATAGACGTCATCTATACTATAGACGTCATATTTACTATAGACGTCATCTATACTTTAGACGTCATCTATACTATAGACGTCATCTATACTATAGAAGTCATCTATACTATAGACGTCATCTATGCTATAGACGTCATCTATGCTATAGACGTCATCTTTACTATAGACGTCATCTATACTATAGACGTCATTTATACTTTAGACGTCATCTTTACTATAGACGCCATCTATAATATAGACGACATCTATTCTATAGACGTCATATATACTATAGTCGTCATCTATACTATAGACGTGATCTATACTATAGACGTCATCAATATTATAGACGTCATTAATACTATAGACATCATCAATACTAAAGACGTCATCAATACTATAGACGTCATCAATACTAAAGACGTCATCTATACTATAAAAGTCATCTATACCTTAGACGTCATCTATACTATAGACGTCATCTATACTATAGACGTCATCTATACTATAGATGTCGTCTATACTATAGACGTCATCTATACTATGGACGTCATCTATAGATGTCATCTATACTATGGACGTCATCTATACTAAAGTCGTCATCTATACTATAGACGTCATCTATACTTTAGACGTCATCTATACTATAGACGTCATCTATACTATAGAAGTCATCTATACTATAGACGTCATCTATGCTATAGACGTCATCTATGCTATAGACGTCACCTATACTATAGACGTCATCTATACTATAGGCGTCATCTATTGTATAGACGTTATCTATACTATAGACGTCATCTATACTATAGACGTCATTTATACTTTAGACGTCATCTTTACTATAGACGCCATCTATAATATAGACGACATCTATTCTATAGACGTCATATATACTATAGTCGTCATCTATACTATAGAAGTCATCTATACTATAGACGTCATCTATGCTATAGACGTCATCTATGCTATAGACGTCATCTATGCTATAGACGTCATCTTTACTATAGACGTCATCTATACTATAGACGTCATTTATACTTTAGACGTCATCTTTACTATAGACGCCATCTATAATATAGACGACATCTATTCTATAGACGTCATATATACTATAGTCGTCATCTATACTATAGACGTGATCTATACTATAGACGTCATCAATATTATAGACGTCATGAATACTATAGACATCATCAATACTAAAGACGTCATCAATACTATAGACGTCATCAATACTATAGACGTCATCTATACTATAAAAGTCATCTATACCTTAGACGTCATCTATACTATAGACGTCATCTATACTATAGACGTCATCTATACTATAGACGTCAGCTATACTATAGACGTCATCTATACTATAGACGTCATCTATGCTATAGACGTCATCAATACTATAGACGTCATCAATACTATAGACGTCATCTATACTTTAGACGTCATCTATACTATAGACGTCATCTATACTATAGACGTCATCTATACTATAGAAGTCATCTATACTATAGACGTCATCTATACTATAGTCGTCATCTATACTATAGTCGTCATCTATACTATAGACGTCATCTATACTATAGACGTCATCTATACTATAGACGTCATCAATACTATAGACGTCATCAATACTATAGACATCATCAATACTATAGACGTCATCAATATTATAGACATCATCAATACTATAGACATCATTAGTACTATAAACGTCATCTATACTATAGACGTCATCTTTACTATAGACGTCATCTATGCTATAGACGTCATCTATTCTATATACGTCATCTATACTATAGACGTCATCTACACTATAGACGTCATCAATACTATAGACATCATCAATACTATAGACGTCATCTATACTATAGACGTCATCTTTACTATAGACGTCATCTATGCTATAGACGTCATCTATTCTATATACGTCATCTATACTATAGACTTCATCTATACTATAGATGTCATCTATACTAGAGACGTCGTCTATACTATAGACGTCATCTATACTATAGACTTCATCTATAATATAGACGTCATCTATACCATAGACGTCATCTATACTATAGACCTCATCTATACTATAGACGTCATCTATACTATAGACGTCATCTATACTATAGACGACATCTATACTATAGATGTCATCTATACTATAAACGTCATCTATACTATAGACGTCATCTATACTATAGACGTCATCTATACTATAGACGTCATCTTTACTATAGACGTTATCTACACTATAGACGTCATCTATACTATAGCCGTCATCTATACAATAGACGTCATCTATACAATAGACGTCATCTATACTATAGACGTCATCTATACGTCATCTATACTATAGACGTCATCTATACTTTAGACGTCATCTATACAATAGACGTCATCTATACTATAGACGTCATCTATACGTCATCTATACTATAGAAGTCATCTATACTATAGACGTCATCTATACTATAGACGTCATCTATACTATAGACGTTATCTACACTATAGACGTCATCTTTACTATAGACGTCATCTATGCTATAGACGTCATCTATTCTATATACGTCATCTATACTATAGACGTCATCTATACTATAGATGTCATCTATACTAGAGACGTCGTCTATACTATAGATGTCATCTATACTATAGACTTCATCTATAATATAGACGTCATTTATACTTTAGACGTCATCTTTACTATAGACGCCATCTATAATATAGACGACATCTATTCTATAGACGTCATCTATACTATAGTCGTCATCTATACTATAGACGTGATCTATACTATAGACGTCATCTATACTATAGACGTCATCTATACTATAGACGTCATCTATACTATAGACGTCATCTATACTATAGACGTCATCTATACTATAGACGTCATCTATGCTAGAGACGTCATCTATGCTATAGACGTCATCTTTACTATAGATGTCATCTATACTATAGACGTCATTTATACTTTAGTCGTCATCTTTACTATAGACGCCATCTATAATATAGACGACATCTATTCTATAGACGTCATCTATACTATAGTCGTCATCTATACTATAGACGTGATCTATACTATAGACGTCATCAATATTATAGACGTCATTAATACTATAGACATCATCAATACTATAGACATCATCAATACTATAGACGTCATCAATTCTATAGACGTCATTAATGCTATAAACGTCATCTATACTATAGACGTCATCCTTACTATAGACGTCATCTATGCTATAGACGTCATCTATTCTATATACGTCATCTATACTATAGACGTCATCTATACTATAGATGTCATCTATACTAGAGACGTCGTCTATACTATAGACGTCATCTATACTATAGACCTAATCTTTAATATAGACGTCATCTATACCATAGACGTCATCTATACTATAGACCTCATCTATACTATAGACGTCATCTATACTATAGACGTCATCTATACTATAGACGACATCTATACTATAGACGTCATCTATACTATAGACGACATCTATACTATAGATGTCATCTATACTATAAACGTCATCTATACTATAGACGTCATCTATACTATAGACGTCATCTATACTATAGCGGTCATCTATACAATAGACGTCATCTATACAATAGACGTCATCTATACTATAGACGTCATCTATACTATAGACGTCATCTATACTATAGACGTCATCTATACTATAGACGTCATCTATACTATAGCCGTCATCTATACAATAGACGTCATCTATACAATAGACGTCATCTATACTATAGACGTCATCTATACATCATCTATACTATAGACGTCATCTATACTATAGACGTCATCTGTACAATAGACGTCATCTATACTATAGACGTCATCTATACGTCATCTATACTATAGTATATACTATACGTCATATATACGTCATATATATACGTCATATATACTATACGTCATCTATACTATATACTATACTATACTATAGACGTCATCTATACTATAGACGTCATCTATACTATAGACGTCATCTACACTATAGACTTCATCTATACTATATACGTCATCTATACTATAGACGTCATCTACACTATAGACGTCATCTACACTATAGACGTCATCTATACTATAGACGTCATCTATACTATAGACGTCATCTATACTATAGACGTCATCTATACTATAGACGTCATCTATACTATAGACGTCATCTATACTATAGACGTCATCTTTACTATAGACGTCATCTTTACTATAGACGTCATCTTTACTATAGACGTCATCTATACTATAGACGTCATCTTTACTATAGACGTCATCTATACTATAGACGTCATCTATATTATAGACGTCATCTATACTATAGACGTCATCTATACTATAGACGTCATCTATACTATAGACGTCATCTATACTATAGATGTCATCTATACTATAGACAACATCTATACTGTCTATACTACAGTCATCTATACTACAGACGTCATCTATACTATAGACGTCATCTATACTATAGACGTCATCTATACTATAGACGTCATCTATACTATAGACGTCATCTATACCTTAGACGTCATCTATACTATAGACGTCATCTATACTATAGACGTCATCTATACTATAGACGTCATCTATACTATAGACGTCATCTATACTATAGACGTCATCTATACTATAGACGTCATCTATACTATAGACGTCATCTATACTATAGACGTCATCTATACTATAGACGTCATCTATACTATAGACGTCATCTATACTCTAGACGTCATCTATGCTAGAGACGTCATCTATGCTATAGACGTCATCTTTACTATAGACGTCATCTATACTATAGATGTCATTTATACTTTAGTCGTCATCTTTACTATAGACGCCATCTATAATATAGACGACATCTATTCTATAGACGTCATCTATACTATAGTCGTCATCTATACTATAGACGTGATCTATACTATAGACGTCATCAATATTATAGACGTCATTATTACTATAGACATCATCAATACTATAGACGTCATCTATACTATAGACGTCATCTATACTATAGACGTCATCAATACTATAGACGTCATCTATACTATAGACGTCATCTATACTATAGACGTCATCTATACTATAGACGTCATCTATACTATAGACGTCATCTATACTATAGACGTCATCTATACTATAGACGTCATCTATACTATAGACGTCATCTATACTGTAGACGTCATCTATACTATAGACGTCATCTATACTATAGACGTCATCTATACTATAGACAACATCTATACTATAGACGTCATCTATACTATAGACGTCATCTATACTATAGACGTCATCTATACTTTAGACGTCATCTATACTATAGACGTCATCTATACTATAGACGTCATCTATACTATAGACGTCATCTATACTATAGACGTCATCTGTACTATAGACGTCATCTATACTATAGACGTCATCTATACTATAGACGTCATCTATACTAAAGACGTCATCTATACTATAGACGTCATCTATACTATAGACGTCATCTATACTATAGCCGTCATCTATACAATAGACGTCATCTATACAATAGACGTCATCTATACAATAGACGTCATCTATACTATAGACGTCATCTATACGTCATCTATACTATAGACGTCATCTATACTATAGACGTCATCTACACTATAGACTTCATCTATACTATAGCCGTCATCTATACAATAGACGTCATCTATACAATAGACGTCATCTATACTATAGACGTCATCTATACAATAGACGTCATCTATACAATAGACGTCATCTATACAATAGACGTCATCTATACTATAGACGTCATCTATACTATAGACGTCATCTATACTATAGCCGTCATCTATACTATAGCCGTCATCTATACAATAGACGTCATCTATACAATAGACGTCATCTATACGTCATCTATACTATAGACGTCATCTATACTATAGACGTCATCTATACAATAGACGTCATCTATACTATAGACGTCATCTATACTATAGACGTCATCTATACTATAGACGTCATCTATACTATAGACGTCATCTATACTATAGACGTCATCTATACTATAGACGTCATCTATACTATAGACGTCATCTATACTATAGACGTCATCTATACTATAGACGTCATCTATACTATAGACGTCATCTATACTATAGACGTCATCTATACTATAGACGTCATCTATACTATAGACGTCATCTATACTATAGACGTCATCTATACTATAGACGTCATCTATACTATAGACGTCATCTATACTATAGACGTCATCTATACTATAGACGTCATCTATACTATAGACGTCATCTATACTATAGACGTCATCTATACTATAGACGTCATCTATACTATAGACGTCATCTATACTTTAGACGTCATCTATACTTTAGACGTCATCTATACTATAGACGTCATCTATACTATATACGTCATCTATACTATAGACGTCATCTATACTATAGACGTCATCTACACTATAGACGCCATCTATGCTATAGACGTCATCTACACTATAGACGTCATCTACACTATAGACGTCATCTATACTATAGACGTCATCTATACTATAGACGTCATCTATACTATAGACGTCATCTATACTATGAACGTCATCTATACTATAGACGTCATCAATACCATAGACGTCATCAATACTATAGACGTCATCAATACTATAGACGTCATCTATACTATAGACGTCATCTATACTATAGACGTCATCTAAACTATAGACGTCATCTATACTATAGACGTCATCTATACTATAGACGTCATCTATACTATAGACGTCATCTATACTATAGACGTCATCTATACTATAGACGTCATCTATACTATAGACGTCATCTATACTATAGACGTCATCTATACTATAGACGTCATCTATACTATAGACGTCATCTATACTATGAACAATAGACGTCATCAATACCTTAGACGTCATCAATACTATAGACGTCATCTATACTATAGACGTCATCTATACTATAGACGTCATCTATACTATAGACGTCATCTATACTATAGACGTCATCTATACTATAGACGTCATCTATACTATAGACGTCATCTATACTATAGACAACATCTATACTGTCTATACTACAGTCATCTATACTACAGACGTCATCTATACTATAGACGTCATCTATACTATAGACGTCATCTATACTATAGACGTCATCTATACTATAGACGTCATCTATACTTTAGACGTCATCTATACTATAGACGTCATCTATACTATAGACGTCATCTATACTATAGACGTCATCTATACTATAGACGTCATCTATACTATAGACGTCATCTATACTATAGACGTCATCTATACTATAGACGTCATCTATACTATAGACGTCATCTATACTATGAACGTCATCTATACTATAGACGTCATCAATACTATAGACGTCATCTATACTATAGACGTCATCTATACTATAGACGTCATCTATACTATAGACGTCATCTATACTATAGACATCATCTATACTGTCTATACTACAGTCACCTATACTACAGACGTCATCTATACTATAGACGTCATCTATACTATAGACGTCATCTATGCTATAGACTTCATCTCTACTATAGACGTCATCTATACTATAGACGTCATCTAAACTATAGACGTCATCTATACTATAGACGTCATCTAAACTATAGACGTCATCTATACTATAGACGTCATCTACACTATAGACGTCATCTATACTATAGACGTCATCTATACTATAGACGTCATCTATACTATAGACGTCATCTATACTATAGACGTCATCTATACTATAGACGTCATCTATACTATAGACGTCATCTATACTATAGACGTCATCTATACTATAGACGTCATCTATACTATAGACGTCATCTATACTATAGACGTCATCTATACTATAGACGTCATCTATACTATAGACGTCATCTATACTATAGACGTCATCTATACTATAGACGTCATCTATACTATAGACGTCATCTTTACTATAGACGTCATCTATACTATAGACGTCATCTTTACTATAGACGTCATCTATACTATAGACGTCATCTATACTATGAACAATAGACGTCATCAATACTTTAGACGTCATCAATACTATAGACGTCATCTATACTATAGACGTCATACTATGGACGTCATCTATACTATAGACGTCATCTATACTATAGACGTCATCTATACTATAGACGTCATCTATACTATAGACGTCATCTATACTGTCTATACTACAGTCATCTATACTACAGACGTCATCTATACTATAGACGTCATCTATACTATAGACGTCATCTATGCTAAAGACTTCATCTCTACTATAGACGTCATCTATACTATAGACGTCATCTATACTATAAAAGTCATCTATACTATAGACGTCATCTATACTATAGACGTAATCTATACTATAGACGTCATCTATACTATAGACGTCATCTATACTATAGACGTCATCTATACTATAGACGTCATCTATACTATAGACGTCATCTATACTATAGACGTCATCTATACTATAGACGTCAACTATACTATAGAAATCATCTATACTATAGACTTCATATATACTATAGACGTCATCTTTACTATAGACTTCATCTATACTATAGACGTCATCTATACTATAGACGTCATCTCTTCTATAGACGTCATCTATACTATAGACGTCATCTATACTATAGACGTCATCTATACTATAGACGTCATCTATACTATAGACGTCATCTATACTATAGACGTCATCTATACTATAGACGTCATCTATACTATAGACGTCATCTATACTATAGACGTCATCTATACTATAGACGTCATCTACACTATAGACGTCATCTACACTATAGACGTCATCTACACTATAGACGTCATCTACACTATAGACGTCATCTATACTATAGACGTCATCTATACTATAGACGTCATCTAAACTATAGACGTCGTCTATACTATAGACGTCATCTATACTATAGACGTCATCTATACTATAGACGTCATCTATACTATAGACGTCATCTATACTATAGACGTCATCTATACTATAGACGTCATCTATACTATAGACGTTGTCTATACTATAGACGTCATCTATACTATAGACGTAATCTATACTATAGACGTCATCTATACTATAGACGTCATCTATACTATACTATACTATACTTTATAGTACTATACTATACTATAGACGTCATCTATACTATAGACGTCATCTATACTATAGACGTCATCTATACTGTAGACGTCATCTATACTATAGACGTCATCTATACTATAGACGTAATCTATACTGTAGACGTAATCTATACTATAGACGTCATCTATAATATAGACGTCATCTATACTATAGCCGTCATCTATACTATAGACGTCATCTATACTATAGACGTCATCTACACTATAGACGTCATCTATACTATAGACGTCATCTATACTATAGACGTCATCTATACTGTACTGTAGACGTCATCTATACTATAGACGTCATCTATACTATAGACGTCATCTATACTATAGACGTCATCTATACTATAGACGTCATCTATACTATAGACGTCATCTATACTATAGACGTCATCTATACTATAGACGTCATCTATACTATAGACGTCATCTATACTATAGACGTCATCTATACTATAGACGTCATCTATACTATAGACGTCATCTATACTATAGACGTCATCTATACTATAGACGTCATCTATACTATAGACGTCATCTATACTATAGACGTCATCTATACTATAGACGTCATCTATACTATAGACGTCATCTATACTATAGACGTCATCTATACTATAGACGTCATCTATACTATAGACGTTATCTATACTATAGACGTCATCTATACTATAGACGTCATCTATACTATAGACGTCATCTATACTATAGACGTCATCTATACTATAGACGTAATCTATACTATAGACGTAATCTATAGTATAGACGTAATCTATACTATAGACGTCAACTATAATATAGACGTCATCTATACTATAGCCGTCATCTATACTATAGACGTCATCTATACTATAGACGTCATCTACACTATAGACGTCATCTACACTATAGACGTCATCTATACTGTACTATAGACGTCATCTATACTGTACTATAGAAGTCATCTATACTATACTATAGACGTCATCTATACTATAGACGTCATCTATACTATAGACGTCATCTATACTATAGACGTCATCTATACTATAGACGTCATCTTTACTATAGACGTCATCTATACTATAGACGTCATCTATACTATAGACGTCATCTATACTATAGACGTCATCTATACTATAGACGTCATCTATACTATAGACGTCATCTATACTATAGACGTCATCTATACTATAGACGTCATCTATATTATAGACGTCATCTATACTATAGACGTCATCTATACTATAGACGTCATCTATACTATAGACGTCATCTATACTATAGACGTCATCTATACTATAGACGTCATCAAAACTATAGACATCATTAATACCATAGACGTCATCTATACTGTACTATACTATACTATAGACGTCATCTAAGCTATAGACGTCATCTATACTATAGACGTCATCTATATTATAGACGTCATCTATACTATAGACGTTATCTATACTATAGACGTCATCTATACTATAGACGTCATCTATACTATAGACGTCATCTATACTATAGACGTCATCTATACTATAGACGTCATCTATACTATAGACGTCATCTATACTATAGACTTCATCTATACTATAGACGTTATCTATACTATAGACGTCATCTATACTATAGACGTCATCTATACTATAGACGTCATCTATATATAGACGTCATCTATATATAGACGTCATCTATACTATAGACGTCATCTATACTATAGACGTCATCTATACTATAGACGTCATCTATACTATAGACGTCATCTATACTATAGACGTCATCTATACTATAGACGTCATCTATACTATAGACGTCATCTATACTATAGACGTTATCTATACTATAGACGTCATCTATACTATAGACGTCATCTATACTATAGACGTCATCTATACTATAGACGTCATCTATACTATAGACGTCATCTATACTATAGACGTCATCTATACTATAGACTTCATCTATACTATAGACGTTATCTATACTATAGACGTCATCTATACTATAGACGTCATCTATACTATAGACGTCATCTATACTATAGACGTCATCTATACTATAGACGTCATCTATACTATAGACGTCATCTATACTATAGACGTCATCTATACTATAGACGTCATCTATACTATAGACGTCATCTATACTATAGACGTCATCTATACTATAGACGTCATCTATACTATAGACGTCATCTATACTATAGACGTCATCTATACTATAGACGTCATCTATACTATAGACGTCATCTACACTATAGACGTCATCTATACTATAGATGTCATCTATATTATAGACGTCATCTATACTAGAGACGTCATCTATACTATAGACGTCATCTTTACTATAGACGTCATCTATACTATAGACGTCATCTATACTATAGACGTCATCTATACTATAGACGTCATCTATACTATAGAAGTCATCTATACTATAGACGTCATCTATACTATAGACGTCATCTATACTATAGACGTCATCTATACTATAGACGTCATCTATAGTATAGATACTATATACTATGGTCGTCGACTATATACTATAGTCTTCATCTATACTATAGACGTTATCTATACTATAGACGTGATCTATACTATAGACGTCATCTATACTATTGACGTCACCTATACTTCAGACGTCATCTATACTATAGACGTCATCTACACTATAGACGTCATCTACACTATAGACGTCATCTATACTTTAGACGTCATCTACACTATAGACGTCATCTATACTATAGACGCCGTCTACACTATAGACGTCATCTACACTATAGACGTCATTTATAATTTAGACGTCATCTACACTATAGACGTCATCTATAGTATAGACGCCATCTATACTATAGACGTCTTCTATACTATAGACGTCATCTATACTATAGACATCATCTCTACTATAGACGTCATCTATACTATAGACATCATCTCTACTATAGACGTCATCTATACTATAGACATCATCTCTACTATAGACGTCATCTATACTAAAGACGTCATCTATACTATAGACGTCATCTATACGATAGACGTCATCTATACGATAGACGTCATCTATACGACAGACGTCATCTATACTATAGACGTCATCTATACTATAGAAGTCTTCTATACTACAGACTTCATCTATACTATAGACGTCATCTATACTATAGACGTCATCTATACTATAGACGTCATCTATACTATAGACGTCATCTATACTATAGACGTCATCAAAACTATAGACATCATTAATACCATAGACGTCATCTATACTGTACTATACTATACTATAGACGTCATCTAAGCTATAGACGTCATCCATACTATAGACGTCATCTATATTATAGACGTCATCTATACTATAGCCGTCATCTATACTATAGCCGTCATCTATACAATAGACGTCATCTATACAATAGACGTCATCTATACGTCATCTATACTATAGACGTCATCTATACTATAGACGTCATCTATACAATAGACGTCATCTATACTATAGACGTCATCTATACTATAGACGTCATCTATACTATAGACGTCATCTATACTATAGACGTCATCTATACTATAGACGTCATCTATACTATAGACGTCATCTATACTATAGACGTCATCTATACTATAGACGTCATCTATACTATAGACGTCATCTATACTATAGACGTCATCTATACTATAGACGTCATCTATACTATAGACGTCATCTATACTATAGACGTCATCTATACTATAGACGTCATCTATACTATAGACGTCATCTATACTATAGACGTCATCTATACTATAGACGTCATCTATACTATAGACGTCATCTATACTATAGACGTCATCTATACTATAGACGTCATCTATACTATAGACGTCATCTATACTATAGACGTCATCTATACTATAGACGTCATCTATACTATAGACGTCATCTATACTTTAGACGTCATCTATACTTTAGACGTCATCTATACTATAGACGTCATCTATACTATATACGTCATCTATACTATAGACGTCATCTATACTATAGACGTCATCTACACTATAGACGCCATCTATGCTATAGACGTCATCTACACTATAGACGTCATCTACACTATAGACGTCATCTATACTATAGACGTCATCTATACTATAGACGTCATCTATACTATAGACGTCATCTATACTATGAACGTCATCTATACTATAGACGTCATCAATACCATAGACGTCATCAATACTATAGACGTCATCAATACTATAGACGTCATCTATACTATAGACGTCATCTATACTATAGACGTCATCTAAACTATAGACGTCATCTATACTATAGACGTCATCTATACTATAGACGTCATCTATACTATAGACGTCATCTATACTATAGACGTCATCTATACTATAGACGTCATCTATACTATAGACGTCATCTATACTATAGACGTCATCTATACTATAGACGTCATCTATACTATAGACGTCATCTATACTATGAACAATAGACGTCATCAATACCTTAGACGTCATCAATACTATAGACGTCATCTATACTATAGACGTCATCTATACTATAGACGTCATCTATACTATAGACGTCATCTATACTATAGACGTCATCTATACTATAGACGTCATCTATACTATAGACAACATCTATACTGTCTATACTACAGTCATCTATACTACAGACGTCATCTATACTATAGACGTCATCTATACTATAGACGTCATCTATACTATAGACGTCATCTATACTTTAGACGTCATCTATACTATAGACGTCATCTATACTATAGACGTCATCTATACTATAGACGTCATCTATACTATAGACGTCATCTATACTATAGACGTCATCTATACTATAGACGTCATCTATACTATAGACGTCATCTATACTATAGACGTCATCTATACTATGAACGTCATCTATACTATAGACGTCATCAATACTATAGACGTCATCTATACTATAGACGTCATCTATACTATAGACGTCATCTATACTATAGACGTCATCTATACTATAGACATCATCTATACTGTCTATACTACAGTCACCTATACTACAGACGTCATCTATACTATAGACGTCATCTATACTATAGACGTCATCTATGCTATAGACGTCATCTATACTATAGACGTCATCTATACTATAGACGTCATCTATACTATAGACGTCATCTTTACTATAGACGTCATCTATACTATAGACGTCATCTTTACTATAGACGTCATCTATACTATAGACGTCATCTATACTATGAACAATAGACGTCATCAATACTTTAGACGTCATCAATACTATAGACGTCATCTATACTATAGACGTCATACTATGGACGTCATCTATACTATAGACGTCATCTATACTATAGACGTCATCTATACTATAGACGTCATCTATACTATAGACGTCATCTATACTGTCTATACTACAGTCATCTATACTACAGACGTCATCTATACTATAGACGTCATCTATACTATAGACGTCATCTATGCTAAAGACTTCATCTCTACTATAGACGTCATCTATACTATAGACGTCATCTATACTATAAAAGTCATCTATACTATAGACGTCATCTATACTATAGACGTAATCTATACTATAGACGTCATCTATACTATAGACGTCATCTATACTATAGACGTCATCTATACTATAGACGTCATCTATACTATAGACGTCATCTATACTATAGACGTCATCTATACTATAGACGTCAACTATACTATAGAAATCATCTATACTATAGACTTCATATATACTATAGACGTCATCTTTACTATAGACTTCATCTATACTATAGACGTCATCTATACTATAGACGTCATCTCTTCTATAGACGTCATCTATACTATAGACGTCATCTATACTATAGACGTCATCTATACTATAGACGTCATCTATACTATAGACGTCATCTATACTATAGACGTCATCTATACTATAGACGTCATCTATACTATAGACGTCATCTATACTATAGACGTCATCTATACTATAGACGTCATCTATACTATAGACGTCATCTACACTATAGACGTCATCTACACTATAGACGTCATCTATACTATAGACGTCATCTATACTATAGACGTCATCTATACTATAGACGTCGTCTATACTATAGACGTCATCTATACTATAGACGTCATCTATACTATAGACGTCATCTATACTATAGACGTCATCTATACTATAGACGTCATCTATACTATAGACGTCATCTATACTATAGACGTTGTCTATACTATAGACGTCATCTATACTATAGACGTAATCTATACTATAGACGTCATCTATACTATAGACGTCATCTATACTATACTATACTATACTTTATAGTACTATACTATACTATAGACGTCATCTATACTATAGACGTCATCTATACTATAGACGTCATCTATACTATAGACGTCATCTATACTGTAGACGTCATCTATACTATAGACGTCATCTATACTATAGACGTAATCTATACTGTAGACGTAATCTATACTATAGACGTCATCTATAATATAGACGTCATCTATACTATAGCCGTCATCTATACTATAGACGTCATCTATACTATAGACGTCATCTACACTATAGACGTCATCTATACTATAGACGTCATCTATACTATAGACGTCATCTATACTGTACTGTAGACGTCATCTATACTATAGACGTCATCTATACTATAGACGTCATCTATACTATAGACGTCATCTATACTATAGACGTCATCTATACTATAGACGTCATCTATACTATAGACGTCATCTATACTATAGACGTCATCTATACTATAGACGTCATCTATACTATAGACGTCATCTATACTATAGACGTCATCTATACTATAGACGTCATCTATACTATAGACGTCATCTATACTATAGACGTCATCTATACTATAGACGTCATCTATACTATAGACGTCATCTATACTATAGACGTCATCTATACTATAGACGTCATCTATACTATAGACGTCATCTATACTATAGACGTCATCTATACTATAGACGTCATCTATACTATAGACGTCATCTATACTATAGACGTCATCTATACTATAGACGTCATCTATACTATAGACGTCATCTATACTATAGACGTCATCTATACTATAGACGTTATCTATACTATAGACGTCATCTATACTATAGACGTCATCTATACTATAGACGTCATCTATACTATAGACGTCATCTATACTATAGACGTAATCTATACTATAGACGTAATCTATAGTATAGACGTAATCTATACTATAGACGTCAACTATAATATAGACGTCATCTATACTATAGCCGTCATCTATACTATAGACGTCATCTATACTATAGACGTCATCTACACTATAGACGTCATCTACACTATAGACGTCATCTATACTATAGACGTCATCTATACTATAGACGTCATCTATACTATAGACGTCATCTTTACTATAGACGTCATCTATACTATAGACGTCATCTATACTATAGACGTCATCTATACTATAGACGTCATCTATACTATAGACGTCATCTATACTATAGACGTCATCTATACTATAGACGTCATCTATACTATAGACGTCATCTATACTATAGACGTCATCTTTACTATAGACGTCATCTATACTATAGACGTCATCTATACTATAGACGTCATCTATACTATAGACGTCATCTATACTATAGACGTCATCTATACTATAGACGTCATCTATACTATAGACGTCATCTATACTATAGACGTCATCTATATTATAGACGTCATCTATACTATAGACGTCATCTATACTATAGACGTCATCTATACTATAGACGTCATCTATACTATAGACGTCATCTATACTATAGACGTCATCAAAACTATAGACATCATTAATACCATAGACGTCATCTATACTGTACTATACTATACTATAGACGTCATCTAAGCTATAGACGTCATCTATACTATAGACGTCATCTATATTATAGACGTCATCTATACTATAGACGTTATCTATACTATAGACGTCATCTATACTATAGACGTCATCTATACTATAGACGTCATCTATACTATAGACGTCATCTATACTATAGACGTCATCTATACTATAGACGTCATCTATACTATAGACTTCATCTATACTATAGACGTTATCTATACTATAGACGTCATCTATACTATAGACGTCATCTATACTATAGACGTCATCTATATATAGACGTCATCTATATATAGACGTCATCTATACTATAGACGTCATCTATACTATAGACGTCATCTATACTATAGACGTCATCTATACTATAGACGTCATCTATACTATAGACGTCATCTATACTATAGACGTCATCTATACTATAGACGTCATCTATACTATAGACGTTATCTATACTATAGACGTTATCTATACTATAGACGTCATCTATACTATAGACGTCATCTATACTATAGACGTCATCTATATATAGACGTCATCTATATATAGACGTCATCTATATATAGACGTCATCTATATATAGACGTCATCTATATATAGACGTCATCTATATATAGACGTCATCTATACTATAGACGTCATCTATACTATAGACGTCATCTATACTATAGACGTCATCTATACTATAGACGTCATCTATACTATAGACGTCATCTATACTATAGACGTCATCTATACTATAGACGTCATCTATACTATAGACGTCATCTATACTATAGACGTCATCTATACTATAGACGTCATCTATACTATATACGTCATCTATACTATAGACGTCATCTATACTATAGACGTCATCTATACTATAGACGTCATCTATACTATAGACGTCATCTATACTATAGACGTCATCTATACTATAGACGTCATCTATACTATAGACGTCATCTACACTATAGACGTCATCTATACTATAGATGTCATCTATATTATAGACGTCATCTATACTAGAGACGTCATCTATACTATAGACGTCATCTTTACTATAGACGTCATCTATACTATAGACGTCATCTATACTATAGACGTCATCTATACTATAGACGTCATCTATACTATAGAAGTCATCTATACTATAGACGTCATCTATACTATAGACGTCATCTATACTATAGACGTCATCTATACTATAGACGTCATCTATAGTATAGATACTATATACTATGGTCGTCGACTATATACTATAGTCTTCATCTATACTATAGACGTTATCTATACTATAGACGTGATCTATACTATAGACGTCATCTATACTATTGACGTCACCTATACTTCAGACGTCATCTATACTATAGACGTCATCTACACTATAGACGTCATCTACACTATAGACGTCATCTATACTTTAGACGTCATCTACACTATAGACGTCATCTATACTATAGACGCCCTCTACACTATAGACGTCATCTACACTATAGACGTCATTTATAATTTAGACGTCATCTACACTATAGACGTCATCTATAGTATAGACGCCATCTATACTATAGACGTCTTCTATACTATAGACGTCATCTATACTATAGACATCATCTCTACTATAGACGTCATCTATACTATAGACATCATCTCTACTATAGACGTCATCTATACTATAGACATCATCTCTACTATAGACGTCATCTATACTAAAGACGTCATCTATACTATAGACGTCATCTATACGATAGACGTCATCTATACGATAGACGTCATCTATACGATAGACGTCATCTATACTATAGACGTCATCTATACTATAGAAGTCTTCTATACTACAGACTTCATCTATACTACAGATGTCATCTATACTATAGACGTCATCTATACTATAGACGTC
The DNA here is from genome assembly GCA_947623515.1 of Neoascia interrupta. Classification (NCBI taxonomy): domain Eukaryota; kingdom Metazoa; phylum Arthropoda; class Insecta; order Diptera; family Syrphidae; genus Neoascia; species Neoascia interrupta. Next base: position 219,682 of record CANQKQ010000030.1, read on the forward strand.
ATCTATACTATAGACGTCATCTATACTATAGACGTCATCTATACTATAGACGTCATCTATATTATAGACGTCATCTATACTATAGACGTCATCTATACTATAGACGTCATCTATACTATAGACGTCATCTATACTATAGACGTCATCTATACTATAGACGTCATCTATACTATAGACGTCATCTATACTATAGACGTCATCTATACTATAGACGTCATCTATACTATAGACGTCATCTATACTATAGACGTCATCTATACTATAGACGTCATCAAAACTATAGACATCATTAATACCATAGACGTCATCTATACTGTACTATACTATACTATAGACGTCATCTAAGCTATAGACGTCATCCATACTATAGACGTCATCTATATTATAGACGTCATCTATACTATAGACGTTATCTATACTATAGACGTCATCTATACTATAGACGTCATCTATACTATAGACGTCATCTATACTATAGACGTCATCTATACTATAGACGTCATCTATACTATAGACGTCATCTATACTATAGACGTCATCTATACTATAGACGTCATCTATACTATAGACGTCATCTATACTATAGACGTCATCTATACTATAGACGTCATCTATACTATAGACGTCATCTATACTAAAGACGTCATCAAAACTATAGACATCATTAATACCATAGACGTCATCTATACTGTACTATACTATACTATAGACGTCATCTAAGCTATAGACGTCATCTATACTATAGACGTCATCTATATTATAGACGTCATCTATACTATAGACGTTATCTATACTATAGACGTCATCTATACTATAGACGTCATCTATACTATAGACGTCATCTATACTATAGACGTCATCTATACTATAGACGTCATCTATACTATAGACGTCATCTATACTATAGACGTCATCTATACTATAGACTTCATCTATACTATAGACGTTATCTATACTATAGACGTCATCTATACTATAGACGTCATCTATACTATAGACGTCATCTATATATAGACGTCATCTATATATAGACGTCATCTATATATAGACGTCATCTATACTATAGACGTCATCTATACTATAGACGTCATCTATACTATAGACGTCATCTATACTATAGACGTCATCTATACTATAGACGTCATCTATACTATAGACGTCATCTATACTATAGACGTCATCTATACTATAGACGTCATCTATACTATAGACGTCATCTATACTATAGACGTCATCTATACTATAGACGTCATCTATACTATAGACGTCATCTATACTATAGACGTCATCTATACTATAGACGTCATCTATACTATAGACGTCATCTATACTATAGACGTCATCTATACTATAGACGTCATCTATACTATAGACGTCATCTATACTATAGACGTCATCTATACTATAGACGTCATCTATACTATAGATGTCATCTATACTAGAGACGTCATCTATACTAGAGACGTCATCTATACTATAGACGTCATCTATACTATAGACGTCATCTATACTATAGACGTCATCTATACTATAGACGTCATCTATACTATAGACGTCATCTATACTATAGACGTCATCTATACTATAGACGTCATCTATACTATAGACGTCATCTATACTATAGACGTCATCTATACTATAGACGTCATCTATACTAAAGAAGTCATCTATACTATAGACGTCATCTATACTATAGACGTCATCTATACTATAGACGTCATCTATACTATAGACGTCATCTATACTATAGACGTCATCTATACTATGGACGTCATCTATACTATAGACGTCATCTATACTATAGACGTCATATATACTATAGACGTCATCATCTATACTATAAACGTCATCTATACTATAGACGTCATCTATAGTATAGATACTATATACTATAGTCGTCGACTATATACTATAGTCTTCATCTATACTATAGACGTTATCTATACTATAGACGTGATCTATACTATAGACGTCATCTATACTATTGACGTCACCTATACTTCAGACGTCATCTATACTATAGACGTCATCTACACTATAGACGTCATCTACACTATAGACGTCATCTATACTTTAGACGTCATCTACACTATAGACGTCATCTATACTATAGACGCCGTCTACACTATAGACGTCATCTACACTATAGACGTCATCTATACTTTAGACGTCATCTACACTATAGACGTCATCTATAGTATAGACGCCATCTATACTATAGACGTCTTCTATACTATAGACGTCATCTATACTATAGACATCATCTCTACTATAGACGTCATCTATACTATAGACATCATCTCTACTATAGACGTCATCTATACTATAGACATCATCTCTACTATGGACGTCATCTATACTATAGACATCATCTATACTATAGACGTCATCTATACGATAGACGTCATCTATACGATAGACGTCATCTATACGATAGACGTCATCTATACGATAGACGTCATCTATACTATAGACGTCATCTATACTATAGACGTCATCTATACTATAGACGTCTTCTATACTACAGACTTCATCTATACTATAGACGTCATCTATACTATAGACGTCATCTATACTATAGACGTCATCTATACTATAGACGTCATCTATACTATAGACGTCATCTATACTATAGACGTCATCTATACTATAGAAGTCATCTATACTATAGACGTCATCTATACTATAGACGTCATCTATACTATAGACGTCATCTATACTATAGACGTCATCTATACTATAGACGTCATCTATATTATAGACGTCATCTATACTATAGACGTCATCTATAGTATAGCCTCATCTTTACTATAGACGTCATCTAAACTATAGACGTCATCTATACTATAGACGTCATCTATACTATAGACGTCATCTATACTATAGACGTAATCTATACTATAGACGTCATCTATAATATAGACGTCATCTATACTGTAGCCGTCATCTATACTATAGACGTCATCTATACTATAGACGTCATCTACACTATAGACGTCATCTACACTATAGACGTCATCTATACTATAGACGTCATCTATACTATAGACGTCATCTATACTATTAACGTCATCTATACTATAATCGTCATATATACTATAATCGTCATCTATACTATAGATGTCATCTATACTATAGATGTCATCTATACCATAGATGTCATCTATACTATACTATAGACGTCATCTATACTATAGACGTCATCTACACTATAGACGTCATCTACACTATAGACGTCATCTATACTATAGACGTCATCTATACTATAGACGTCATCTATACTATTAACGTCATCTATACTATAATCGTCATATATACTATAATCGTCATCTATACTATAGATGTCATCTATACTATAGATGTCATCTATACCATAGATGTCATCTATACTATAGATGTCATCTACTTTATAGATGTCATCTACACTTTAGACGTTATCTATACTATAGACGTCATCTATACTATAGACGTCATCTATACTATAGACGTCATCTATACTATAGACGTCATCTATACTATAGACGTCATCTATACTATAGACGTCATCTATACTATAGACGTCATCTATACTATAGACGTCATCTATACTATAGACGTAATCTATACTATAGACGTAATCTATACTATAGACGTCATCTATACTATTAACGTCATCTATACTATAATCGTCATCTATACTATAATCGTCATCTATACTATAATCGTCATCTATACTATAGACGTCATCTATACTGTACTATAGACGTCATCTATACTGTACTATAGAAGTCATCTATACTATACTATAGACGTCATCTAAGCTATAGACGTCATCTTTACTAAAGACGTCATCTATACTTTAGACGTTATCTATACTATAGACTTCATCTATACTAAAAGCGTCATCTATACTATAGACGTCATCAGAACTATAGACATCATCAATACTATAGACGTCATCTATACTGTACTATACTATACTATAGACGTCATCTAAGCTAAAGACGTCATCTATACTATAGACGTCATCTATACTATAGACGTCATCTATACTATAGACGTCATCTATACTATAGACGTCATCTATACTATAGACGTCATCTATACTATAGACGTCATCTATACTATAGACGTCATCTATACTATAAACGTCATCTATACTATAATCGTCATCTATACTATAATCGTCGTCTATACTATAGACGTCATCAAAACTATAGACATCATTAATACTATAGACGTCATCTATACTGTACTATACTATACTATAGACGTCATCTAAGTATAGATGACGTCTATAGTATAGATGACGTCTATAGTATAGATGACGTCTATATTATAGATGACGTCTATAGTATAGATTACGTCTATAGTATAGATTACGTCTATAGTGTAGATGAAGTCTATAGTATAGATGACGTCTATAGCTTAGATGACGTCTATAGTATAGTATAGTACAGTATAGATGACGTCTATAGTATTGATGATGTCTATAGTTTTGATGACGTCTATAGTATAGATGACGATTATAGTATAGATGACGTTTATAGTATAGATGACGATTATAGTATAGATGACGTCTATAGTATAGATGACGTCTATAGTATAGATGACGATTATAGTATAGATGACAATTATAGTATAGATGACGTTAATAGTATAGATGACGTCTATAGTATAGATGACGTCTATAGTATAGACAACGTCTATAGTATAGATGAAGTCTATAGTATAGATGACGTCTATAGTATAGATGACGTCATCTATACTATTAACGTCATCTATACTATAATTGTCATCTATACTATAATCGTCACCTATACTATAGACGTCATCTATACTATAGACGTCATCTATACTATAATCGTCATCTATACTATAAACGTCATCTATACTATAATCGTCATCTATACTATAGACGTCATCAAAACTATAGACATCATCAATACTATAGACGTCATCTATACTGTACTATACTATACTATATACGTCATCAAAGCTATAGACGTCATCTATACTATAGACGTCATCTATACTATAGACGTAATCTATACTATAGACGTAATCTATACTATAGACGTCATCTATACTATAGACGTCATCTACACTATAGCCGTCATCTATACTATAGACGTCATCTATACTATAGACGTCATCTACACTATAGACGTCATCTATACTATAGACGTCATCTATACTATAGACGTCATCTATACTATAGACGTCATCTATGCTATAGACGTCATCTATACTATAGACGTCATCTATACTATTAACGTCATCTATACTATAATCGTCATCTATACTTAAATCGTCATCTATACTGTACTATAGACGTCATCTATACTGTACTATAGACGTCATCTATACTGTACTATAGAAGTCATCTATACTATACTATAGACGTCATCTAAGCTATAAACGTCATCTTAATAAAGACGTCATTTATACTATAGACGTCATCTATACTATAGACTTCATCTATACTATAATCGTCATCTATACTATAGACCTCATCAAAACTATAGACATCATCAATACTATAGACGTCATCTATACTGTACTATACTATACTATAGACGTCATCTAAGCTAAAGACGTCATCTATACTATAGACGTCATCTAAGCTAAAGACGTCATCTATACTATAGACGTCATCTATACTATAGACGTCATCTATACTATAGACTTCATCTATACTATAATCGTCATCTATACTATAGACCTCATCAAAACTATAGACATCATCAATACTATAGACGTCATCTATACTGTACTATACTATACTATAGACGTCATCTAAGCTAAAGACGTCATCTATACTATAGATGTCATCTAAGCTAAAGACGTCATCTATACTATAGACGTCATCTATACTATAGACGTCATCTATACTATAGACGTCATCTATACTATAGACGTCATCTATACTATAGACGTCATCTATACTATAAACGTCATCTATACTATAGACGTCATCAAAACTATAGACATCATCAATACTATAGACGTCATCTATACTGTACTATACTATACTATAGACGTCATCTAAGCTAAAGACGTCATCTATACTATAGACGTCATCTATACTTTAGACGTCATCTATACTATAGACGTCATCTATACAATAGACGTCATCTATACTATAGACGTCATCTATACAATAGACGTCATCTATACTATAGACGTCATCTATACTATAGACGTCATCTATACTATAGACGTCATCTATACTATAGACGTCACCTATACTATAGATGTCATCTATACTATAGACGTCACCTATACTATAGACGTCATCTATACTATAGACGTCATCTATACTATAGACGTCATCTATACTATAGACGTCATCTATACTATAGACGTCATCTATACTATAGACGTCATCTATACTATAGACGTCATCTATACTATAGACGTCATCTATACTATAGACGTCATCTATACTATAGACGTCATCTATACTATAGACGTCATCTATACTATAGACGTCATCTATACTATAGACCTCATCTATACTATAATCGTCATCTATACTATAAACGTCATCTATACTATAATCGTCATCTTTACTATAGACGTCATCAAAACTATAGACATCATCAATACTATAGACGTCATCTATACTGTACTATACTATACTATATACGTCATCAAAGCTATAGACGTCATCTATACTATAGACTTCATCTATACTATAGACGTAATCTATACTATAGACGTAATCTATACTATAGACGTCATCTATACTATAGACGTCATCTACACTATAGCCGTCATCTATATTATAGACGTCATCTATACTATAGACGTCATCTACACTATAGACGTCATCTATACTATAGACGTCATCTATACTATAGACGTCATCTATACTATAGACGTCATCTATACTATAGACGTCATCTATACTATAGACGTCATCTATACTATAGACGTCATCTATACTATAGACGTCATCTATACTATAGACGTCATCTATACTATAGACGTCATCTATACTAAAGATGACGTCTATAGTATATAGACGTCATCTATACTATAATCGTCATCTATACTATAAACGTCATCTATACTATAATCGTCATTTATACTATAGACGTCATCAAAACTATAGACATCATCAATACTATAGACGTCATCTATACTGTACTATACTATACTATAGACGTCATCTAAGCTAAAAACGTCATCTATACTATAGACGTCATCTATACTTTAGACGTCATCTATACTATAGACGTCATCTATAATATAGACGTCATCTATACTATAGACGTCATCTATAATATAGACGTCATCTATACTATAGACGTCATCTATAATATAGACGTCATCTATACTATAGACGTCATCTATACTATAGACGTCATCTATACTATAGACATCATCTATACTATAGACGTCATCTATACTATAGACGTCATCTTTACTACAGACGTCATCTTTACTATGGACGTCATCTATACTATAGACGTCATCTGCACTATAGACGTCATCTATACTATAAACGTCATCTATACTATAATCGTCATCTATACTATAGACGTCATCAAAACTATAGACATCATTAATACTATAGACGTCATCTATACTGTACTATATAGACGTCATCTATACTATAGACGTCATCTATACTATAGACATCATCTATACTGTCTATAATACTGTCATCTATACTATAGACGTCATCTATTATATAGACGTCATCTATTATATAGACGTCATCTATACTATAGACGTCATCTATACTATAGACGTCATCTATACTATAGACGTCATCTATACTATAGACGTCATCTATATATAGACGTCATCTATATATAGACGTCATCTATACTATAGACGTCATCTATACTATAGACGTCATCTATACTATAGACGTCATCTATACTATAGACGTCATCTATACTATAGACGTCATCTATACTATAGACGTCATCTATACTATAGACGTCATCTATACTATAGACGTCATCTATACTATAGACGTCATCTATACTATAGACGTCATCTATACTATAGACGTCACCTATACTATAGACGTCATCTATACTATAGACGTCATCTATACTATAGACGTCATCTATACTATAGACGTCATCTATACTATAGACGTCATCTATACTATAGACGTCATCTATACTATAGACGTCATCTATACTATAGACGTCATCTATACTATAGACCTCATCTATACTATAATCGTCATCTATACTATAAACGTCATCTATACTATAATCGTCATCTATACTATAGACGTCATCAAAACTATAGACATCATCAATACTATAGACGTCATCTATACTGTACTATACTATACTATAGACGTCATCTAAGTTATAGACGTCATCTATACTATAGACGTCATCTATACTATAGACGTCATCTATACTATATACGTCATCTATACTATAGACGTCATCTATACTATAGACGTCATCTATACTATAGACGTCATCTATACTATGGACGTAATCTATACTATAGACGTCATCTATACTATAGACGTCATCTATACTATAGACGTCATTTATACTATAGACGTCATCTATACTATAGACGTCATCTATACTATAGACGTCATTTATACTATAGACGTCATCTATACTATAGACGTCATCTATACTATAGACGTCATCTATACTATAATCGTCATCTATACTATAAACGTCATCTATACTATAATAGTCATCTTTACTATAGACGTCATCAAAACTATAGACATCATCAATACTATAGATGTCATCTATACTGTACTATACTATACTATAGACGTCATCTAAGCTATAGACGTCATCTATAATATAGACGTAATCTATACTATAGACGTCATCTATACTATAAACGTCATCTATACAATAGACGTCATCTACACTATAGACGTCATCTGTACTATAGACGTCATCTATACTATAGACGTCATCTATACTATAGACTTCATCTATACTATAGACGTTATCTATACTATAGACGTCATCTATACTATAGACGTTATATATACTATAGACGTCATCTATATTATAGACGTCATCTATACTATAGACGTCATCTATACTATAGACGTCATCTATACTATAGACGTCATCTATACTATAGACGTCATCTATACTGTCTATACTACAGTCATCTATACTACAGACGTCATCTATACTATAGACGTCATCTATCTATACTATAGACGTCATCTATACTATAAACGTCATCTATACTATAATCGTCATCTATACTATAGACGTCATCAAAACTGTACTATATACTGTACTATACTATACTATAGACGTCATCTAAGCCATAGACGTCATCTATACTATAGACGTCATCTAAGCTATAGACGTCATCTATACTATAGACGTCATCTATACTATAGTCGTCATCTATACTATAGACGTCATCTATACTATAGACGTCATCTATACTATAGACGTCATCTATACTATAGACGTCATCTATACTATAGACGTCATCTATACTATAGACGTCATCTATACTATAGACGTCATCCTTACTATAGACGTCATCTTTACTATATACGTCATCTATACTATAGACGTCATCTATACTATAGACGTCATCTATACTATAGACGTCATCTATACTATAGACGTCATCTATACTATAGACGTCATCTATACTATAGACGTCATCTATACTATAGACGTCATCTATACTATAGACGTCATCTATACTATAGACGTCATCTATACTATAGACGTCATCTATACTATAGACGTCATCTATACTATAGACGTCATCCTTACTATAGACGTCATCTTTACTATATACGTCATCTATACTATAGACGTCATCTATACTATAGACGTCATCTATACTATAGACGTCATCTATACTATAGACGTCATTTATACTACAGACGTCATCTATACTATAAACGTCATTTATACTATAGACGTCATCTATACTATAGACGTCATCTATACTATAGACGTCATCTATACTATAGACGTCATCTATACTATAGACGTCATCTATACTATAGACGTCATCTATACTATAGACCTCATCTATACTATAATCGTCATCTGTACTATAGACGTCATCTATACTATAGACGTCATCTATACTACAGACGTCATCTATGCTATAGACGTCATCTATACTATAGACGTCATCTATACTATAGACATCATCTATACTATTGACGTCATCTATAGTATAGACGTCATCTATACTATAGACGTCATCTATACTATAGACGTCATCTATACTATAGACGTCATCTATACTATAGACGTCATCTATACTATAGACGTCACCTATACTATAGACGTCATCTATACTATAGACGTCACCTATACTATAGACGTCATCTATACTATAGACGTCATCTATACTATAGACGTCATCTATACTATAGACGTCATCTATACTATAGACGTCATCTATACTATAGACGTCATCTATACTATAGACGTCATCTATACTATAGACCTCATCTATACTATAATCGTCATCTGTACTATAGACCTCATCTATACTATAATCGTCATCTGTACTATAGACGTCATCTATACTATAGACGTCATCTATACTATAGACGTCATCTATACTACAGACGTCATCTATGCTATAGACGTCATCTATACTATAGACGTCATCTATACTATAGACATCATCTATACTATTGACGTCATCTATACTATAGACGTCATCTATACTATAGACGTCATCTATACTATAGACGTCATCTATACTATAGACGTCATCTATACTATAGACGTCATCTATACTATAGACGTCATCTATACTATAGACGTCATCTATACTATAGACGTCATCTATACTATAGACCTCATCTATACTATAATCGTCATCTGTACTATAGACGTCATCTATACTATAGACGTCATCTATACTACAGACGTCATCTATGCTATAGACGTCATCTATACTATAGACGTCATCTATACTATAGACATCATCTATACTATAGACGTCATCTATACTATAGACGTCATCTATACTATAGACGTCATCTATACTATAGACGTCATCTATACTATAGACGTCATCTATACTATAGACGTCATCTATACTATAGACGTCATCTATACTATAGACGTCATCTATACTATAGACGTCATCTATACTATAGACTTCATCTATACTATAGGCGTCATCTATATTATAGACATCATCTGTACTATAGACGTCATCTACACTATAGACGTCATCTATACTATAGACGTCATCTATACAATAGGCGTCATCTATACTATAGACGTCATCTATACTATAGACGTCATCTATACTATAGACGTCATCTATACTATAGACGTCATCTATACTATAGACGTCATCTATACTATAATCGTCATCTATACTATAAACGTCATCTATACTTTAATCGTCATCTATACTATAGACGTCTTCAAAACTATAGACATCATCAATACTATGGACGTCATCTATACTGTACTATACTATACTATAGACGTCATCTAAGCTATAGACGTCATCTATACTATAGACGTCATCTATACTGTACTATACTATATTATAGACGTCATCTAAGCTATAGACGTCATCTATACTATAGACGTCATCTATACTATTGACGTAATCTTTACTATGGACGTCATCTATATTATAGACATCATCTATACTATTGACGTCATCTGTACTATAGACGTCATCTATACTATAGACGTCATCTTTACTACAGACTTCATCTATACTATAGACGTCATCTATACTATAGACGTCATCTCTACTATAGACGTCATCTAAACTATAGACGTCATCTATACTATAGACGTCATCTATACTATAGACGTCATCTATACTATAGACGTCATCTATACTATAGACGTCATCTATACTATAGACGTCATCTATACTATAGACGTCATCGATACTATAGACGTCATCTATACTATAGACGTCATCTATACTATAGACGTCATCTATACTATAGACGTCATCTATACTATAGACGTCATCTATACTATAGACATCATCTATACTGTCTATACTACAGTCATCTATACTACAGACGTCATCTATACTATAGACGTCATCTATACTACAGACGTCATCTATACTATAGACGTCATCTATACTATAGACGTCATCTATACTATAGACGTCATCTATACTATAGACGTCATCTATACTATAGACGTCATCTATACTATAGACGTCATCTATAGTATAGACGTCATCTATAGTATAGACGTCTTCTATACTATAGACGTCATCTATAGTATAGACGTCATCTATAGTATAGACGTCATCTATACTATAGACGTCATCTATACTATAGACGTCATCTTTACTATAGACTTCATCTATACTATAGACGTCATCTATACTATAGACGTCATCTATACTATAGACGTTATCTATATTATAGACGTCATCTATACTATAGCCGTCATCTATAATATAGACGTCATCTATACTAAAGCCGTCATCTTACTATAGACGTCATCTGTACTATAGACGTCATCTATACTATAGACGTCATCTATACTATAATCGTCATCTATACTATAAACGTCATCTATACTATAATCGTCATCTATGCTATAGACGTCATCAAAACTGTACTATATACTGTACTATACTATACTATAGACGTCATCTAAGCCATAGACCTCATCTGTACTATAGACGCCATCTATAGTATAGACGTCATCTAAGCTATAGACGGCATCTATACTATAGACGTCATCTATACTATAGTCGTCATTTATACTATAGACGTCATCTATACTATAGACGTCATCTATACTATAGACGTCATCTATACTATAGACGTCATCTATACTATAGACGTCATCTATACTATAGACGTCATCTATACTATAGACGTCATCTATACTATAGACGTCATCTATACTATAGACGTCATCTATACTATAGACGTCATCTATACTATAGACGTCATCTATACTATAGACGTCATCTATACTATAGACGTCATCTATACTATAGACGTCATCTATACTGTCTATACTACAGTCATCTATACGTCATCTAGACGTCATCTATACTATAGACGTCATCTATACTATAGACGTCATCTATACTATAGACGTCATCTATACTATAGACGTCATCTATACTATAGACGTCATCTATACTATAGACGTCATCTATACTATAGACGTCATCTATACTATAGACGTCATCTATACTATAGACGTCATCTATACTATAGACGTCATCTATACTATAGACCTCATCTATACTATAATCGTCATCTATACTATAAACGTCATCTATACTATAATCGTCATCTTTACTATAGACGTCATCAAAACTATAGACATCATCAATACTATAGACGTCATCTATACTGTACTATACTATACTATATACGTCATCAAAGCTATAGACGTCATCTATACTATAGACTTCATCTATACTATAGACGTAATCTATACTATAGACGTAATCTATACTATAGACGTCATCTATACTATAGACGTCATCTACACTATAGCCGTCATCTATATTATAGACGTCATCTATACTATAGACGTCATCTACACTATAGACGTCATCTATACTATAGACGTCATCTATACTATAGACGTCATCTATACTATAGACGTCATCTATACTATAGACGTCATCTATACTATAGACGTCATCTATACTATAGACGTCATCTATACTATAGACGTCATCTATACTATAGACGTCATCTATACTATAGACGTCATCTATACTAAAGATGACGTCTATAGTATATAGACGTCATCTATACTATAATCGTCATCTATACTATAAACGTCATCTATACTATAATCGTCATTTATACTATAGACGTCATCAAAACTATAGACATCATCAATACTATAGACGTCATCTATACTGTACTATACTATACTATAGACGTCATCTAAGCTAAAAACGTCATCTATACTATAGACGTCATCTATACTTTAGACGTCATCTATACTATAGACGTCATCTATAATATAGACGTCATCTATACTATAGACGTCATCTATAATATAGACGTCATCTATACTATAGACGTCATCTATAATATAGACGTCATCTATACTATAGACGTCATCTATACTATAGACGTCATCTATACTATAGACATCATCTATACTATAGACGTCATCTATACTATAGACGTCATCTTTACTACAGACGTCATCTTTACTATGGACGTCATCTATACTATAGACGTCATCTGCACTATAGACGTCATCTATACTATAAACGTCATCTATACTATAATCGTCATCTATACTATAGACGTCATCAAAACTATAGACATCATTAATACTATAGACGTCATCTATACTGTACTATATAGACGTCATCTATACTATAGACGTCATCTATACTATAGACATCATCTATACTGTCTATAATACTGTCATCTATACTATAGACGTCATCTATTATATAGACGTCATCTATTATATAGACGTCATCTATACTATAGACGTCATCTATACTATAGACGTCATCTATACTATAGACGTCATCTATACTATAGACGTCATCTATATATAGACGTCATCTATATATAGACGTCATCTATACTATAGACGTCATCTATACTATAGACGTCATCTATACTATAGACGTCATCTATACTATAGACGTCATCTATACTATAGACGTCATCTATACTATAGACGTCATCTATACTATAGACGTCATCTATACTATAGACGTCATCTATACTATAGACGTCATCTATACTATAGACGTCATCTATACTATAGACGTCACCTATACTATAGACGTCATCTATACTATAGACGTCATCTATACTATAGACGTCATCTATACTATAGACGTCATCTATACTATAGACGTCATCTATACTATAGACGTCATCTATACTATAGACGTCATCTATACTATAGACGTCATCTATACTATAGACCTCATCTATACTATAATCGTCATCTATACTATAAACGTCATCTATACTATAATCGTCATCTATACTATAGACGTCATCAAAACTATAGACATCATCAATACTATAGACGTCATCTATACTGTACTATACTATACTATAGACGTCATCTAAGTTATAGACGTCATCTATACTATAGACGTCATCTATACTATAGACGTCATCTATACTATATACGTCATCTATACTATAGACGTCATCTATACTATAGACGTCATCTATACTATAGACGTCATCTATACTATGGACGTAATCTATACTATAGACGTCATCTATACTATAGACGTCATCTATACTATAGACGTCATTTATACTATAGACGTCATCTATACTATAGACGTCATCTATACTATAGACGTCATTTATACTATAGACGTCATCTATACTATAGACGTCATCTATACTATAGACGTCATCTATACTATAATCGTCATCTATACTATAAACGTCATCTATACTATAATAGTCATCTTTACTATAGACGTCATCAAAACTATAGACATCATCAATACTATAGATGTCATCTATACTGTACTATACTATACTATAGACGTCATCTAAGCTATAGACGTCATCTATAATATAGACGTAATCTATACTATAGACGTCATCTATACTATAAACGTCATCTATACAATAGACGTCATCTACACTATAGACGTCATCTGTACTATAGACGTCATCTATACTATAGACGTCATCTATACTATAGACTTCATCTATACTATAGACGTTATCTATACTATAGACGTCATCTATACTATAGACGTTATATATACTATAGACGTCATCTATATTATAGACGTCATCTATACTATAGACGTCATCTATACTATAGACGTCATCTATACTATAGACGTCATCTATACTATAGACGTCATCTATACTGTCTATACTACAGTCATCTATACTACAGACGTCATCTATACTATAGACGTCATCTATCTATACTATAGACGTCATCTATACTATAAACGTCATCTATACTATAATCGTCATCTATACTATAGACGTCATCAAAACTGTACTATATACTGTACTATACTATACTATAGACGTCATCTAAGCCATAGACGTCATCTATACTATAGACGTCATCTAAGCTATAGACGTCATCTATACTATAGACGTCATCTATACTATAGTCGTCATCTATACTATAGACGTCATCTATACTATAGACGTCATCTATACTATAGACGTCATCTATACTATAGACGTCATCTATACTATAGACGTCATCTATACTATAGACGTCATCTATACTATAGACGTCATCCTTACTATAGACGTCATCTTTACTATATACGTCATCTATACTATAGACGTCATCTATACTATAGACGTCATCTATACTATAGACGTCATCTATACTATAGACGTCATCTATACTATAGACGTCATCTATACTATAGACGTCATCTATACTATAGACGTCATCTATACTATAGACGTCATCTATACTATAGACGTCATCTATACTATAGACGTCATCTATACTATAGACGTCATCTATACTATAGACGTCATCCTTACTATAGACGTCATCTTTACTATATACGTCATCTATACTATAGACGTCATCTATACTATAGACGTCATCTATACTATAGACGTCATCTATACTATAGACGTCATTTATACTACAGACGTCATCTATACTATAAACGTCATTTATACTATAGACGTCATCTATACTATAGACGTCATCTATACTATAGACGTCATCTATACTATAGACGTCATCTATACTATAGACGTCATCTATACTATAGACGTCATCTATACTATAGACCTCATCTATACTATAATCGTCATCTGTACTATAGACGTCATCTATACTATAGACGTCATCTATACTACAGACGTCATCTATGCTATAGACGTCATCTATACTATAGACGTCATCTATACTATAGACATCATCTATACTATTGACGTCATCTATAGTATAGACGTCATCTATACTATAGACGTCATCTATACTATAGACGTCATCTATACTATAGACGTCATCTATACTATAGACGTCATCTATACTATAGACGTCACCTATACTATAGACGTCATCTATACTATAGACGTCACCTATACTATAGACGTCATCTATACTATAGACGTCATCTATACTATAGACGTCATCTATACTATAGACGTCATCTATACTATAGACGTCATCTATACTATAGACGTCATCTATACTATAGACGTCATCTATACTATAGACCTCATCTATACTATAATCGTCATCTGTACTATAGACCTCATCTATACTATAATCGTCATCTGTACTATAGACGTCATCTATACTATAGACGTCATCTATACTATAGACGTCATCTATACTACAGACGTCATCTATGCTATAGACGTCATCTATACTATAGACGTCATCTATACTATAGACATCATCTATACTATTGACGTCATCTATACTATAGACGTCATCTATACTATAGACGTCATCTATACTATAGACGTCATCTATACTATAGACGTCATCTATACTATAGACGTCATCTATACTATAGACGTCATCTATACTATAGACGTCATCTATACTATAGACGTCATCTATACTATAGACCTCATCTATACTATAATCGTCATCTGTACTATAGACGTCATCTATACTATAGACGTCATCTATACTACAGACGTCATCTATGCTATAGACGTCATCTATACTATAGACGTCATCTATACTATAGACATCATCTATACTATAGACGTCATCTATACTATAGACGTCATCTATACTATAGACGTCATCTATACTATAGACGTCATCTATACTATAGACGTCATCTATACTATAGACGTCATCTATACTATAGACGTCATCTATACTATAGACGTCATCTATACTATAGACGTCATCTATACTATAGACTTCATCTATACTATAGGCGTCATCTATATTATAGACATCATCTGTACTATAGACGTCATCTACACTATAGACGTCATCTATACTATAGACGTCATCTATACAATAGGCGTCATCTATACTATAGACGTCATCTATACTATAGACGTCATCTATACTATAGACGTCATCTATACTATAGACGTCATCTATACTATAGACGTCATCTATACTATAATCGTCATCTATACTATAAACGTCATCTATACTTTAATCGTCATCTATACTATAGACGTCTTCAAAACTATAGACATCATCAATACTATGGACGTCATCTATACTGTACTATACTATACTATAGACGTCATCTAAGCTATAGACGTCATCTATACTATAGACGTCATCTATACTGTACTATACTATATTATAGACGTCATCTAAGCTATAGACGTCATCTATACTATAGACGTCATCTATACTATTGACGTAATCTTTACTATGGACGTCATCTATATTATAGACATCATCTATACTATTGACGTCATCTGTACTATAGACGTCATCTATACTATAGACGTCATCTTTACTACAGACTTCATCTATACTATAGACGTCATCTATACTATAGACGTCATCTCTACTATAGACGTCATCTAAACTATAGACGTCATCTATACTATAGACGTCATCTATACTATAGACGTCATCTATACTATAGACGTCATCTATACTATAGACGTCATCTATACTATAGACGTCATCTATACTATAGACGTCATCGATACTATAGACGTCATCTATACTATAGACGTCATCTATACTATAGACGTCATCTATACTATAGACGTCATCTATACTATAGACGTCATCTATACTATAGACATCATCTATACTGTCTATACTACAGTCATCTATACTACAGACGTCATCTATACTATAGACGTCATCTATACTACAGACGTCATCTATACTATAGACGTCATCTATACTATAGACGTCATCTATACTATAGACGTCATCTATACTATAGACGTCATCTATACTATAGACGTCATCTATACTATAGACGTCATCTATAGTATAGACGTCATCTATAGTATAGACGTCTTCTATACTATAGACGTCATCTATAGTATAGACGTCATCTATAGTATAGACGTCATCTATACTATAGACGTCATCTATACTATAGACGTCATCTTTACTATAGACTTCATCTATACTATAGACGTCATCTATACTATAGACGTCATCTATACTATAGACGTTATCTATATTATAGACGTCATCTATACTATAGCCGTCATCTATAATATAGACGTCATCTATACTAAAGCCGTCATCTTACTATAGACGTCATCTGTACTATAGACGTCATCTATACTATAGACGTCATCTATACTATAATCGTCATCTATACTATAAACGTCATCTATACTATAATCGTCATCTATGCTATAGACGTCATCAAAACTGTACTATATACTGTACTATACTATACTATAGACGTCATCTAAGCCATAGACCTCATCTGTACTATAGACGCCATCTATAGTATAGACGTCATCTAAGCTATAGACGGCATCTATACTATAGACGTCATCTATACTATAGTCGTCATTTATACTATAGACGTCATCTATACTATAGACGTCATCTATACTATAGACGTCATCTATACTATAGACGTCATCTATACTATAGACGTCATCTATACTATAGACGTCATCTATACTATAGACGTCATCTATACTATAGACGTCATCTATACTATAGACGTCATCTATACTATAGACGTCATCTATACTATAGACGTCATCTATACTATAGACGTCATCTATACTATAGACGTCATCTATACTATAGACGTCATCTATACTATAGACGTCATCTATACTATAGACGTCATCTATACTATAGACGTCATCTATACTATAGACGTCATCTATACTATAGACGTCATCTATACAAGAACGTCATCTATACTATAGACGTCATCTATACTATAGACGTCATCTATACTAAAGACGTCATCTATACTATAGACGTCATCTATACTATAGACGTCATCTATACTACAGACGTCATCTATACAACCGACGTCATGTATACAACAAACGTCATCTATATTATAGACGTCATCTGTACTATAGACGTCATCTATACTATAGACGTCATCTATACTATAGACTTCATCTATACTATAGACGTTATCTATGCTATAGACGTCATCTATACTATAGACGTCATCTATACTATAGACGTCATCTATACTATAGACGTCATCTATACTATAGACGTCATCTATACTATAGACGTTATCAAAACTATAGACATCATCAATACTATAGACGTCATCTATACTGTAATATACTATACTATAGACGTCATCTATACTATTAACGTCATCTTTACTATAGACGTCATCTATACTATATACGTCATCTATACTATAGACGTCATCTATACTATGGATGTAATCTATTCTATAGACGTCATCTATACTATAGACGTCATCTATACTATAGACGTCATCTATACTATAATCGTCATCTATACTATAAACGTCATCTATACTATAATAGTCATCTTTACTATAGACGTCATCAAAACTATAGACATCATCAATACTATAGACGTCATCTATACTGTACTATACTATACTATAGACGTCATCTAAGCTATAGACGTCATCTTTACTATAGACGTAATCTATACTATAGACGTCATCTATACTATAAACGTCATCTATACTATAGACATCATCTATACTATAGACTTCATCTATACTATAGACGTCATCTATACTATAGACGTCATCTATACTATAGACGTCATCTATACTATAGACGTCATCTGTACTATAGACGTCATCTATACTATAAACGTCATCTATACTACAGACGTCATCTATGCTATAGACGTCATCTATACTATAGACGTCTTCTATACTATAGACATCATCTATACTATTGACGTCATCTATACTATAGACGTCATCTATACTATAGACGTCATCTATACTATAGACGTCATCTATACTATAGACGTCATCTATACTATAGACGTCATCTATACTATAGACGTCATCTTTACTATAATCGTCATCTATACTATAAACGTCATCTATACTATAATCGTCATCTATACTATAGACGTCATCAAAACTATAGACACTATCAATACTATAGACGTCATCTATACTGTACTATACTATACTATAGAAGTCTTCTAAGTTATCGACGTCATCTATACTATAGACGTCATCTATACTATAGACGTCATCTATACTATATACGTCATCTATACTATAGACGTCATCTATACTATAGACGTCATCTATACAACCGACGTCATGTATACAACAAACGTCATCTATATTATAGACGTCATCTGTACTATAGACGTCATCTATACTATAGACGTCATCTATACTATAGACGTCATCTATACTATAGACGTCATCTATACTATTAACGTCATTTATACTATAATCGTCATCTATACTATAATCGTCATCTATACTATAGACGTCATCTATACTGTAATATAGACGTCATCTATACTGTACTATATGAGTCATCATTACTAAAGACGTCATCTATACTATAGACGTCATCTATACTATAGACTTCATCTATACTAAAGACGTCATCTATACTATAGACGTCATCTATATTATAGACATCATCTATACTATAGACGTCATCTATACTATAGACGTCATCTATACTATAGACGTCATCTATACAATAGGCGTCATCTATACTATAGACGTCATCTATACTATAGACGTCATCTATACTATAGACGTCATCTATACTATAGACGTCATCTATACTATAGATGTCATCTATACTATAGACGTCATCTATACTATAATCGTCATCTATACTATAAACGTCATCTATACTTTAATCGTCATCTATACTATAGACGTCATCAAAACTATAGACATCATCAATACTATAGACGTCATCTATACTGTACTATACTATACTATAGACGTCATCTAAGCTATAGACGTCATCTATACTATAGACGTCATCTATACTGTACTATACTATATTATAGACGTCATCTAAGCTATAGACGTCATCTATACTATAGACGTCATCTATACTATTGACGTCATGTTTACTATAGACGTCATCTATATTATAGACATCATCTATACTATAGACGTCATCTATACTATAGACGTCATCTATACTATAGACGTCATCTATACTATAGACGTCATCTATACTATAGACGTCATCTATACTATAGACGTCATCTTTACTATAGACTTCATCTATACTATAGACGTCATCTCTACTATAGACGTCATCTAAACTATAGACGTCATCTATACTATAGACGTCATCTATACTATAGACGTCATCTATACTATGGACGTCATCTATACTATAGACGTCATCTATACTATAGACGTCATCTATACTATAGACGTCATCTATACTATAGACGTCATCGATACTATAGACGTCATCTATACTATAGACGTCATCTATACTATAGACGTCATCTGTACTATAGACGTCATCTATACTATAGACGTCATCTATACTATAGACGTCATCTATACTATAGACGTCATCTATACTATAGACGTCATCTATACTATAGACATCATCTATACTGTCTATACTACAGTCATCTATACTACAGACGTCATCTATACTATAGACGTCATCTATACTACAGACGTCATCTATACAATAGACGTCATCTATACTATAGACGTCATCTATACTATAGACGTCATCTATACTATAGACGTCATCTATAGTATAGACGTCATCTATAGTATAGACGTCATCTATACTATAGACGTCATCTATAGTATAGACGTCATCTATAGTATAGACGTCTTCTATACTATAGACGTCATCTATAGTATAGACGTTATCTATACTATAGACGTCATCTATACTATAGACGTCATCTATACTATAGACGTCATCTATACTATAGACGTCATCTATACTATAGACGTCATCTATACTATAGACGTCATCTATACTATAGACGTCATCTATACTATAGACGTCATCTATACTATAGACGTCATCTATACTATAGACGTCATCTATACTATAGACGTCATCTATACTATAGACGTCATCTATACTATAGACGTCATCTATACTATAGACGTCATCTATACTATAGACGTCATCTATACTATAGACGTCATCTATACTATAGACGTCATCTATACTATAGACGTCATCTATACTATAGACGTCATCTATACTATAGACGTCATCTATACTATAGACGTCATCTATACTATAGACGTCATCTATACTATAGACGTCATCTGTACTAAAGACGTCATCTTACTATAGACGTCATCTGTACTATAGACGTCATCTATACTATAGACGTCATCTATACTATAATCGTCATCTATACTATAAACGTCATCTATACTATAATCGTCATCTATACTATAGACGTCATCAAAACTGTACTATATACTGTACTATACTATACTATAGACGTCATCTAAGCCATAGACGTCATCTATACTATAGACGTCATCTATACTATAGACGTCATCTAAGCTATAGACGTCATCTATACTATAGACGTCATCTATACTATAGTCGTCATTTATACTATAGACGTCATCTATACTATAGACGTCATCTATACTATAGACGTCATCTATACTATAGACGTCATCTATACTATAGACGTCATCTATACTATAGACGTCATCTATACTATAGACGTCATCTATACTATAGACGTCATCTATACTATAGACGTCATCTATACTATAAACGTCATCTATACTATAAACGTCATCTATACTATAGACGTCATCTATACTATAGACGTCATCTATACTATAGACGTCATCTATGCTATAGACGTCATCTATACTATAGACGTCATCTATACTATAGACGTCATCTATACTATAGACGTCATCTATACTATAGACGTCATCTATACTATAGACGTCATCTTTACTATAGACGTCATCTATACTATATACGTCATCTATACTATAGACGTCATCTATAGTATAGACGTCATATATAGTATAGACGTCTTCTATACTATAGACGTCATCTATAGTATAGACGTTATCTATACTATAGACGTCATCTATACTATAGACGTCATCTATACTATAGACGTCATCTATACTATAGACGTCATCTATACTATAGACGTCATCTATACTATAGACGTCATCTATACTATAGACGTCATCTATACTATAGACGTCATCTATACTATAGACGTCATCTATACTATAGACGTCATCTATACTATAGACGTCATCTATACTATAGACGTCATCTATACTATGGACGTCATCTATACTATAGACGTCATCTATACTATAGACGTCATCTATACTATAGACGTCATCGATACTATAGACGTCATCTATACTATAGACGTCATCTATACTATAGACGTCATCTGTACTATAGACGTCATCTATACTATAGACGTCATCTATACTATAGACGTCATCTATACTATAGACGTCATCTATACTATAGACGTCATCTATACTATAGACATCATCTATACTGTCTATACTACAGTCATCTATACTACAGACGTCATCTATACTATAGACGTCATCTATACTACAGACGTCATCTATACAATAGACGTCATCTATACTATAGACGTCATCTATACTATAGACGTCATCTATACTATAGACGTCATCTATACTATAGACGTCATCTATACTATAGACGTCATCTATAGTATAGACGTCATCTATAGTATAGACGTCATCTATACTATAGACGTCATCTATAGTATAGACGTCATCTATAGTATAGACGTCTTCTATACTATAGACGTCATCTATAGTATAGACGTTATCTATACTATAGACGTCATCTATACTATAGACGTCATCTATACTATAGACGTCATCTATACTATAGACGTCATCTATACTATAGACGTCATCTATACTATAGACGTCATCTATACTATAGACGTCATCTATACTATAGACGTCATCTATACTATAGACGTCATCTATACTATAGACGTCATCTATACTATAGACGTCATCTATACTATAGACGTCATCTATACTATAGACGTCATCTATACTATAGACGTCATCTATACTATAGACGTCATCTGTACTAAAGACGTCATCTTACTATAGACGTCATCTGTACTATAGACGTCATCTATACTATAGACGTCATCTATACTATAATCGTCATCTATACTATAAACGTCATCTATACCATAATCGTCATCTATACTATAGACGTCATCAAAACTGTACTATATACTGTACTTTACTATACTATAGACGTCATCTAAGCCATAGACGTCATCTATACTATAGACGTCAACTATACTATAGACGTCATCTAAGCTATAGACGTCATCTATACTATAGACGTCATCTATACTATAGTCGTCATTTATACTATAGACGTCATCTATACTATAGACGTCATCTATACTATAGACGTCATCTATACTATAGACGTCATCTATACTATAGACGTCATCTATACTATAGACGTCATCTATACTATAGACGTCATCTATACTATAGACGTCATCTATACTATAGACGTCATCTATACTATAGACGTCATCTATACTATAGACGTCATCTATGCTATAGACGTCATCTATACTATAGACGTCATCTATACTATAGACGTCATCTATACTATAGACGTCATCTATACTATAGACGTCATCTTTACTATAGACGTCATCTATACTATATACGTCATCTATACTATAGACGTCATCTATACTATAGATGTCATCTATATAACCGACGTCATGTATACAACAAACGTCATCTATATTATAGACGTCATCTGTACTATAGACGTCATCTATACTATAGACGTCATCTATACTATAGACTTCATCTATACTTGTGGGGTGCCGTGGCGTAGTGGTTAGTGTGTGTGCTTACTACGCCGGAGGTCTGGGTTCGAATCCTGCCATCGTCACCTGAAAAAAAAAACTTGCTCTTTTTCACGGCCTCCACCTCCGCGAGGGTCTGACAAGCCCTCCGAGAGTATCATTTGTCTTGAAAAACTTCTCAAAGTGCCGTTCGGATTCGGCAAAAAATTGTAGGTCCCCTTGTATGTAAAGAAATTAACACACCAGCATACCTTGTTGAGAAGTTGGCCCTGGTTCACTTCGAGCTGTTGCGCCACTATATTTATATTTATTTATTTTTTATACTATAGACGTCATATGTACTATAGACATCATCTATACTGTCTATACTACAGTCATCTATACTACAGACGTCATCTATACTATAGACGTCATCTATACTATAGACGTCATCTATACGATAGACGTCATCTATACTATAGACGTCATCTATACTATAGACGTCATCTATACTATAGAAGTCATCTATACCATAGACGTCATCTATACTATAGACGTCATCAAAACTATAGACATCATCAATACTATAGACGTCATCTATACTGTAATATACTATACTATAGACGTCATCTAAGCTATAGACGTCATCTATACTATAGACGTCATCTTTACTATAGACGTCATCTATACTATATACGTCATCTACACTATAGACGTCATCTATACTATAGACGTCATCTACACAACCGACGTCATGTATACAACAAACGTCATCTATATTATAGACGTCATCTGTACTATAGACGTCATCTATACTATAGACGTCATCTATACTATAGACTTCATCTATACTATAGACGTTATCTATGCTATAGACGTCATCTATACTATAGACGTCATCTATACTATAGACGTCATCTATACTATAGACGTCATCTATACTATAGACGTCATCTATACTATAGACGTCATCAAAACTATAGACATCATCAATACTATAGACGTCATCTATACTGTAATATACTATACTATAGACGTCATCTAAGCTATAGACGTCATCTATACTATAGACGTCATCTTTACTATAGACGTCATCTATACTATATACGTCATCTATACTATAGACGTCATCTATACTATAGACGTCATCTATACAACCGACGTCATGTATACAACAAACGTCATCTATATTATAGACGTCATCTGTACTATAGACGTCATCTATACTATAGACGTCGTCTATACTATAGACTTCATCTATACTATAGACGTTATCTATGCTATAGACGTCATCTATACTATAGACGTCATCTATACTATAGACGTCATCTATACTATTAACGTCATCTATACTATAATCGTCATCTATACTATAATCGTCATCTTTACTATAGACGTCATCTATACTGTACTATAGACGTCATCTATACTGTACTATAGAAGTCATCTATACTATACTATAGACGCCATCTTAGCTATAGACGTCATCTTTACTAAAGACGTCATCTATACTATAGACGTCATCTATACGTCATCTATACTATAGACGTCATCTATACTGTAAACGTCATCTATACTATAATCGTCATCTATACTATAGACGTCATCTATACTATAGACGTCATCTATACTATAGACGTCATCTATACTATAGACATCATCTATACTGTCTATACTACAGTCATCTATACTACAGACGTCATCTATACTATAGACGTCATCTATACAATAGACGTCATCTATACTATAGACGTCATCTATACTATAGACGTCATCTATACTATAGACGTCATCTATACTATAGACGTCATCTATAGTATAGACGTCATCTATAGTATAGACGTCATCTATACTATAGACGTCATCTATAGTATAGACGTCATCTATAGTATAGACGTCTTCTATACTATAGACGTCATCTATAGTATAGACGTTATCTATACTATAGACGTCATCTATACTATAGACGTCATCTATACTATAGACGTCATCTATACTATAGACGTCATCTATACTATAGACGTCATCTATACTATAGACGTCATCTATACTATAGACGTCATCTATACTATAGACGTCATCTATACTATAGACGTCATCTATACTATAGACGTCATCTATACTATAGACGTCATCTATACTATAGACGTCATCTATACTATAGACGTCATCTATACTATAGACGTCATCTATACTATAGACGTCATCTATACTATAGACGTCATCTATACTATAGACGTCATCTATACTATAGACGTCATCTGTACTAAAGACGTCATCTTACTATAGACGTCATCTGTACTATAGACGTCATCTATACTATAGACGTCATCTATAGTATAATCGTCATCTATACTATAAACGTCATCTATACTATAATCGTCATCTATACTATAGACGTCATCAAAACTGTACTATATACTGTACTTTACTATACTATAGACGTCATCTAAGCCATAGACGTCATCTATACTATAGACGTCATCTATACTATAGACGTCATCTAAGCTATAGACGTCATCTATACTATAGACGTCATCTATACTATAGTCGTCATTTATACTATAGACGTCATCTATACTATAGACGTCATCTATACTATAGACGTCATCTATACTATAGACGTCATCTATACTATAGACGTCATCTATACTATAGACGTCATCTATACTATAGACGTCATCTATACTATAGACGTCATCTATACTATAGACGTCATCTATACTATAGACGTCATCTATACTATAGACGTCATCTATGCTATAGACGTCATCTATACTATAGACGTCATCTATACTATAGACGTCATCTATACTATAGACGTCATCTATACTATAGACGTCATCTTTACTATAGACGTCATCTATACTATATACGTCATCTATACTATAGACATCATCTATACTATAGACGTCATCTATATAACCGACGTCATGTATACAACAAACGTCATCTATATTATAGACGTCATCTGTACTATAGACGTCATCTATACTATAGACGTCATCTATACTATAGACTTCATCTATACTTGTGGGGTGCCGTGGCGTAGTGGTTAGTGTGTGTGCTTACTACGCCGGAGGTCTGGGTTCGAATCCTGCCATCGTCACCTGAAAAAAAAAAACTTGCTCTTTTTCACGGCCTCCACTTCCGCGAGGGTCTGACAAGCCCTCCGAGAGTATCATTTGTCTTGAAAAACTTCTCAAAGTGCCGTTCGGATTCGGCAAAAAATTGTAGGTCCCCTTGTATGTAAAGAAATTAACACACCAGCATACCTTGTTGAGAAGTTGGCCCTGGTTCACTTCGAGCTGTTGCGCCACTATATTTATATTTATTTATTTTTTATACTATAGACGTCATATGTACTATAGACATCATCTATACTGTCTATACTACAGTCATCTATACTACAGACGTCATCTATACTATAGACGTCATCTATACTATAGACGTCATCTATACGATAGACGTCATCTATACTATAGACGTCATCTATACTATAGACGTCATCTATACTATAGAAGTCATCTATACTATAGACGTCATCTATACTATAGACGTCATCAAAACTATAGACATCATCAATACTATAGACGTCATCTATACTGTAATATACTATACTATAGACGTCATCTCAGCTATAGACGTCATCTATACTATAGACGTCATCTTTACTATAGACGTCATCTATACTATATACGTCATCTACACTATAGACGTCATCTATACTATAGACGTCATCTACACAACCGACGTCATGTATACAACAAACGTCATCTATATTATAGACGTCATCTGTACTATAGACGTCATCTATACTATAGACGTCATCTATACTATAGACTTCATCTATACTATAGACGTTATCTATGCTATAGACGTCATCTATACTATAGACGTCATCTATACTATAGACGTCATCTATACTATAGACGTCATCTATACTATAGACGTCATCAAAACTATAGACATCATCAATACTATAGACGTCATCTATACTGTAATATACTATACTATAGACGTCATCTAAGCTATAGACGTCATCTATACTATAGACGTCATCTTTACTATAGACGTCATCTATACTATATACGTCATCTATACTATAGACGTCATCTATACTATAGACGTCATCTATACAACCGACGTCATGTATACAACAAACGTCATC
This sequence comes from Neoascia interrupta, assembly GCA_947623515.1. Classification (NCBI taxonomy): domain Eukaryota; kingdom Metazoa; phylum Arthropoda; class Insecta; order Diptera; family Syrphidae; genus Neoascia; species Neoascia interrupta. Next base: position 249,511 of record CANQKQ010000030.1, read on the forward strand.
TATATTATAGACGTCATCTGTACTATAGACGTCATCTATACTATAGACGTCGTCTATACTATAGACTTCATCTATACTATAGACGTTATCTATGCTATAGACGTCATCTATACTATAGACGTCATCTATACTATAGACGTCATCTATACTATTAACGTCATCTATACTATAATCGTCATCTATACTATAATCGTCATCTTTACTATAGACGTCATCTATACTGTACTATAGACGTCATCTATACTGTACTATAGAAGTCATCTATACTATACTATAGACGCCATCTTAGCTATAGACGTCATCTTTACTAAAGACGTCATCTATACTATAGACGTCATCTATACGTCATCTATACTATAGACGTCATCTATACTGTAAACGTCATCTATACTATAATCGTCATCTATACTATAGACGTCATCTATACTGTGCTATAGACGTCATCTATACTGTACTACAGACGTCAACTATACTATACTATAGACGTCATCTAAGCTATAGACGTCATCTATACTATAGACGTCATCTATACTATAGACGTCATCTATACTATAGACGTCATCTATACTATAGACGTCATCTATACTATAGACGTCATCTTCACTATAGACGTAATTTATAATATAGACGTCATCTATACTATAGACGTCATCTATACTATATACGTCATCTATACTATAATCGTCATCTATACTATAATCGTCATCTATACTATAGACGTCATCTATACTGTACTATAGACGTCATCTTTACTGTACTATAGACGTCATCTATACTATACTATAGACGTCATCTAAGCTATAGACGTCATCTATACTATAGACGTCATCTATACTATAGACGTCATCTATACTATAATCGTCATCTATACTATAATCGTCATCTATACTATAGACGTCATCTATACTGTACTATAGACGTCATCTATACTGTACTATAGACGTCATCTATACTGTACTATAGACGTCATCTATACTATACTATAGACGTCATCTAAGCTATATACGTCATCTATACTATAGACGTCATCTATACTATAGTAGTCATCTATACTATACGCGTCATCTATACTATAATCGTCATCTATACTATAATCGTCATCTATGCTATAGACGTCATCTATACTGTACTATAGACGTCATCTGTACTGTACTATAGACGTCATCTATACTATACTATAGACGTCATCTAAGCTATAGACGTCATCTATACTATAGACGTCATCTATACTATAGACGTCATCTATACTATAGACGTCATCTATACTATAGACGTCATCTATACTATAGACGTCATCTATACTATATACGTCATCTATACTATAGACGTCATCTATACAACAGACGTCATGTATACTACAAACGTCATATATATTATAGACGTCATCTATACTAAAGACGTTATCTATACTATAAAAGTCATCTATACTATAGACGTCATCTATGCTATAGACGTAATCTATAATATAGACGTCATCTATACTATAGACGTCATCTATACTATAGACGTCAACTATATTATAGACATCATCTATACTATAGACGTCATCTATACTATAGACGTCATCTATACTATAGACGTCATCTTCACTATAGACGTAATTTATAATATAGACGTCATCTATACTATAGACGTCATCTATACTATAGACGTCATCTATACTATAGACGTCATCTTCACTATAGACGTAATTTATAATATAGACGTCATCTATACTATAGACGTCATCTATACTATAGACGTCAACTATATTATAGACATCACCTATACTATAGACGTCGTCTATACTATAGACGTCATCTATACCATAGATGTCATCTTTACTATAGACTTCATCTATACTATAGACGTCATCTATACTATAGACTTCATCTATACTATAGACGTCATCTCTACTATAGACGTCATCTCCACTATAGACGTCATCTATACTATAGACGTCATCTATACTATAGACGTCATCTATACTATAGACGTCATCTATACTATAGACGTCATCTATACTATAGACGTCATCTATACTATAGACGTCATCTATACTATAGACGTCATCTATACTATAGACGTCATCTATACTATAGACGTCATCTATACTATAGACGTCATCTATACTATAGACGTCATCTATACTATAGACGTCATTTATACTATAGACGTCATCTAAATATAGACGTCATCTATACTATAGACGTCATCTATACTATAGACGTCATCTATACTATAGACGTCATCTATACTATAGACGTCATCTATACTATAGACGTCATCTATACTATAGACGTCATCTATACTATAGACGTCATCTATACTATAGACGTCATCTATACTATAGACGTCATCTATACTATAGACGTCATCTATACTAAAGACGTCATTTACTATAGACGTCATCTGTACTATAGACGTCATCTATACTATAGACGTCATCTATACTATCGTCATCTATACCATAAACGTCATCTATACTATAATCGTCATCTATACTATAGACGTCATCAAAACTATAGACATCATCAATACTATAGACGTCATCTGTACTATACTATACTATACTACAGACGTCATCTAAGCTATAGACGTCATCTATACTATAGACGTCAACTATACTATAGACGTCATCTAAGCTATAGACGTCATCTATGCTATAGACGTCATCTATACTATAGACGTCATCTATGCTATAGACGTCATCTATACTATAGACGTCATCTATACTATAGACGTCATCTATACTATAGACGTCATCTATACTATAGACGTCATCTATACTATAGACGTCATCTATACTATAGACGTCATCTATACTATAGACGTCATCTATACTATAGACGTCATCTATACTATAGACGTCATCTATACTATAGACGTCATCTATACTATAGACGTCATCTATACTATAGACGTCATCTATACTATAGACGTCATCTATACTATAGACGTCATCTAAGCTATAGACGTCATCTATACTACAGAAGTCATCTATATTATAGACGTCATCTACACTATAGACGTCATCTATACTATAGACGTCATCTATACTATAGACGTCATCTTCACTATAGACGTAATTTATAATATAGACGTCATCTATACTATAGACGTCATCTATACTATATACGTCATCTATACTATAATCGTCATCTATACTATAATCGTCATCTATACTATAGACGTCATCTATACTGTACTATAGACGTCATCTTTACTGTACTATAGACGTCATCTATACTATAGACGTCATCTATACTATAGACGTCATCTATACTATAATCGTCATCTATACTATAATCGTCATCTATACTATAGACGTCATCTATACTGTACTATAGACGTCATCTATACTGTACTATAGACGTCATCTATACTATACTATAGACGTCATCTAAGCTATATCGTCATCTATACTATAGACGTCATCTATACTATAGTAGTCATCTATACTATATGCGTCATCTATACTATAATCGTCATCTATACTATAATCGTCATCTATGCTATAGACGTCATCTATACTGTACTATAGACGTCATCTATACTGTACTATAGACGTCATCTATACTGTACTATAGACGTCATCTATACTATACTTTAGACGTCATCTAAGCTATAGACGTCATCTATACTATAGACGTCATCTATACTATAGACGTCATCTATACTATAGACGTCATCTATACTATATACGTCATCTATACTATAGACGTCATCTATACAACAGACGTCATGTATACTACAAACGTCATATATATTATAGACGTCATCTATACTAAAGACGTTATCTATACTATAAAAGTCATCTATACTATAGACGTCATCTATACTATAGACGTAATCTATAATATAGACGTCATCTATACTATAGACGTCATCTATACTATAGACGTCAACTATATTATAGACATCATCTATACTATAGACGTCATCTATACTATAGACGTCATCTATACTATAGACGTCATCTTCACTATAGACGTAATTTATAATATAGACGTCATCTATACTATAGACGTCATCTATACTATAGACGTCATCTATACTATAGACGTCATCTTCACTATAGACGTAATTTATAATATAGACGTCATCTATACTATAGACGTCACCTATACTATAGACGTCAACTATATTATAGACATCACCTATACTATAGACGTCATCTATACTATAGACGTCATCTATACTATAGATGTCATCTTTACTATAGACTTCATCTATACTATAGACGTCATCTATACTATAGACTTCATCTATACTATAGACGTCATCTCTACTATAGACGTCATCTATACTATAGACGTCAACTATATTATAGACATCATCTATACTATAGACGTCATCTATACTATAGACGTCATCTATACGATAGACGTCATCTATACTATAGACGTCATCTATACTCTAGACGTCATCTATACTATAGACGTCATCTATACTATAGACGTCATCTTCACTATAGACGTAATTTATAATATAGACGTCATCTATACTATAGACGTCATCTATACTATATACGTCATCTATACTATAATCGTCATCTATAATATAATCGTCATCTATACTATAGACGTCATCTATACTGTACTATAGACGTCATCTTTACTGTACTATAGACGTCATCTATACTATACTATAGACGTCATCTAAGCTATAGACGTCATCTATACTATAGACGTCATCTATACTATAGACGTCATCTATACTATAATCGTCATCTATACTATAATCGTCATCTATACTATAGACGTCATGTATACTGTACTATAGACGTCATCTATACTGTACTATAGACGTCATCTATACTATACTATAGACGTCATCTAAGCTATATACGTCATCTATACTATAGACGTCATCTATACTATAGTAGTCATCTATACTATATGCGTCATCTATACTATAATCGTCATCTATACTATAATCGTCATCTATGCTATAGACGTCATCTATACTGTACTATAGACGTCATCTATACTGTACTATAGACGTCATCTATACTATACTTTAGACGTCATCTAAGCTATAGACGTCATCTATACTATAGACGTCATCTATACTATAGACGTCATCTATACTATAGACGTCATCTATACTATAGACGTCATCTATACTATATACGTCATCTATACTATAGACGTCATCTATACAACAGACGTCATGTATACTACAAACGTCATATATATTATAGACGTCATCTATACTAAAGACGTTATCTATACTATAAAAGTCATCTATACTATAGACGTCATCTATACTATAGACGTAATCTATAATATAGACGTCATCTATACTATAGACGTCATCTATACTATAGACGTCAACTATATTATAGACATCATCTATACTATAGACGTCATCTATACTATAGACGTCATCTATACTATAGACGTCATCTTCACTATAGACGTAATTTATAATATAGACGTCATCTATACTATAGACGTCATCTATACTATAGACGTCATCTATACTATAGACGTCATCTTCACTATAGACGTAATTTATAATATAGACGTCATCTATACTATAGACGTCACCTATACTATAGACGTCAACTATATTATAGACATCACCTATACTATAGACGTCATCTATACTATAGACGTCATCTATACTATCATCTATACGTCATCTACGTCATCTATACTATAGACGTCATCTATACTATAGACGTCATCTTCACTATAGACGTAATTTATAATATAGACGTCATCTATACTATAGACGTCACCTATACTATAGACGTCAACTATATTATAGACATCACCTATACTATAGACGTCATCTATACTATAGACGTCATCTATACTATAGATGTCATCTTTACTATAGACTTCATCTATACTATAGACGTCATCTATACTATAGACTTCATCTATACTATAGACGTCATCTCTACTATAGACGTCATCTCTACTATAGACGTCATCTATACTATAGACGTCATCTATACTATAGACGTCATCTATACTATAGACGTCATCTATACTATAGACGTCATCTATACTATAGACGTCATCTATACTATAGACGTCATTTATACTATAGACGTCATCTAAATATAGACGTCATCTATACTATAGACGTCATCTATACTATAGACGTCATCTATACTATAGACGTCATCTATACTATAGACGTCATCTATACTATAGACGTCATCTATACTATAGACGTCATCTATACTATAGACGTCATCTATACTATAGACGTCATCTATACTATAGACGTCATCTTTACTATAGACGTCATCTATACTATAGACGTCATCTATACTATAGACGTCATCTATACTATAGACGTCATCTATACTATAGACGTCATCTATACTAAAGACGTCATTTACTATAGACGTCATCTGTACTATAGACGTCATCTATACTATAGACGTCATCTATACTATCGTCATCTATACTATAAACGTCATCTATACTATAATCGTCATCTATACTATAGACGTCATCAAAACTATAGACATCATCAATACTATAGACGTCATCTGTACTGTACTATACTATACTACAGACGTCATCTAAGCTATAGACGTCATCTATACTATAGACGTCATCTATACTATAAACGTCATCTAAGCTATAGACGTCATCTATGCTATAGACGTCATCTATACTATAGACGTCATCTATACTATAGACGTCATCTATACTATAGACGTCATCTAAACTATAGACGTCATCTATACTATAGACGTCATCTATACTATAGACGTCATCTATACTATAGACGTCATCTATGCTATAGACGTCATCTATACTATAGACGTCATCTATACTATAGACGTCATCTATACTATAGACGTCATCTAAGCTATAGACGTCATCTATACTACAGACGTCATCTATATTATAGACGTCATCTATACTATAGACGTCATCTATACCGATAGACGTCATCTATACTATAGACGTCATCTATACTATAGACGTCATCTATACTATAGACGTCATCTATACTATAGACGTCATCTATACTATAGACGTCATCTATACTATAGACGTCATCAAAACTATAGACATCATCAATACTATAGACGTCATCTCTACTGTACTATACTATACTATAGACGTCATCTAAGCTATAGACGTCATCTATACTATAGACGTCATCTATACTATAGACGTCATATATACTATATACGTCATCTATATTATAGACGTCATCTATACTATAGACGTCATCTATACAACCGACGTCATTTATACAACAAACGTCATCTATATTATAGACGTCATCTGTACTATAGACGTCATCTATACTATAGACGTCATCTATACTATAGACTTCATCTATACTATAGACCTTATCTATGCTATAGACGTCATCTATACTATAGACGTCATCTATACTATAGACGTCATCTATACTATTAACGTCATCTATATTATAATCGTCATCTATACTATAATCGTCATCTTTACTATAGACGTCATATATACTGTACTATAGACGTCATCTATACTGTACTATAGAAGTCATCTATACTATACTATAGACGTCATCTAAGCTATAGACGTCATCTTTACTAAAGACGTCATCTATACTATAGACGTCATCTATACTATATACGTCATCTATAACATAGACGTCATCTATACTATAAACGTCGTCTATACTATAATCGTCATCTATACTATAGACGTCATCTATACTGTACTATAGACGTCATCTATGCTGTACTATAGACGTCATCTACACTATACTATAGACGTCATAGTATAGTATAGATGACATCTATAGTATAGATGACGTCTATAGTATAGATGACGTCTATAGTAAAGATGACGTCTATAGTATAGATGACGTCTATAGTACAGATGACGTCTATAGTATAGATGACGTCTATAGTATTAATGACGTCTATGGTATAAATGACGTCTATAGTATAGATGACGTCTATAGTATAGATGACGTCTATAGTATAGATGACGTCTATAGTATAGATGACGTCTATAGTATAGATGACGTTTGTAGTATACATGACGTCTGTAGTATAGATGAGGTCTATAGATGACGTATATAGTATAGTTTAGATGACGTCTATAGTATAGATGACGTCTATAGTATAGATGACGTCTATAGTATAAATGACGTCTATAGTATAGATGACGTCTAAAGTATAGATGACGTCTATAGTATAGATGACGTCTATAGTATAGATGACGTCTATAGTATTAATGACGTCTATGGTATAAATGACGTCTATAGTATAGATGACGTCTATAGTATAGATGACGTCTATAGTATAGATGACGTCTATAGTATAGATGACGTCTATAGTATAGATGACGTCTATAGTATAGATGACGTTTGTAGTATACATGACGTCTGTAGTATAGATGAGGTCTATAGATGACGTCTATAGTATAGTTTAGATGACGTCTATAGTATAGATGACGTCTATAGTATAGATGACGTCTATAGTATAAATGACGTCTATGGTATAAATGACGTCTATAGTATAGGTAAAGTCTATAGTATAGATGACGTCTATAGTATAGATTACTTACTTACTTACTTAAGGTGGGGCTACAGTCCGGGGTGGACCTGGGCCTCAGCCAACAAGCTTCGCCAGCCAGCTCTGTCTCTAGCTAGCCGTCTTCAGTTTCGCACGCGAAGTTGGCTGAGGTCCCCTTCCACTTGCGTCCGCCACCTGAGTCTCGGTGCTCCTCTACCGCGTCGTCCCTGCGGTGTGGATTCGAAGATTTTCCGGGCCGGGGCGTTGGTGTCCATCCGCTCTAGATGACCCAGCCATCGTAGACGTTGTGTTTTGACTCTTTTGGCTAGGTCGGTATCGCTGTACAGCCCGTACAGTTCGAGGTTATATCTCCTCCTCCACTCTCCGTCTATGCAGACGGGACCTCTCGAAGCAGCCTAAAGTGTTTTCATCCGCCTTTGCTATATATAGTATAGATGACGTCTAAAGTATAGATGACGTCTATAGTATAGATGACGTCTATAGTATAGATGACGTCTATAGTATAGATGACGTCTATAGTATAGATGACGTCTATAGTATAGATGACGTCTATAGTATAGATGACGTCTATAATATAGATGACGTCTATAATATAGATGACGTCTATAGTATAGATATATAGTAAAGATGACGTCTATAGTATAAATGACGTCTATAGTATAGATAAAGTCTATAGTATAGATGACGTCTATAGTATAGATGACGTCTTTAGTATAGATGACGTCTTTAGTATAGATGACGTCTATAGTATAGACGACGTCTTAAGTATAGATGACGTCTATAGTATAGATGACATCTATAGTATAGATGACATCTATAGTATAGATGACGTCGATAGTATTGATGACGTCTATAGTATAGATGACGTCTATAGTATAGATGACGTCTATAGTATAGATGACATCGATAGTATAGATGACGTCTATAGTATAGATGACGTCTATAGTATAGATGACGTCTATAGTATAGATGACGTCTATAGTATAGATGACGTCTATAGTATATATGACGTCTATAGTAAAGATGACGTCTATAGTATAAATGACGTCTATAGTATAGATAAAGTCTATAGTATAGATGACGTCTATAGTATAGATGACGTCTTTAGTATAGATGACGTCTGTAGGAAACCCTTTTTGACTTATTAATTTATAATAATAGAAGAACTTAAAAATCGAAAAAAAATTCCCTTGCCACTTAACACTATCAGACTAGCATTTAGACCCAATCTCCCCTAACCTTAACTTTCCCCAACTCCGAAGCCAGGAGCAGTTAACTTTTACCATCAGCTCTCTGACCATAGCTGCTATGAACTCTGTGAACTATTCGTCAAGGGCTCGGTAGAAGGGGGTCCTTTTGTAGAATCAAGTGCCATGGCAACGGAAGAAGAGAGATACACCGTTCTGGTCGGACGATGGAAAATTTTGGTAATCATGCGACAAACTGGAAAAACCCAAAATTCAAGGCCAACCGAGCCAAGCCTATAGCCAAATGCACAAGCTTGGTCAGTGAGTGTTTGGATCGGCAGCAAGTCGGAAGCAGCACAGTCTGCTGACGTGTCGGGTATCGCGTTGAAAAGTTTAAAGTTTTTATTGAACCGACTGTACATGTACAGTCTAGAACTCCAATTTTCAAAGTATATTCTCAAATTTTCCTTGATTTTCGCTACTTCGATCGCTGAAGTGAAAGTTTTATTGCTTCATAAGAAAACAATTTAATTAAAGTAACTACACCATTTCAAAGGAAAAAACTCTAAACATCGACGAACAAAATTAACCTCAAGTGAAATGTGCATGAACAGTGCCCTATACATAAAGCGTAAAATCAAAACCTAGTGAAAGAGTTCATACATAAAAAAACAATAATTTTAATTAAAAAAAGTAAAAACGCGAACCACTCCGCTCATATCATTTATTAATCACGTCCCCACGTCCCCGACCATAACGCCCCAGTCCTTGGAACAAAAAAAATACCCACACGACACAGAAGACCGATAAGACCCCCTTTCCTACAAGGGAACCGCCTGTAGAGAGAAGACTCTACCCAGCGAGCCATATACATAAATCTCCAGCATTTCTTTTGCCACGATTCGGATAATTCACCGATCGATCATTGATCAGCAGCGATCAGTTTATCCCGAAAAAAAAGAGCTTCGCTGGCTTGTTCTCTTTGCCATACGGTAAGGCACCCCACACCTGTATTCACCACGTTGAAGAGAGAGTGCCCGTTCAAGCCGCTATCCACCTGCGCTATCATCATTTCATCCATCTCCAGCAACACGGTCCAATGGTTCCAACGGAATTTCACCTTTCTCCACCGACACTCAGCGCCTGGATTCATAAATTGACCTGCTACCTGTTCCCTCTTTCCCAGTGCGTTTATAAGAGACATATAAAAAGACTTACTTAATTTAAAGAACAGATAATTTTGAAAAGCAATTTTTTTTTTTTGGTTAGATAAAAGTGAAAAATATTTAGGATATTTTTAGGAATTTTGATACAAGGAAATTAAAAGTAAAAGAAACAAGTTGTGCGTTTAAAGAAAATCGCAAAGATTTTTTTGTTAGGCCCGTTCAAATTAATAATTTTTTTTTTATTTGCAACAATAATTTTTCAGTGATTTAATCGACAAGTATTCGAGAGGATGCTGTGCACAACATTCATCTGGGATCTTAATTTTGGTGAGTCATTTTAAATTACTATCTTTTTATTTACTTCACATTGAAGTTATTGAATTTGAACGTTCGCCATATTTTCTTCGGGTTAAAATATTTTTTTTTTGAGGCATAAAGCTTGTCATTTAAATTTTGGATAGTTTCCAAAATATTAGTTTCTTCGCGAATTATGATTTAAAATAAAAATACGTTTTGTTTTATTGAAACGAACCTAGTTTTCGATTGGGTAATTTTTGTCAATTAAAGAGCTTTTGATATTATTCAAATCTTAATTTTCAGTTAATATCTTTGTACTTAATTTAGTTCTTTATATATAATGCAGATAATGCAGTTTCAATCATTTCATTATATTTGATTTTAATTTGATTAATTGTATTTAATTTTGTAATTTTATTCTTTCTTGTAAATCGTACACCGTACATTTTCCAGCTTGTTAAGTAGATGCATATTTAGATATTTTGTTTTTTTTTTGATTTTTATAACCTTTTCTTGCGTATCAATAAATGAAGTTTATTTTTGGGATTTGTTATTTCCCAACCCTGTCACGTCTGTAGTTTTGCATTTTGAGGTCATGGAGAGATTTTTAGATTTTCAGATAGTTTTTTTTCAGCTGATTAGTTTCAGAGATATGGAGCTGTGAAATATCGTTCTTGTAGGATGTGAGCGTATGTTAATCAACATGGTCTACGGTGGCCAATAAGAAGGGAGACTAAGTAAAATTAGCTCTTCCTAATCGCTTTTGGGGTTGCAACCAAAATGGAGACGTTGCAACCATGGCGTATACCGATTGGTATACGGAGGGAGGGTTACTCCACGGACAAGATCACCTTTGTCCCTTTTTTTTCTCCGTTTAAATAATTCTGAGCAGTGCATCTGGCAAGACATTCGGGTTCCCATCATTTTGTTTATTTTTTTTGGTTTTGTTTTCTTCCTGTCGGCTTTAACACCTATCCGACTTTGATCTTTTTATTCTACTGTGTTTCTAGGCCTGAAATAACCGTAACACCGTCCCGTTTCTGAGTCGCAAGAACCCACCCCAACGACGAGCTAGTTTGCGCAACCACAAGCAGGCCTGTGGCGGCTTACAGATCGGGACACCTCTATCGCACCTCTGCCCGGACGGGCCGAACTGTCCTGTAACTTTCGGTTCCATGGGTGGGTCAGGGTGTGGTAGGGGAACACAGAGCTTTAAAACCAAGGCTTCCTCTGCTACTATACCAAAATAGGAGTAGGGAGGTGTTCGTTACAGGTGGCGCCCAACGTGGGGCCCGAATGTTCTAAATTTTTTTTTCGTCACCGCTTCATTGGTGCCTGCTCGAGTTAGGTGTTCTGTTACTTATCAAAATAACATCCTGATTTATTGCTTCTTTCATAGTTGTCCGGAAGGTAAGAGATTTGTTTCAATGCCTTCGGCTGTTGCTTCGATGTTAAGAAGTAAAATCTATTGGTGAAGAGTACCTTAGCTATTTTCCTATGGCCGGAATTGAGCAGACTCTGCAAATTCGTCTGATGCATAGGATAACTAGTAAAAGGGAATGCACCTAATCAACAAATTGCGAAAATTAAAGTCCGGTAGATTAGTGAAGAAGTCCTGATCTACGTCCGTTGCTTTAAGTTGCCTGCTTCAGTTGATTAACCCTTCTAAGTACACACGTTACACGGAGAAATTGTGAATTGACGCATTCGTAGTCCGATAAGTTGGCGAGTACCGACTTATGGCTGTTGCTACGCAAGCGTTCACTTGTCAATATTCGCTGTTTCTGCAAGTCTGCCGTAGATTTGTTTTGTTGTTCACACGCCACATCCGAAGTTTATGATCAGAAATTAATAGAATTGTTATTTAGTTTTTTTTTCGAGATTTTGTATTTTTTTTTTTTTTTGTTTTTTGGTTTAAGCCTTACATTGAGCTTCTTTTGGTTAATTTATTTTTTGCTTTTGTAGTATATCTTTTTGGGTACTGGTGTACAGTACATTATTCCCTTTAATTGACTTTCTTGAACAAATAAATTTTGAAGTTTTTTTAGTCATTTTAATATTAGTTTGGGTCTCCTGCGACAAGGATGCCTAGGCGCAGTAAGCCCCAACAAAATAAAATTCAGAGTAGTTGCAATTTGCGTTTCCCTCCAAGGAACCCACGAAATTTTTCTTTAAGTGGTAACATGTCGGCTCTTAACCAAAACGCCAATGACTCCTTAGCGGGTGGAAGACCTTCAAGTTCAAACTATACAGGTGGGTCTCAACTCGTTTCTGCCGATGTTCATGCCCCGGCGGCTGCCAACACTAGTGGCACAAATAATACTGCTTCACCAGCTTCTAGCGATGGTGAACAATTTGAGCACTATGTGCAAGAAGTAGTCACGGCTACTGTTGGTCTCCAACGGGCGGATAATATGAGATTTATTCAGCAAGAATTTGAAAAAAATCGATTAACCCTTCGCGAAGAAATGGCTACGATAGTGCGTGAATCCATTTCTTCCCTAATGCCAGTTGTTCAACCTGAGCCTCCGTCTGCTCGTGGACTATCTGCGGTTACAACTCCGGCTCCTTTAAATGAAGAATATCAAGTTAGTCGTTCTCAGACGTTCAACAGACCACCAAATCCAACTGCCAGACCCGATGTTCCTGGTAATGAGCATGTGTACCCTGTGAATATGGCTCGTGGGTCTAACGTGAATAATTTTTTGGCTCAGTTGAGCCAGATGAATCTAAATGATCCATCGCCAAGACCTGATATGCCTTCAGAACTTCCTTCGTCCTCGCATTCTTCTACCAGATACACGAACTACCACAAGTGGGGAATTAAGTTCGACAATAAGCAGATAACTGTTGATGATTTCCTCTTTCGCCTCGAGAGAGTTAAAGAAAGTTATAATGTCACTTGGGACGTTATACTGCTTAATTTTCACCACTTTGTAGGTGGTCAAGTGGAATCCTGGTATTGGATGTTTTTAAAAGGAAACCCCGCAGCTACCTGGTCCACCCTTCGACTTGCACTGATTGAGCAATACCGAAGTCTGGAAACAGATTCCGAATTGTCGAGGAAGATGTCAGAACGCAAGCAATTGGCGAATGAATGCTTTGACGATTTTTACTCGGACTTACTACAACTGAATTCTAGATTACGCGTGCCAAAACCCAACCGAGAGCTTATAGAGATTATTAAGCAAAATGTTCGACGCCGTATAGGAGAGTTGCTGATAACCTTTAATACCCACAGCATATCCGAAATGGTTTATGTGTGCAGAACGGTTGAGAAATATCTCCATGGTTCTGATATGCCCAGGTCTAGAGCACCGCTACCACAAGCTCCGAACTGGCCACGGCGACACATCAACGAGATTTCAGCACCCACAAATGAACTGCCATCTCAAGTGGAGGCATTCGAACTGCAAAAACGTGAATCGGTTAAACTAAAATGTTGGAACTGCAAGGTTTTGGGACATTCGTTCCATGACTGCCCAGACTCGCAACGTACTCTCTTTTGCTACCGATGCTGCCGCGAGAATACGACGACACCCAGATGTGACAGATGTACGGGAAACCGCCAGAAGAGCAGCCCTCACACCGGGGAGAGTTGTTCGACGGAAGCCAACCCGGACAATTAGATTTTGAACCCCTGAAAGAAAAAGAAATTACAATACTTAAACAACCTGACTTACCACCAGCTGCTAGTGATTTTGTTCCCTCTACGCCTTCTCTGCCCAGTAAGTCTCTGCACGAACGACAAATGCAGTACTATGAGGCGCGAAACCGAATTTTTGGTACCCCAGTTTCACAAAAAGTGCAAAACCTTAGACAAAAATTCAAGGAGAAGAGAAAGCAATATTTCGCCATATCATCCACCACTTTGCACGGTTCCTCCGCTGATCCTCGTCCCTATGTCACAGTAAACCTCTTTGGACAAGAATATCTCGGTTTACTCGACAGTGGGGCAGCCATTAGTTGTCTTGGATCCGGTGGTTTAGAATTTTTGAAGGATAATAAAATACAGTTGAAGAAATATTCCTCGTCGGTTTCGACCGCCGATGGTCAAAAACAGGCCATCGTAGGCAAGGTGCTGGCCCAAATAACCTTCAAAGATAAAACCTCCGAGATTGAGTTATACGTTGTACCTTCACTCAAACAGAAATTGTATTTGGGAATAGATTTTTGGAAAGAGTTTAGGCTAGCTCCAGATATCATATCTGAGTTGTGCCCAACTAAACTCACCGAAACTACTAAAACAGACATTCTGAAGAAAGCTCACTCCTTAACAGCTGCGGAGTCCCTGAAACTCGAGGCTGTTGTCAAACAGTTTCCCTCTTTTTCGAAGTTGGGACTGGGAAAAACGCATTTAATGGAGCATTCCATTGATACTGGGGATGCTGAACCCATTAAACAGCGTCATTTTCCCTTGTCTCCAGCGATACAAGCGCTTGTGTATGCTGAGGTGGATCGCATGCTTAAATTGGGAGTCATTGAAGAGAGTGATAGTGCATGGAGCTCGCCTGTCGTGCTCGTGCGGAAACCGGGAAAAGTCCGCCTGTGTCTAGACTCTCGGAAATTGAACAAGGTTACCAAAAAGCTTGCGTATCCACTTCCGTTTATCGACGCTTTGTTAGGAGGACTTTCAGAAACACACTATATTTCTAGTGTGGATCTGAAAGATGCCTTCTGGCAAATACCTCTGGGGAAAGGTTCTCGGGAAAAGACAGCATTTACCATCCCTGGTAGACCACTATACCATTTTAAAGTGATGCCCTTTGGGCTTTGCAATGCTCCTCAGTCCATGTCCAAATTAATGGACAAAGTGATACCGCACGAGTTGAGAACCCGAGTTTTTGTCTATCTTGACGATTTATTAATCACATCAAGTACTTTCGAAGAACAGCTGCGGATCCTTGCGATAGTTGCCAAAAGACTTTCGGAGGCTGGCTTAACGATAAATGTTGAGAAGTCGAAATTTTGCTTTAAAGAGCTTCAGTATCTGGGATACATTATTTCAGATGGATGCCTAAAGACCGATCCATCAAAAATTTCCGCAATTGTCGATTTCCCTATACCAACATCTCCCAGGCAAGTAAGGAGATTCCTTGGAATGGCTGGATGGTATAGGAGGTTCGTCAAGGATTTTTCTTCATTAGCATCATCTATAACTGACACCTTAAAAAAAGGAGTTAAGTTCACTTTCACTGAGCAAGCAAATAAGTCCTTTAATACCATTAAAACACAATTGACGTCAGCTCCCGTCTTGGTGAACCCTGACTACGGTAAAGAGTTCATCATTCTATGTGATGCATCAGCCACCGGAATAGGCTGTGTCCTATGTCAGGAGGATGAAGACGGAGTTGAACGTCCGATATATTTTTATTCGAAGAAACTGACTGCGGCTCAACGCAAATACACAGTAACTGAGCGTGAGTGTCTGGCAGCGGTTAAAGGTATTAAGAAGTTTAGACCCTATGTAGAAGGCCACAAGTTTAAGATCGTTACAGACCATGCAAGCCTGAAGTGGTTGATGAACCTGAGAGATCCCACTGACAGACTGGCGCGCTGGAGCCTTAAATTACAGGGATTTGTCTTTGACATCGAGCACCGCAAAGGCACGCAACACGTAGTGCCTGACGCTCTCTCACGAGTGCATGAGGTGGATGCGTTGCAGCTGGCGGACTCGACGTCAGGACAATCCTATGATGTGCTTCATATAGATCTTGCGGATCCGAGCTTTCAGTCGGAAGAATACCGCAGGATCATTGATCACATCAAAGAGCAACAAGAACAGCTACCTGACCTTCAAGTCTCGGATAATTTCGTGTACAAGAGGGTCAGCCACTGTACAGGTAATCCAATTCAGGATGATCTAGCCTGGAAACTTTGGGTGCCTAGTGTGTTGACTGGTCAGTTAATCTTTCTGGCTCATTGCCCACCGAGGTCCTCGCATGGAGGCGTCGCCAAAACCCTTTACCGCCTGCGTCAACAATTTTTTTGGCCAAACATGGCGTCTCAGGTTAAAGCGTTTGTAGGTGACTGTGAAACGTGTAAAACATCAAAAGCTCCTAACACCACACTGCGGTCTGAAATGGGTAAAGCCTTTGTTGTGGAAAGGCCATTTCAACACGTATACGTGGATTTTCTTGGTCCTTATCCCCGTTCAAAGAGTGGAAACACACAAATAGTGATTGCCCTAGACCAACTGACAAAGTTTGTCTTGATTAAACCCCTTAAAAGAGCGACTGCTGATACTGTCATAAAATTCCTGAGGGAGGAGATTTTCTTTTTATTTGGAGTCCCAGAGAGCATTCTTTCAGATAATGGTACTCAGTTCCTTAGCAAAGAGTTTGGTAAAATGTTGGAAGCTTTCGGCATCAAACATTATCGAACCGCCATTTATTCCCCGCAGGCTAATGCGAGTGAACGAGTGAACCGTTCGATTCTTTCGTCGATCCGCGCCTATATCGATCCAAAACAAACCAACTGGGATGCTAATCTTTCCTCAATCGGTTGTGCCCTTCGAACTTCAATTCACTCGGCAATAGCAATGTCGCCCTATGAAGCTCTATTCGGACAACGAATGATTGAACATGGAAAAGATTACCGACTCTTAAAAGAATTAAATGCATTGAACAACTCGGAACTTAACTGGCTTAGTAAACCAGATAAAATGAACATACTGCATTGTTATCTAAAGGACTCGTTAGAGAAGGCACACAAGCAATACGAGGCAACGTATAACCTGCGTAGTCGTATTGTTAATTTTCAGGTGGGCGAACAAATATACAAGAGAAATTTTATCGCTAGCGATGCAGCAAAACATCTCAACGCAAAACTGTGCCCGAAGTTTAATAGAGTTACAGTTCTTAAGACGATAGGAAATAACCTTTATAAAGTTAAAGATGCGATTGGCCACGAAACAGTTGTTCACTCAAAAGATTTAAAGCGCTAAGTTTTTGTGAGATTTAATTTTTTTTCTGGCTGTTTAGTGAAAATAGTGGCTAGCTCAGCGTGTGCATGAGACTCCAGATATAGATGAGGACCGACAACGCAGAAAAGTTACATACAAATGCGTTAAAGGTTTCTTCTCTTATCATCCTCTCTCGCAGAACTTCGAGCCGTTGATAAGTTTTGTAGGAAACCCTTTTTGACTTATTAATTTATAATAATAGAAGAACTTAAAAATCGAAAAAAATTCCCTTGCCACTTAACACTATCAGACTAGCATTTAGACCCAATCTCCCCTAACCTTAACTTTCCCCAACTCCGAAGCCAGGAGCAGTTAACTTTTACCATCAGCTCTCTGACCATAGCTGCTATGAACTCTGTGAACTATTCGTCAAGGGCTCGGTAGAAGGGGGTCCTTTTGTAGAATCAAGTGCCATGGCAACGGAAGAAGAGAGATACACCGTTCTGGTCGGAGGATGGAAAATTTTGGTAATCATGCGACAAACTGGAAAAACCCAAAATTCAAGGCCAACCGAGCCAAGCCTATAGCCAAATGCACAAGCTTGGTCAGTGAGTGTTTGGATCGGCAGCAAGTCGGAAGCAGCACAGTCTGCTGACGTGTCGGGTATCGCGTTGAAAAGTTTAAAGTTTTTATTGAACCGACTGTACATGTACAGTCTAGAACTCCAATTTTCAAAGTATATTCGCAAATTTTCCTTGATCGCTACTTCGATCGCTGAAGTGAAAGTTTTATTGCTTCATAAGAAAACAATTTAATTAAAGTAACTACACCATTTCAAAGGAAAAAACTCTAAACATCGACGAACAAAATTAACCTCAAGTGAAATGTGCATGAACAGTGCCCTATACATAAAGCGTAAAATCAAAACCTAGTGAAAGAGTTCATACATAAAAAAACAATAATTTTAATTAAAAAAAGTAAAAACGCGAACCACTCCGCTCATATCATTTATTAATCACGTCCCCACGTCGCCGACCATAACGCCCCAGTCCTTGGAACAAAAAAAATACCCACACGACACAGAAGACCGATAAGACCCCCTTTCCTACAAGGGAACCGCCTGTAGAGAGAAGACTCTACCCAGCGAGCCATATACATAAATCTCCAGCATTTCTTTTGCCACGATTCGGATAATTCACCGATCGATCATTGATCAGCAGCGATCAGTTTATCCCGAAAAAAAAGAGCTTCGCTGGCTTGTTCTCTTTGCCATACGGTAAGGCACCCCACACCTGTATTCACCACGTTGAAGAGAGAGTGCCCGTTCAAGCCGCTATCCACCTGCGCTATCATCATTTCATCCATCTCCAGCAACACGGTCCAATGGTTCCAACGGAATTTCACCTTTCTCCACCGACACTCAGCGCCTGGATTCATAAATTGACCTGCTACCTGTTCCCTCTTTCCCAGTGCGTTTATAAGAGACATATAAAAAGACTTACTTAATTTAAAGAACAGATAATTTTGAAAAGCAATTTTTTTTTTTTTGGTTAGATAAAAGTGAAAAATATTTAGGATATTTTTAGGAATTTTGATACAAGGAAATTAAAAGTAAAAGAAACAAGTTGTGCGTTTAAAGAAAATCGCAAAGATTTTTTTGTTAGGCCCGTTCAAATTAATAATTTTTTTTTTTTATTTGCAACAATAATTTTTCAGTGATTTAATCGACAAGTATTCGAGAGGATGCTGTGCACAACATTCATCTGGGATCTTAATTTTGGTGAGTCATTTTAAATTACTATCTTTTTATTTACTTCACATTGAAGTTATTGAATTTGAACGTTCGCCATATTTTCTTCGGGTTAAAATATTTTTTTTTTGAGGCATAAAGCTTGTCATTTAAATTTTGGATAGTTTCCAAAATATTAGTTTCATCGCGAATTATGATTTAAAATAAAAATACGTTTTTTTTTATTGAAACGAACCTAGTTTTCGATTGGGTAATTTTTGTCAATTAAAGAGCTTTTGATATTATTCAAATCTTAATTTTCAGTTAATATCTTTGTACTTAATTTAGTTCTTTATATATAATGCAGATAATGCAGTTTCAATCATTTCATTATATTTGATTTTAATTTGATTAATTGTATTTAATTTTGTAATTTTATTCTTTCTTGTAAATCGTACACCGTACATTGATGACGTCTATAGTATAGATGACGTCTATAGTATAGATGACTATAGACGTCATCTATAGTCATCTTTATCTATAGTATAGATAACGTCTATAGTATAGATGACGTCTATAGTATAGATGACGTCTATAGTATAGATGACGTCTAAAGTATAGATGACGTCTATAGTATAGATGACGTCTATAGTATAGATGACGTCTATAGTATAGATGACGTCTATAGTATAGATGACGTCTATAGTATAGATGACGTCTATAGTATAGATGACGTCTATAGTATAGATGACGTCTATAGTATAGATGACGTCTATACTATAGATGACGTCTATAGTATAGATGACGTCTATAGTATAGATGACGTCTATAGTATAGATGACGTCTATAGTATAGATGACGTCTATAGTATAGATGACGTCTATAGTATAGATGACGTCTATAGTATAGATGACGTCTATAGTATAGATGACGTCTATAGTATAGATGACGTCTATAGTATAGATGACGTCTATAGTATAGATGACGTCTATAGTATAGATGACGTCTATAGTATAGATGACGTCTATAGTATAGATGACGTCTATAGTATAGATGACGTCTATAGTATAGCTGACGTCTATAGTAAAGATGACGTCTATAGTATAGATGACGTCTATAGTATAGCTGACGTCTATAGTAAAGATGACGTCTATAGTATAGATGACGTCTATAGTATAGATGACATCTATAGTATAGATGACGTCTATTGTATAGATGACGTCTATAGGATAGATGACGTCTATTGTGTAGAAGACTTCTATTGTATAGATGACGTCTATAGTATAAATGATTTCTATTGTATAGATGACGTCTATAGTATAGATGACGTCTATAGTATAGATGACGTCTATAGTATAGATGACGTCTATAGTATAGATGACGTCTATAGTATAGATGACGTCTATAGTATAGATGACGTCTATAGTATAGATGACGTCTATAGTATAGATGACGTCTATAGTATAGATGACGTCTATAGTATTGATGACGTCTATAGTATAGATGACGTCTATAGTATAGATGACGTCTATAGTATAGATGATGTTTATAGTATAGATGACGTCTATAGTATAGATGACGTCTGTAGTATAGATGACGTCTGTAGTATAGATGACGTCTATAGTATAGATGACGTCTATAGTATAGATGACGTCTATAGTATAGATGACGTCTATAGTATAGATGACGTCTATAGTATAGATGACGTCTATAGTATAGATGACGTCTATAGTATAGATGACGTCTATAGTATAGATGACGTCTTTAGCATAGATGACGTCTTTAGCATAGATGACGTCTATAGTATAGATGACGTCTATGGTATAGATGACGTCTATAGTATAGATGACGTTTATAGTATTGATGACGTCTATAGTATTGATGATGTCTATTGTATTGATGACGTCTATAGTATTGATTATGTCTATAGTATTGATGACGTCTATATTATAGATGACGTCTATAGTATAGATGACGTCTATACTATAGACGACATCTATAGTATAGATGACGACTATAGTATAGACGACATCTATAGTATAGATGACGACTATAGTATAGATGACGTCTTTAGTATAGACGACATCCATAGTATAGATGACATCTATAGCATAGATGACATCTATAGCATAGATGACATCTATAGCATAGATGACATCTATAGCATAGATGACATCTATAGCATAGATGACATCTATTGTATAGATGACATCAATTGTATAGATGACGACTATAGTATAGATGACGTCTATAGTATAGACGTCTATAGTATAGACGACATCTATAGTATAGATGACGACTATAGTATAGACGACATCTATAGTATAGATGACGACTATAGTATAGACGACATCTATAGTATAGATGACGACTATAGTATAGACGACATCTATAGTATAGATGACGACTATAGTATAGATGACGACTATAGTATAGACGACATCTATAGTATAGATGACGACTATAGTATAGATGACGTCTATAGTATAGATAAAGCCTATAGTATAGATGACGTCTATAGTATAGATGACGTCTTTAGTATAGATGACGTCTTTAGTATAGATGACATCTATAGTATAAATGACGTCTATGGTATAAATGACGTCTATAGTATAGATAAAGTCTATAATATAGATAACGTCTATAGTATAGATGACGTCTAAAGTATGGATGACGTCTTTAGTATAGATTACGTCTATGGTATAGATGACGTCTATAGTATAGATGACGTCTATAGTATAGATGACGTCTATAGTATAGATGACGTCTATAGTACAGATGACGTCTATAGTATAGATGACGTCTATAGTATAGATGACGTCTATAGTATAGATGACGTCCATAGTATAGATGACGTCTATAGTATAGATGACGTCTATAGTATAGATGACGTCTATAGTATAGATGACGTCTATAGTATAGATGACGTCTATAGTATAGATGACGTCTATAGTATAGATGACGTCTATAGTATAGATGACGTCTATAGTATAGATGACGTCTATAGTAAAGATGACGTCTATAGTATAAATGACGTCTATAGTATAGATAAAGTCTATACTATAGATGACGTCTATAGTATAGATGACGTCTTTAGTATAGATGACGTCTTTAGTATAGATGACGTCTATATTATAGACGACGTCTTAAGTATAGATGATGTCTATAGTATAGATGACGTCTATAGTATAGATGACGTCGATAGTATAGATGACGTCTATAGTACAGATGACGTCTATAGTACAAATGACGTCTATAGTATAGATGACGTCTATAGTATAGATGACGTCTATAGTATAGATGACGTCTATAGTATAGATGACGTCTATAGTATAGATGACGTCTATAGTATAGATGACGTCTATAGTATAGATGACGTCTATAGTATAGATGACGTCTATAGTATAGATGACGTCTATAGTATAGATGACGTCTATAGTATAGATGACGTCTATAGTATAGATGACGTCTATAGTATAGATGACGTCTATAGTATAGATGACGTCTATAGTATAGATGACGTCTATAGTATAGATGACGTCTATTGTATAGATGACGTCTATAGTATAGATGACGTCTATTGTATAGATGACGTCTATAGTATAGATGACGTCTATTGTATAGATGACGTCTATAGTATAGATGACGTCTATAGTATAGATGACGTCTATAGTATAGATGACGTCTATAGTATAGATGACGTCTATAGTATAGATGACGTCTGTAGTATAGATGACGTCTATAGTATAGATGACGTCTGTAGTATAGATGACGTCTATAGTATAGATGACGTCTATAGTATAGATGACGTCTATAGTATAGATGACGTCTATAGTATAGATGACGTCTATAGTATAGATGACGTCTATAGTATAAATGATGTCTATTGTATAGATGACGTCTATAGTATAAATGATGTCTATTGTATAGATGACGTCTTTAGTATAGATGACGTCTATAGTATTGATGATGTCTATTGTATTGATGACGTCTATAGTATTGATTATGTCTATAGTATTGATGACGTCTATAGTATAGATGACGTCTATAGTATAGATGACGTCTGTAGTATAGATGACGTCTATAGTATAGATGACGTCTGTAGTATAGATGACGTCTATAGTATAGACGACATCTATAGTATAGATGACGACTAAAGTATAGACGACATCTATAATATAGCTGACGACTATAGTATAGATTACGTCTATTGTCTAGACGACATCCATAGTATAGGTGACGTCTATAGCATAGATGACATCTATAGCATAGATGACATCTATAGTATAGATGACGACTATAGTATAGATGACGTCTATAGTATAGACGACATCTATAGTATAGATGACGACTATAGTATAGTGAACATCTATAGTATAGATGACGACTATAGTATAGTGAACATCTATAGTATAGATGACGACTATAGTATAGACGACATCTATAGTATAGAAGACGACTATAGTATAGATGACTTCTATAGTATAGATAAAGTCTATAGTATAGATAAAGTCTATAGTACAGTTGACGTCTTTAGTATAGATGACGTCTTTTGTATAGATGCCGTCTATAGTATAAATGACGTCTATGGTATAAATGACGTCTATAGTATAGATAAAGTCTATAGTATAGATGACGTCTATAGTATAGATGACGTCTAAAGTATAGATGACGTCTTTAATATAGATGACGTCTATGGTATAGATGACGTCTATAGTATAGATGACGTCTATAGTATAGATGACGTCTATAGTACAGATGACGTCTATAGTATAGATGACGTCTATAGTATAGATGACGTCTATAGTATAGATGACGTCTTTAGTATAGATGACGTCTTTAGTATAGATGACGTCTGTAGTATAGACGACGTCTTAAGTATAGATGACGTCTATAGTATAGATAACGTCTATAGTATAGATGACGTCTATAGTATAGATGACGTCTATAGTATAGATGACGTCTATAGTATAGATGACGTCTATAGTATAAATGACGTCTATAGTATAGATGACGTCTATAGTATAGATGACGTCTATAGTATAGATGACGTCGATAGTATAGATGACGTCTATAGTATAGATGACGTCTATAGTATAGATGACGTCTATAGTACAGATAACGTCGATAGTATAGATGACGTCTATAGTATAGATGACGCCTATAGTATAGATGACGTCTATAGTATAGATGACGTCTATAGTATAGATGACGTCTATAGTATAGATGACGTCTATAGTATAGATGACGTCTTTAGTATAGATGACGTCTGTAGTATAGATGACGTCTATAGTATAGATAACGTCTATAGTATAGATGACGTCTATAGTATAGATGACGTCTATAGTATAGATGACGTCTATAGTATAGATGACGTCGATAGTATAGATGACGTCGATAGTATAGATGACGTCTATAGTATAGATGACGTCTATAGTATAGATGACGTCTATAGTATAGATGACGTCTATAGTATAGATGACGTCTATAGTATAGATGACGTCTATAGTATAGATGACATCTATAGTATAGATGACGTCTATAGTATAGATGACGTCTTTAGTATAGATGACGTCTATAGTATAGATGATGTCTATAGTATAGATGACGTCTATAGTATAGATGACGTCTATTGTATAGATGATGTCTATAGTATAGATGACGTCTATAGTATAGATGACGTCTATTGTATAGATGACGTCTATAGGATAGATGACGTCTATTGTGTAGATGACTTCTATTGTATAGATGACGTCTATGGTATAAATGATGTCAATTGTATAGATGACGTCTATAGTATAGATGACGTCTATTGTATAGATGACGTCTATAGTATAGATGACGTCTATAGTATAGATGACGTCTATAGTATAGATGACGTCTATAGTATAGATGGCGTCTATAGTATAGATGACGTCTATAGTATAGATGACGTCTATAGTATAGATGACGTCTATAGTATAGATGACGTCTATAGTATAGATGGCGTCTATAGTATAGATGACGTCTATAGTATAGATGACGTCTATAGTATAGATGACGTCTATAGTATAGATGACGTCTATAGTATAGATGACGTCTATAGTATAGATGACGTCTATAGTATAGATGACGTCTATAGTATAGATGACGTCTATAGTATAGATGACGTCTATAGTATAGATGACGTCTATAGTATAGATGACGTTCATAGTATTGATGACGTCTATTGTATTGATGACGTCTATAGTATAGATGACGTCTATAGTATAGATGACGTCTATAGTATAGATGACGTCTATACTTTAGATGACGTCTATAGTATAGAAGACGTCTATAGTATAGATGACGTCTATAGTATAGATGACGTCTATAGTATAGACGACATCTATAGTATAGATGACGACTATAGTATAGACGACATCTATAGTATAGATGACGACTATAGTATTTTGCCTATGTCTGTAGTATAGATGACGTCTATAGTATAGTTGACGTCTATAGTATAGATGACGTCTATAGTATAGATGACGTCTATAGTATAGATGACGTCTATAGTATAGATGACGTCTATAGTATAGATGACGTCTATAGTATAGATGACGTCTATAGTATAGATGACGTCTATAGTATAGATGACGTCTATAGTATAGATGACGTCTATAGTATAGATGACGTCTATAGTATAGATGACGTCTATAGTATAGATGACGTCTATAGTATAGATGACGTCTATAGTATAGATGACGTCTATAGTATAGATGATGTCTATAATATAGATGACGTCTATAATATAGATGACGTCTATAGTATAGATGACGTCTATAATATAGATGACGTTTGTAGTATAGAAGACGTCTGTAGTATACATGACGTCTGTTGTATAGATGACGTCTATAGTAGAGATGAAGTCTATAGTACAGATGACGTCTATAGTATAGATGACGTCTATAGTATAGTATAGATGACGGCTATAGTATAGTATAGATGACGTCTATAGTATTGATGATGTCTATAGTTTTGATGGCGTCTATAGTATAGATGACGATTAAGGTATAGATGACGCTTATAGTATAGATGACGATTATAGTATAGATGACGTCTATAGTATAGATTACGTCTATAGTATAGATGACGTCTATAGTATAGATTACGTCTATAGTATAGATGACGTCTATAGTATAGATGACGTCTATAGTATAGATGACGTCTATAGTATAGATGACGTCTATAGTATAGATGACGTCTATAGTATAGATGACGTCTATAGTATAGATGACGTCTATAGTATAGATGACGTCTATAGTATAGATGACGTCTATAGTATAGATGACGTCTATAGAATAGATGACGTCTATAGTATAGATGACGTCTATAGTATAGATGACGTCTATAGTATAGATGACGTCTAAAGTACAGATGACGTCTATAGTATAGATGACGTCTATAGTATAGATGCCGTCTATAGTATAGATGACGTCTATGGTATAGATCACGTCTATAGTATAGATGACGTCTATAGTATAGATGACGTCTATAGTACAGATGACGTCTATAATATAGATGACGTCTATAATATAGATGACGTCTATAGTATAGATAGTATGACGTCTGTAGTATACATGACGTCTGTAGTATACATGACGTCTGTTGTATAGATGACGTCTATAGTATAGATGACGTCTATAGTATAGATGACGTCTATAGTATAGATGACGTCTATAGTATAGATGACGTCTATAGTATAGATGACGTCTATAGTATAGATGACGTCTATAGTATAGATGACGTCTATAGTATAGATGACGTCTATAGTATAGACGACGTCTATAGTATAGATGACGTCTAGAGTATAGATGACGTCTATAGTATAGATGACGTCTATAGTATAGATGACGTCTATAGTATAGATGACGTCTATAGTATAGATGATGTCTATAGTATAGATGACGTCTATAGTATAGATGATGTCTATAGTATAGATGACGTCTATAGTATAGATGACGTCTATAGTATAGATGACGTCTATAGTATAGATGACGTCTATAGTATAGATGACGTCTATAGTATAGATGACGTCTATAGTATAGATGACGTCTATAGTATAGATGACGTCTATAGTATAGATGACGTCTATAGTATAGATGACGTCTATAGTATAGATGACGTCTATAGTATAGATGACGTCTATAGTATAGATGACGTCTATAGTATAGATGACGTCTATAGTATAGATGACGTCTATAGTATAGATGACGTTTGTAGTATACATGACCTCTATAGTATAGATGAGGTCTATAGATGACATCTATAGTATCGATGACGTCTATAGTATAGTATAGATGACGTCTATAGTATAGATGACGTCTATAGTATAGATGACGTCTATAGTATAGATGACGTCTATAGTATAGATGACGTTTATAGTATAGATGACGTCTATAGTTTAGATGACGTTTGTAGTATACATGACGTCTGTAGTATATATGACGTCTGTTGTATAGATGACCTCTATAGTATAGATGAGGTCTATAGATGACATCTATAGTATAGATGACGTCTATAGTATAGATGACGTCTATAGTATAGATAACGTCTTTAGTATAGATGACGTCTATAGTATAGATGACGTCTATAGTATAGATGACGTCTATATATAGATGACGTCTATAGTATAGATGACGTCTATAGTATACATGACGTCTGTAGTATAGTATAGATGACGTCTATAGTATAGTATAGGTGACGTCTATAGTATAGATGACGTCTATAGTATAGATGACGTCTATAGTATAGATGACGTCTATAGTATAGATGACGTCTATAGTATAGATGACGTCTATAGTATAGATGACGTCTATAGTATAGATGACGTCTATAGTATAGATGACGTCTATAGTATAGATGACGTCAATAGTATAGATGACGTCTATAGTATAGATGATGTCTATAGTATTGATGACGTCTATAATATAGATGACGTCTATAGTATAGATGACGTCTATAGTATAGATGACGTCTATAGTTTAAATGAGGTTATAGTATAGTATAGATGACGTCTATAGTATTGATGATGTCTATAGTTTTGATGACGTCTATAGTATAGAAGAAGGTGCTAATCGCTCTATTTGAGTTTGATATGAGAGCACCTGTTTAAAATAGGACTCTAGGATTCCCAGTCGACACTCGAGCCCCGTTGCAGTGAGCGTTTCCGATTTAGAGTCTACGTAATTTTTAAGCCTTGTAATGCTCCCTTTCGTTGACGCACGTTGCTGCCGTAATTCTTCGACAGACGCATTCGTAGAATTAGGATTTGAATTTGGATCCGGGTCTACCATGTTGAGAAATTAACTAATCTACTGCAAGTAAGCTCAGCTAATGGAAAAGGTAAGAGCAATTTCCTGACCAAAACCAACGACTATGGCGAA
Source organism: Neoascia interrupta (assembly GCA_947623515.1). Lineage (NCBI taxonomy): Eukaryota > Metazoa > Arthropoda > Insecta > Diptera > Syrphidae > Neoascia > Neoascia interrupta. The sequence goes on from CANQKQ010000030.1 coordinate 278,692, forward strand.
TGTATGTGGAACTTAAATTTTTCAATTTGCTTTCCAAAGAGCTATGCGAAGAGTTACTAGGTTTTTCAGCTGATTAAGTATAAGCGTTATAAGAATCTCTAATAATGTTTATGGATTGGATCTTATTTAAACTGCGACTTGTATTTTCTACTACAACGACGAGTTAATCAGAAGAAATGATTAAAATTCAACCTCCAACGATGCGTTTGAGAAATTGTGATGCTGCCTGTGCAAAAGACGAGCAATCCAAGCAAAAGCTCTCTTTCAGAGCGTATGATTGATGAAGTCTCTTCTCCCGCGACGACGACAAAAACGATTAACCTCCAAAGCGAAAATCAAGCGAAGTAATAAATCTATGCGATGAAAGAACACCAGAGTGCAATTCATGTGCAATATACTAAAATGAACATACACTGCTTGCGAAAGTTGACCAGTTTTTTTTTTTTAAGTTTTGAGCTTAGCTTAAAATAAAGCTTAATGGTGACTTGGTTACGAAGCTCCAACAATGAGTTGTATGCGAACGAAGGGACTAACGAGAAAACGAACGATTGTAGCTATGAGTCTCTGAGCAAACGAGAAAGCGACGACCGATACCCTCGAAAATCAAATGTATTGTGCGATCAGAGCTTGTGGTTTTAACAAAGCTTTTTGTGTGTGGATTCTAATTTTTACTTTAACAAAACTTTTTGTGTGTGGATTCTAATTTTACTGAGATCGTGATAACATCGAGGCGGAACAAAATGATCTTGACATGAGAAGTAGATTGTGGGAATGTGGCGAAATTTTTATGCAGCAATAATGTTGTTTCAAATGTTATGTTACTATTTTATTTAAAGTTCAAATAATATCATTCATATGTAGATGCAGATACTATGTTTATATGCACTGTTAGTTTTATGTGATGTGTTTTATGTGTTGTTTAAATATAATTATGCGATATTCTCCAAATAATATAGAAGGTGCGTATATGGAAGCGACAAAGTTGAGAGCAATGATTGCTATTCATGAGCGCACATTCAAATAATTTGACTTTATGTATCACGTACCTGGGGGTGGGGATTTTGCTTATCTACCCACTATTTATTACTTTCTCCACCGCAGGTTTGTTCTATCTGGCAGACATTCGATGATGATTTTCCTTCTCTGACTCCACTACTTCTTGAAGATGTGGTTAGAGATGAAAGTTTTTTCCAGGCTCAGCTACTTGCACTACCGATCGCGAACCGAAACCGAACCTAGAATTTCACTTGAGGGTTTGTTCTTTGTCTATGTGAATTCTTTTTGCACTCGCTGATAGTTTTACGCTTGCTTTTTAGCTTGTGACACTGCACACACTTTCTTCTTATGTAAAAATGTACTTGTCTTTATTCTTTTAGTTTATTAGAGTCATAGAGCGTTATTAAGGGCACTTTTCTACTTTGTAGATTGTAGGTAACTGTGTCACTATTATATTTTCACGGAGTTAGTAAGTTCTAAACCAGTTGGGCGCCAAAATGTACGTTCAACTACAATTCAATACGTCAGCCTTACGATCTTTTACAAGACGATTCTTAATAAATTGGATCCTGGCTGCTGAAGTAAGCCGATTTCAAACTTGCGATACAATAGAGAGCGGAATTATATAACTATACGTTGCACCGGCTAACTTGGCGAAACGAATAAAGCGAAACGAATGAAGCGAAACGAGCAAAAAAAGGCGATATTTTCCCCTAAGGGTTTGTACAAAAACTCATAAAAGCTTTATTCTTCAGTTGGGTGTTTATACAAAACCAATCACAGTGAAGAGCCGCTTTTTACGTTATTTCGAAAACTAAAAAGCTATGCTTCGAATTAACAAATAACAAAATATGGCGAATGGTTTAATTTGGGAGCTAAATTCAAATTTTACAATTTTATTCCATGAGATAAATTTTTTAATGAAACTAGAAATATTCGTGATTTTTTATGACGATGAATATGATTTTCTGCTCCAACAACATCTATCGTAAGATGACGTCTATAGTATAGATGACGTCTATAGTATAGATGACGTCTATAGTATAGATGACGTCTATAGTATAGATGACGTCTATAGTATAGATGACGCCTATAGTATAGATGACGTCTATTGTATAGATGACGTCTACAGTATGGATGACGTCTATAGTATAGATGACATCTATAGTATACATGACGTCTATAGTATAGATGACGTCTATATTATAGATGACGTCTATAGTATAGATGACGCCTATAGTATAGATGACGTCTATTGTATAGATGACGTCTAAAGTATGGATGACGTCTATAGTATAGATGACATCTATAGTATACATGACGTCTATAGTATAGATGACGTCTATATTATAGATGACGTCTATAGTATAGATAACGTCTATAGTATAGATAACGTCTATCGTATATATAATGTCTATCGTATAGATAACGTCTATAATATAGATAACGTCTATAGTACAGATGACGTCTATAGTATAGATGACGTCTATAGTATAGATGACTTCTATACTATAGATGGCGTCTACAGTACAGATGACGTCTATAGTATAGACGACGTCTTTAGTATAGATGACGTCTTTAGTATAGATGACGTCTATAGTATAGATGACGTCTATAGTATAGATAACGTCTATAGTATAGATAACGTCTATAGTATAGATGACGTCTATAGTATAGATGACGTCTATAGTATAGATGACGTCTATAGTATAGATGACGTCTATAGTATAGATGACGTCTATAGTATAGATGACGTCTATAGTATAGATGACGTCTATAGTATAGATGACGTCTATAGTATAGATGACGTCTTTAGTATAGATGACATCTATAGTATAGATGACATCTATAGATGACGTCTATAGTATAGATGACATCTATAGTATAGAAGACGTTTATAGTATATATGACGTCTATAGTATAGATCACATCTATAGTATAGATGACATCTGTAGTATAGATGACGTCTATCGTATAGATGACGTCTATCGTATAGATGACGTTTATAGTATAGATGACGTCTATAGTATAGATGACGCCAATAGTATAGATGACGCCTATAGTATAGATGACGTCTATAGTATAGATGACGTCTATAGTATAGATGACGTCCATAGTATAGATGACGTCTATAGTATAGATGACGTCTATAGTATAGATGACGTCTATAGTATAGATGACGTCTATAGTATAGATGACGTCTATAGTATAGATGACGCCTATAGTATAGATGACGTCTATTGTATAGATGACGTCTACAGTATGGATGACGTCTATAGTATAGATGACATCTATAGTATACATGACGTCTATAGTATAGATGACGTCTATATTATAGATGACGTTTATAGTATAGATAACGTCTATAGTATAGATAACGTCTATCGTATAGATAATGTCTATCGTATAGATAACGTCTATAATATAGATAACGTCTATAGTACAGATGACGTCTATAGTATAGATGACGTCTATAGTATAGATGACGTCTATACTATAGATGGCGTCTACAGTATAGATGACGTCTATAGTATAGATGACGTCTTTAGTATAGATGACGTCTTTAGTATAGATGACGTCTATAGTATAGATGACGTCTATAGTATAGATGACGTCTATAGTATAGATGACGTCTATAGTATACATGACGTCTATAGTATAGATGTCGTCTACAGTATGGATGACGTCTATAGTATAGATGACATTTATAGTATACATGACGTCTATAGTATAGATGACGTCTATAGTGTAGATGACGTCTATAGTATAGATGACGTCTAGAGTATAGATGACGTCTATAGTATAGATGACGTCAATAGTATAGATGACGTCTATAGTATAGATGACGTCTATAGTATAGATAACGTCTATAGTATAGATAACGTCTATAGTATAGGTGACGTCTATAGTATAGGTGACGTCTATAGTATAGATGTCGTCTACAGTATGGATGACGTCTATAATATAGATGACATTTATAGTATACATGACGTCTATAGTATAGATGACGTCTATAGTGTAGATGACGTCTATAGCATAGATGACGTCTATAGTATAGATGACGTCTATAGTATAGATGACGTCTATAGTATAGATGACGTCTATAGTATAGATGACGTCTATAGTATAGATGACGTCTATAGTATAGATGACGTCTATAGTATAGATGACGTCTATAGTATGGATGACGTCTATAGTATAGATGACGTCTTTAGTATAGATGACATCTATAGTATAGATGACATCTATAGATGACGTCTATAGTATAGATGACATCTATAGTATAGAAGACGTTTATAGTATATATGACGTCTATAGTATAGATCACATCTATAGTATAGATGACATCTGTAGTATAGATGACGTCTATCGTATAGATGACGTCTATAGTATAGATGACGTCTATAGTATAGATGACGCCTATAGTATAGATGACGTCTATAGTATAGATGACGTCTATAGTATAGATGACGTCTATAGTATAGATGACGTCTATAGTATAGATGACGTCTATAGTATAGATGACGTCTATAGTATAGATGACGTCTATAGTATAGATGACGTCTATAGTATAGATGACGCCTATAGTATAGATGACGTCTATAGTATAGATGACGCCTATAGTATAGATGACGTCTATAGTATAGATGACGCCTATAGTATAGATGACGTCTATTGTATAGATGACGTCTACAGTATGGATGACGTCTATAGTATAGATGACATCTATAGTATACATGACGTCTATAGTATAGATGACGTCTATAGTATAGATGGCGTCTATAGTTTAGTAACGTCTATAGTATTGATAACGTCTATAGTATAGATGACGTCTATAGTATAGATGACGTCTATAGTATAGATGACGTCTATAGTATGGATGACGTCTATAGTATAGATGACGTCTTTAGTATAGATGACATCTATAGTATAGATGACATCTATAGTATAGATGACATCTATAGATGACGTCTATAGTATAGATGACATCTATAGTATAGAAGACGTTTATAGTATATATGACGTCTAAAGTATAGATCACATCTATAGTATAGATGACATCTGTAGTATAGATGACGTCTATCGTATAGATGACGTCTATAGTATAGATGACGTCTATAGTATAGATAACGTCTATAATATAGATGACGTCTATAGTACAGATGACGTCTATAGTATAGATGACGTCTATAGTATAGATGACGTCTATAGTATAGATGACGTCTATAGTATAGATGACGTCTATAGTATAGATGACGTCTATAGTATGGATGACGTCTATAGTATAGATGACGTCTTTAGTATAGATGACATCTATAGTATAGATGACATTTATAGATGACGTCTAGAGTATAGATGACATCTATAGTATAGAAGACGTTTATAGTATATATGACGTCTATAGTATAGATCACATCTATAGTATAGATGACATCTGTAGTATAGATGACGTCTATCGTATAGATGACGTCTATAGTATAGATGACGTCTATAGTATAGATAACGTCTATAATATAGATGACGTCTATAGTACAGATGACGTCTATAGTATAGATGACGTCTATAGTATAGATGACGTCTATACTATAGATGGCGTCTATAGTATAGATGACATCTATAGTATAGATGACGTCTTTAGTATAGATGACGTCTATAATATAGATGACTAGATGACGTCTATAGTATAGATGACGTCTATAGTATAGATGATGTCTATAGTATAGATGACGTCTATAGTATAGATGACGTCTATTATCTAGATGACGTTTATAGTATAGATGACGTCTATAGTATAGATGACGTCTTTAGTATTCATGACGTCTATAGTATATATGACGTCTTTTTTTTACACTATCAGAAATGTGATGCAGTTTGTTTAATACAAACAATATCTGCAGCAGAAATTTGCCAAGCAGAAAACTGCCAACACGGGCTCATCAGTTAGTGCAAGTGTTAGTGGTTAATAAATTAAACATAAACTAACACCAAACACAAAACACTAAGAATTACAAAAAAGCAAATGATAGAAACATTATTATTACAACAGATAAAAATTAGTTACGAACACAAGTAAAAAAAAAAAAACATAAAAATAAAAGTATATTCAATATTTAAGACGAACAACACCGAAGCAGCCTCTTAAGTTTGGCTTTGTCCATGTCAAAGTCTTAAATACTGGTATGTGCGTTGTAGGTGGAACACATACGGCTGATAGGCTCATTTTTCCCATAATTTGTTCTGTGCCGTGGAACGTGTAAAAGCTTAATTCTTCGGAGGTTATGAGAGCCTGCACGAAATTTAAAGCTTATACTAGATAGAAAGTCCGGTGCATCTATTAGACCTTGGACCAATTGCTGAATAAAAATCAAGTCATTATTTATCCGTCTTTGGGAGGGACTTTGAATGTTAAGCAATTTAAGCCGGTCGAAGTATGAGGGGAGATTGAGTGGATCTTCCCAGGGAAGTCCCCTGAGCGCGAACCGAATGAACCTCCGCTGGATCGCCTCGATCCTATTCGTATGGCATACTTGCGATGGAGACCACACTTGTGAAGCGTATTCAAGGTGAGTACGAACAAAGCTATTGTAAAGGGAAAGCGTGACATAAGGGTCATTAAATTCTTTAGACCAACGCTTAATAAAGCCAAGCATGCAATTGGATTTATTTACAATGTAGTTTATGTGTTTTGAAAAGTCAAGGTTTTGACTAAAGAAAACACCAAGATCCTTAAAATGTTCAACACGGCAAAGAGCATGCTCACTGATGGAGTAAGAGAATGTTGTTATGATACGCTTTTTAGAAAAAGTGATAACTTGACACTTAGCTGGATCTAGGAAAAGACCGTTTATGTTACACCATGTAGCAAAGCTGTTTATATCAGTCTGAAGAAGAACATGGTCATCAGAACTCTTAATAGTTCTAAATATCTTCACATCGTCTGCATATGATAGAATTTCGCTATAAGCAACACACGAAGGCGCATCGTTTATAGCAAGAATCAATAAGAGTGGGCCTAGATGACTTCCCTGGGGAACGCCGGAAATGGCAGGAAAAGAAACTGAAAAAAGTCCTCTAAATTTAACTTGTTAAGATCTTAAATGAAGATAAGACATAATCCAACAGATGAAATTTGGTGAAAAGCCAAGAGAAGTAAGCTTAAAACCAATAATTTCTTGCGAAATCAAATCGAAAGCTTTGGAAAAGTCGGTGTAAACGCAATCAACCTCGAAGCCATTTTCTACTGCATCAGAACATTTTCTATAAAACGATAAAAGGTTAGTTACGGTAGACCTATTTTTAACGAAACCATGCTGTTCTTTGCAAATTATGTTTCGGCAGTAAAATATAAGGCTATCGCAAATTAATTTTTCAAACACTTTTGGAATAGTTGAAAGTTTAGCAATCGGCCTGTAGTTCACAATATCACATTTAACACCTTTTTTAAAGACAGGCGTTATCAATGAGTGTTTCCACATGGAGGGGAAGTGACCGGACGATAGCGAAAGTTTGAATAAATTTTGTAAAGGAGTGGCAAGAGCATCCTTAGAGTTTTTTAAAACGATAGGTGGTATACCGTCTGGACCAGTAGAACAAAAGTGTATGAACAGTCAAATGAGTGGTCATTCTCATGTATGTGACAGTTCAAGTCAAGAAAAACATCCAACGGGGGATGGTGAGTATCTATCTTAGTAATGCTGCACTTGGATTTACAAGCAACAGTACTAATTGCGTCAGAAGTAAAGACCAAATCGAGTATTCGATTATTTATGTTTTTTATACAGCTCACTTGCTGCAAGTCAAAAGAAATAATGTTATCTAACTTGTTAAGTGCTGCATGTGGTGACGAAATATGAGGAATGAAATGCGAAACATCATCAGATAAGACCCATTTCAAAGCAGGAAGGTTAAAATCCCCAAAGAGCAATACCGTACTTTGTCCACAGGCTAAATGAAATATAAACTCAAGGGCCTTAGCAAGCTCAGAATAAATTTCAGCGGGACTATCGGGGGGGATGTACACATTAACAACATATACGAATTTGGGTAAAATGTCAAGTTTGACACATACAACTTCGGCATTAACAGTAAATGGAAATTTAACTTTGTCCGAGGTGATATGATCCCGAACAGCAATTAAAATTCCACCGCCTAACGCTTCGAGATCATTTTTATAACGATCTCTTCTATATACAAGAAACTATTTGGTGAAGAGTTCTGCATCAGTAGTGCTAGCATTAAGCAATGTTTCAGTCAAAATAATGACATCATGGTTGGCTATCAGGCTTGCTAAGTTTCATACAGTTGACCAAGTTTACGTTAGCAACGACCTTTTGAGATATCAGATGATGAATAATGTCACCAGGTGTGGTCTCGGGTTTCAGTCTTGAAATAAATACAGTTTTAGGACTGGGGACAGATTCTATAGGACAGATTCTAATCTATTCTATAGTATAGATGACGTCTATAGTATAGATGACGTCTATAGTATAGATGACGTCTATAGTATAGATGACGTGTATAGTATAGATGACGTCTATAGTATAGATGACGTCTATAGTATAGATGACGTCTATAGTATAGATGACGTCTATAGTATAGATGACGTCTATAGTATAGATGACGTCTATAGTATAGATGACGTCTATAGTATAGATGACGTCTATAGTATAGATGACGCCTATAGTATAGATGACGTCTATAGTAAAGATGACGTCTATAGTATAGATGACGTCTATAGTAAAGATGACGTCTATAGTATAGATGACGTCTATAGTATAGATAACGTCTACAGTATAGATGGCGTCTATAGTATAGATGACGTCTATAGTATAGATGACGTATTTAGTATAGATGACGTCTATAGTATAGATGACGTCTATAGTATAGATGATGTCTATAGTATAGATGACGTTTATAATCTAGATGACGTTTATAGTATAGATGACGTCTATAGTATAGATGACGTCTTTAGTATACATGACGTCTATAGTATATATGACGTCTATAGTATAGATGACGTCTATAGTATAGATGACGTCTATAGTATAGATGACGTCTGTAGTATAGATAACGTCTATAGTGTAGATAACGTTTATAGCATAGATAACGTCTAAAGTATAGATAACGTCTATAGTATAGATGACGTCTATAGTATAGATGACGTCTATAGTATAGATGACGTCTATAGTATAGATGACGTCTATAGTATAGATGACGTCTATAGTATAGATGACGTCTATAGTATAGATGCCGTCTATAGTATAGATGACGTCTATAGTATAGATGCCGTCTATAGTATAGATGACGTCTATAGTATAGATGCCGTCTATAGTATAGATGACGTCTATACTATAGACGGCGTCTATAGTATAGATGACGTCTATAGAGTATATATGACGTCTTTAGTATAGATGACGTCTAAAGTATAGATGACGTCTATAGTATAGATGTTGTCTATAGTAAAGATGACGTCTATAATCTAGATGACGTTTATAGTATAGATGACGTCTATAGTCTAGATGACGTCTATAGTATAGATGACGTCTATAGTATAGATGACGTCTATAGTATAGATGACGTCTATAGTATAGATGACGTCTATAGTATAGATGACGTCTATAGTATAGATGACGTCTATAGTATAGATGGCGTCTATAGTATAGATGACGTCTATAGTATAGATGACGTCTATAGTATAGATGACGTCTATAGTATAGATGACGTCTATAGTATAGATGACGTCTATAGTATAGATGACGTCTATAGTATAGATGACGTCTATAGTATAGATGACGTCTATAGTATAGATGACGTCTATAGTATAGATGACGTCTATAGTATAGATGACGTCTATAGTATAGATGACGTCTTTAGTATACATGACGTCTATTGTATATATGACGTCTATAGTATAGATGATGTCTATAGTATAGATGACGTCTATAATCTAGATGACGTTTATAGTATAGATGACGTCTATAGTATAGATGACGTCTATAGTATAGATGACGTCTATAGTATAGATGACGTCTATAGTATAGATGACGTCTATAGTATAGATGCCGTCTATAGTATAGATGACGTCTATAGTATAGATGACGTCTAAAGTATAGATGACGTCTATAGTATAGATGATGTTCATAGTATAGATGACGTCTATAATCTAGATGACGTTTATAGTATAGATGACGTCTTTAGTATACATGACGTCTATAGTATATATGTCGTCTATATGACGTCTAGATGACATTTATAGTATACTTGACGTCTATAGTATAGATGACGTCTAGAGTAAAGATGACGTCTATAGTATAGATGACGTCTATAGTATAGATGACGTCTTTAGTATAGATGACGTCTATAATCTAGATGACGTTTATAGTATAGATGACGTCTTTAGTATACATGACGTCTATAGTATATATGTCGTCTATATGACGTCTAGATGACATTTATAGTATACTTGACGTCTATAGTATAGATGACGTCTAGAGTAAAGATGACGTCTATAGTATAGATGACGTCTATAGTATAGATGCCGTCTATAGTATAGATGACGTCTATAGTATAGATGACGTCTAAAGTATAGATGACGTCTATATTATAGATGATGTTCATAGTATAGATGACGTCTATAATCTAGATGACGTTTATAGTATAGATGACGTCTTTAGTATACATGACGTCTATAGTATATATGTCGTCTATATGACGTCTAGATGACATTTATAGTATACTTGACGTCTATAGTATAGATGACGTCTAGAGTAAAGATGACGTCTATAGTATAGATGACGTTTATAGTATAGATGACGTCTTTAGTATAGATGACGTCTATAATCTAGATGACGTTTATAGTATACATGACGTCTATATTATATATGTCGTCTATATGACGTCTAGATGACATTTATAGTATACTTGGCGTCTATAGTATAGATGACGTCTAGAGTAAAGATGACGTCTATAGTATATATGACGTCTATAGTATAGATGACGTCTATAGTATAGATGACGTCTATAGTATAGATGACGTCTATAGTATAGATGAAGTCTATAGTATAGATAACGTCTATAGTATAGATGACGTCTATAGTATAGATGACGTCTATAGTAAAGATGACGTCTATAGTATAGATGACGTCTATAGTATAGATGACGTCTATAGTATAGATGACGTCTATAGTATAGATGACGTCTATAGTATAGATGACGTCTATAGTATAGATGACGTCTATAGTATAGATGACGTCTATAGTATAGATGACGTCTATAGTAAAGATGACGTCTATAGTAAAGATGACGTCTATAGTATAGATGACGTCTATAGTATAGATAACGTCTATACTATAGATGGCGTCTATAGTATAGATGACGTCTATAGTATAGATGACGTCTTTAGTATAGATGACGTCTATAGTATAGATGACGTCTATAGTATAGATGATGTCTATAGTATAGATGACGTCTATAGTATAGTATAGTATAATCTAGATGACGTTTATAGTATAGATGACGTCTATAGTATAGATGACGTCTTTAGTATACATGATGTCTATAGTATATATGACGTCTATAGTATAGATGACGTCTTTAGTATAGATGACGTCTATAGTATAGATGACGTCTATAGTATAGATAACGTCTATAGTATAGATGACGTCTTTAGTATACATGACGTCTATAGTATATATGTCGTCTATATGACGTCTAGATGACATTTATAGTATACATGACATCTATAGTATAGATGACGTCTAGAGTAAAGATGACGTCTATAGTATAGATGACGTTTATAGTATAGATGACGTCTTTAGTATAGATGACGTCTAAAGTATAGATGACGTCTATAGTATAGATGATGTCTATAGTATAGATGACGTCTATAATTTAGATGACGTTTATAGTATAGATGACGTCTTTAGTATACATGACGTCTATAGTATATATGACGTCTATAGTATAGATGACGTCTATAGTATAGATGACGTCTAAAGTATAGATGACGTCTATAGTATAGATGACGTCTATAGTATAGATAGCGTCTATAGTATAGATGACGTCTATAGTATAGATGAGGTCTATAGTATAGATGACGTCTATAGTAAAGATGACGTCTATAGTATAGATGACGTCTATAGTATAGATGACGTCTATAGTATAGATGACGTCTATAGTATAGATGACGTCTATAGTATAGATGACGTCTATAGTATAGATGACGTCTATAGTATAGATGACGTCTATAGTATAGATGACGTCTATAGTATAGATGACGTCTATAGTAAAGATGACGTCTATAGTAAAGATGACGTCTATAGTACAGATGACGTCTATAGTATAGATGACGTCTATAGTATAGATAACGTCTATACTATAGATGGCGTCTATAGTATAGATGACGTCTATAGTATAGATGACGTCTATAGTATAGATGACGTCTTTAGTATAGATGACGTCTATAGTATAGATGACGTCTATAGTATAGATGACGTCTATAGTATAGATGATGTCTATAGTATAGATGACGTCTATAATCTAGATGACGTTTATAGTATAGATGACGTCTATAGTATAGATGACGTCTTTAGTATACATGACGTCTATAGTATATATGACGTCTATAGTATAGATGACGTCTATAGTATAGATGACGTTTATAGTATAGATGACGTCTTTAGTATACATGACGTCTATAGTATATATGTCGTCTATATGACGTCTAGATGACATTTATAGTATACTCTATAGTATAGATGACGTCTAGAGTAAAGATGACGTCTATAGTATAGATGACGTCTATAGTATAGATGCCGTCTATAGTATAGATGACGTCTATAGTATAGATGACGTCTAAAGTATAGATGACGTCTATAGTATAGATGATGTTCATAGTATAGATGACGTCTATAATCTAGATGACGTTTATAGTATAGATGACGTCTTTAGTATACATGACGTCTATAGTATATATGTCGTCTATATGACGTCTAGATGACATTTATAGTATACTTGACGTCTATAGTATAGATGACGTCTAGAGTAAAGATGACGTCTATAGTATAGATGACGTTTATAGTATAGATGACGTCTTTAGTATAGATGACGTCTATAATCTAGATGACGTTTATAGTATACATGACGTCTATATTATATATGTCGTCTATATGACGTCTAGATGACATTTATAGTATACTTGACGTCTATAGTATAGATGACGTCTAGAGTAAAGATGACGTCTATAGTATATATGACGTCTATAGTATAGATGACGTCTATAGTATAGATGACGTCTATAGTATAGATGACGTCTATAGTAAAGATGACGTCTATAGTATAGATGACGTCTATAGTATAGATGACGTCTATAGTATAGATGACGTCTATAGTATAGATGACGTCTATAGTAAAGATGACGTCTATAGTATAGATGACGTCTATAGTATAGATGACGTCTATAGTAAAGATGACGTCTATAGTAAAGATGACGTCTATAGTATAGATGACGTCTATAGTATAGATAACGTCTATACTATAGATGGCGTCTATAGTATAGATGACGTCTATAGTATAGATGACGTCTTTAGTATAGATGACGTCTATAGTATAGATGACGTCTATAGTATAGATGATGTCTATAGTATAGATGACGTCTATAGTATAGATGATGTCTATAGTATAGATGACGTCTATAGTATAGTATAGTATAATCTAGATGACGTTTATAGTATAGATGACGTCTATAGTATAGATGACGTCTTTAGTATACATGATGTCTATAGTATATATGACGTCTATAGTATAGATGACGTCTTTAGTATAGATGACGTCTATAGTATAGATGACGTCTATAGTATAGATAACGTCTATAGTATAGATGACGTCTTTAGTATACATGACGTCTATAGTATATATGTCGTCTATATGACGTCTAGATGACATTTATAGTATACATGACATCTATAGTATAGATGACGTCTAGAGTAAAGATGACGTCTATAGTATAGAAGACGTTTATAGTATAGATGACGTCTTTAGTATAGATGACGTCTAAAGTATAGATGACGTCTATAGTATAGATGATGTCTATAGTATAGATGACGTCTATAATTTAGATGACGTTTATAGTATAGATGACGTCTTTAGTATACATGACGTCTATAGTATATATGACGTCTATAGTATAGATGACGTCTATAGTATAGATGACGTCTAAAGTATAGATGACGTCTATAGTATAGATGACGTCTATAGTATAGATAGCGTCTATAGTATAGATGACGTCTATAGTATAGATGACGTCTATAGTATAGATGACGTCTATAGTATAGATGACGTCTATAGTATAGATGACGTCTATAGTATAGATGACGTCTATAGTATAGATGACGTCTATAGTATAGATGACGTCTATAGTATAGATGACGTCTATAGTATAGATGACGTCTATAGTATAGATGACGTCTATAGTAAAGATGACGTCTATAGTAAAGATGACGTCTATAGTACAGATGACGTCTATAGTATAGATGACGTCTATAGTATAGATAACGTCTATACTATAGATGGCGTCTATAGTATAGATGACGTCTATAGTAAAGATGACGTCTTTAGTATAGATGACGTCTATAGTATAGATGACGTCTATAGTATAGATGACGTCTATAGTATAGATGATGTCTATAGTATAGATGACGTCTATAATCTAGATGACGTTTATAGTATAGATGACGTCTATAGTATAGATGACGTCTTTAGTATACATGACGTCTATAGTATATATGACGTCTATAGTATAGATGACGTCTATAGTATAGATGACGTCTATAGTATAGATGACGTCTATAGTATAGATGACGTCTATAGTATAGATGACGTCTATAGTATAGATGACGTCTATAGTATAGATAACGTCTATAGTATAGATGACGTCTATACTATAGATGGCGTCTATAGTATAGATGACGTCTATACTATAGATGGCGTCTATAGTATAGATGACGTCTATAATCTAGATGACGTTTATAGTATAGATGACGTGTATAATCTAGATGACGTTTATAGTATAGATGACGTCTATAGTATACATGACGTCTATAGTATATATGACGTCTATAGTATAGATGACGTCTATAGTATAGATGACGTCTATAGTATATATTTGGGGCGCCGTGGGCGACTTCGGTTTTCGGCTGGGTATGTGCTCGTAGAGCGTTTGTAAAAAAAAGAAATCAAATGAAAACACACGGAGTGTGGTTAGACAATTTCTTTATTGCTCGATGAAGGTCTTACCTCGTTGAGGGTTGGTTACAAAAGAGAAAGAGATCGTGGCGATTCGTAGCCAGGAAGTTAAAAAGAACGTCTGGTAGAGGCTGACAGGGTGCCATCTATCAATCACTATTTAAGTTATATATTAAGGTGAAAACACAATGCGTTTTGGCTTTAACATTGCCGCCCACCTTGCAAAAATATGAATAAAATTTTGCAAAATTTCACATGAAAATTAAAGCTAATCCCTATATCTGAAGCAATGCTTCAGATGGGGAACCTTTGTAGTTTTACCGAAGGGGTTCCACTCACTCCGGAGGAGGGAATGTTAGTATGGGATAACTAAACTATCTCAAAGTATACAATTTTGTTTTAAAATTATCTTATGATCAGTTAGGTTAATATAAAATTTATAATATAGAACAAAAAAAAAACTAAAATATTAGTTACGTGTAAAAGGGTATACATAGTTCAATGTAAATGCAGTTAAGATGTAATTCAATGTAATTCAAATATGCAAATAAAATGAAGCTAAGAGATGCAAAGCTTTCGCAACGCATACTTATTTTACCAGGCGATTACTCGGTCGGAAGAACGCAAAGCTTGACTACCGGTCTCGTTATTTCACCCTGCTGGGTTCTTAGTGACACGACGCGAACTCGTCCATCTTTTCCCGGAAAGACATTGGTTACACGACCCAACCGCCACTCCGTGGGCGGAAGGTTCTCCCGTTTGACCACCACAAGATCTCCAACCTGGACATCTCGTTGTGGGTATTTCCATTTGAACCGTTTGTGCATTTCTTTAAGGTACTCTTCCTTCCATCTCTTACAAAATTGAAGTTGTAGGATTTTTAATTTTTCCCATCGGTTCACGAGTGAAATTGAAACTTGGTGCGGAACCGGTTCTGGTAGAGCCAGAAGAGGACCCCCTATCAGAAAATGACCCGGTGTGAGAGGCAAAGGATCATTTGGATTTTCGGACATCGCAGAGATTGGCAGCGAATTCATACAGGCCTCAATCCTACGGAGCAGAGTCGAAAACTCCTCGAAAGTGTAAGGAGAACCTGTCGCTACTTTTCTAAAGTGGGTCTTAAAGCTTTTGACCCCGGCTTCCCAGAGTCCACCCATATGGGGGGCTCCAGGAGGAATAAAATGCCAAGAGAGATTTGTGAGATTTAAGAGAGGACTGTGAGATTTAGAGACATTCGATGCAGTCTCCTGCAGAGATTTTTTGAACGCTTCTTTTATAACTCGATCAGAGCCGACAAAGTTTGTCCCGTTATCGGAATAAACGTCTTGGGGTAGGCCTCTCCGAGAAATGAATCGGTTAAAGGCAGCGAGAAAAGCTGCTGTTGATAGTTCGGTGGTACCTTCGAGATGAATAGCCTTTGTGCTAAAACACACAAAAACACAAACATATCCCTTGATTAATCGGCAGCCCCGTCCGATATACGTCTTAATGTTGAAAGGACCGGAGAAGTCCATACCAGTTTTCGAAAAGGGTTTAGAGAAATCAGTCCTTGCTTGCGGAAGTGCGGCCATTAATTGTGAACGCAATTGCTTCTTGTGTATCACGCAAACTTTACAGTGGCTGACATTCGTTCGAATCAAATTCTTCAGCTTGGGGATCCAATATTCCTGACGGATAAGACTAAGCATGAGCTGGTTTCCTCCATGTAGCGATATCCGATGGACGAAATCCACGAGAAGTTTTGCATACGGTGACGTGTATGGCAAAATTATTGGATATCGCTCGGACCATGAAAGATTTGAATTGGCAAGACGCCCATTTATGCGAATAATTTTCTTGTCGTCAAGAATAGGATTGAGCGTAAGAAGTTTGCTTGTTCGGCGGAGCATTTGGTTGCTTTGAAGCTGGGTGTATTCCGAGGAAAAATATAATTTTTGGGATATGACTATAAGTCTCTCCTTTGTGAAAAGGATCTCTTCCCTCGTAATATCGTAAGTTCGATAAGAATACTGGGATGCAAACCGCGAGCGCAAGGATGAGTGAAAAAATCTGAAAATGTAGGATATGACTCGAAGAGCGCGAGCCAAGCATGAAAAGTGTGTGAGAGTATCTTCCACTTGGTAGCATTGAGATAGACAGGATTTGAGAGGTTTTGACTCAAGGTCAGCTTCGTCGAAAGATGGGGGAATGCTTGAAGGCCAAAAGCTTTCCGGACAACAGAGCCATTTTGGTCCATGCCACCAAAGTTCCTTATCGAGAAGTTCACCAGGAGCCATTCCTCTCGTGGCGAGATCAGCTGGATTGTCTTCGGAGCGTACGTGCTTCCATTCAACATCTCCAACTTTGCTTCGGATTTCGCTAGTGCGATTAGCAATAAAGGTTCGCCATGTAAATGACGGTTTGGAAAGCCAAGCGAAAACAATAGATGAATCCGACCACAGATGTACAGAAGGATTGTCAGACTCAAACATAGGAAGGATTTTTGATATCAATTTGGCCAACAAAACTGCACCGCAGAGCTCCAGTTGCGGAAGCGTAACTGATTGAACGGGAGCAACTTTTGTCTTGGCACATAAGAGGTGAGAGGTAACACCTGAAGAGCTGTCGTTGACAAGGACATAAACGGCAGCTGCATATGCTCGTTCAGAGGCGTCACAAAACCCCTGAATTTGAGTTACGCACTGTGAAGTTGTTCCGATCCATCGAGGAATTCTAAATTTTTCAACATCCATGAAGGTTTCCGTAAAACCCTTCCATGCCGCTAAGGATGAAGTCGTTAGTATTTCGTTCCATTCAGTCTTCTCTTTCCAGATGGTCTGCAAGAGAATCTTGGCCTTAATGAGGACAGGAGCTGTCCAACCAGCTGGATCAAAGAGCTTTGCTACTTGAGAAAATACTTCTCGCTTAGTGGTTGTTTCAGAGAAAGAAAGTGGATTGATTTTAAAGTGGAACGTATCTGCTCTGGCGTTCCAATATACGCCAAGAGTCTTAGCAGAGCTTTGATCATATAAATTTAATAATTTATCGTTGAGAACATGTTCTTTGGGGATATTCTGCAACAATAAGCTGTTGTTGGCGGTCCAATTTCTCAGTGGAAATCCTGCTGACTGAAGGATTGCAATTACTTGGGTTTGTGATTCTAGGGCTTCCTTGAGAGAATGAAATCCCGCTAGCAAATCATCAACGTAAAAGTTGTTTCTCAGCAGCGATGCCCCTAGGGGATACTTCTCTTGCATGTCATCAGCAAGCTTCAACAAAGTACGGATAGCGAGATATGGTGAACACTTTACACCAAACGTGAGGGTTTGCAATTCAAAAGCTTGTATTGGCTGGTTGGGCAAAAGTCGAAAGAGAATTCTTTGAAAGGGTGTATGATCGGTATGCACGCGGACCTGCCTATACATCTTTTCGATGTCTGCGTTTAGGTCATATCTATACTTTCGCCATCGAAGCATTATCATGACTAAGTCTTGTTGTAAGACCGGCCCAGTGTAAAGTACATCATTTAAGCTTTTACCATTTTGAGAAGGGCTCGAGGCGTTAAAGACAACTCGAAATCGGGTTGTGGAGCTGTCTGGCTTGACGACGGCATGATGTGGCATATAGTATGACAAAACATTATTACCTTCTAGAATCTCTTCTGGCTGTACAGGTTTCATATGCCCTACCTCGTAATATTCCCGAAGTACATCATGATAAGTGGCTTCCAGAGATGAAGTTTTCTTGAGACGATTTTCAAGATAATTCAGGCGTTTCTCACTAATTTGACGTGAGTGTCCAAGATGAACATCTTGGGGGAACTCTGCTATGAAGGGAAGTTTTACAACATATCGTCCTTCTAAGTCTTGATATGTCGATTCAGAAAATAACTTTTCACAATACTCGTCTTCAGTGGAGCTTGGCTTGGAATCGGTTATCTCCTCTAACTCCCAAAAGCGCTTTATTTCTTCATCTAGGGTGATGGTACTGAAATATGAAACGACCGTTGTGCAAGAAGAAGCATGAGCCTGTGAAACTGGTCCAGATATTATCCAACCGAAGATGGTATTTTGGGCGATTAGTTTTCCTAGAAGGTTTCGATGAACGCCTTCTAAAATAATATCTGGATACAGATCAGCACCAATGAGAAGGTCTACTCGAGAAGACTTATAAAAATGGGGATCAGCAAGCTTGAAACCCGAAAGCTCTGTCAGGTCAAGGTATTCCGCAGACTGCGACGGAAGCTGCCCGGTAGGACTGTCGACGACCAGAGCCTGAGCCAAAATTGTAATTGGACTTAAGGATGAAGCAAGTGAAAAGTGGCATAGAAGCTTAGCCGTTGTAGCCAAGGCCTTGTTAATGCCAGAGATTTGAACATTTACCTGTGTAACAGGAAGTCCTAAACGTCCTTGACAGAGTTTGGATATCAAGGACACCTCGGATCCAGGATCAATAACTGCTCGTAGAGTATGTCTTTGACCCTGGAAAACGATGGATACTAGAGCGGTTGCTAATAGTATCTGCTTTGACGAAGTCGAGAAGTGTGAATTCACCTGGGGTGGTGAAGGAGTAGTGGACTGTAGAATTGGTTGGGATGAAGATGATGGAAGACTATGCGACAAATTCGTTAAATTCTGCGATGAGTCTGATTGTATTGGTCTGTGTAGCATGGTATGATGGCGATTCTTACAGATTTGGCAGGTGAAGGAGCTTTTACACGCTTGCAAGTTATGGTTACCGAAACAATTGAAGCACAAGTTATTAAGCCGAACGGTTTGATCTCGTTGCTCCACATTCATTTTAAGAAAAGACGGGCAAAAATGCAATGCATGCGTTCCTTGACAAACTTTACACGCTCCTTTGGTTCGTTTAACGTAGTGTGCATTGACCTTTTGCCTACCAGGAATGTGTGATGAACTGGGAACTTTAGATGCTGGCGAATGTTTAATGTCATTTATTGTTTCAAGCGTTTTATACCGAGACTCTAAAAACTTACTCATATCTTTCCAAGATGGAATCTCAGAGGGTTTTTCTAAGCTTTGCTCCCATAAAGAAAGTGTTTTTTCTGGAAGCCGATTCGAAACAAGAAAAGTAAGAAATGAATCCCATGAATCTGTTTCGATTCCATGAGATTTAAGTGCACCAAGGCAATCATTGACACTTTGGTGAAGCTGTTTCAGTGCTTTGTCTGCTTCAGATGAAAGCTTCGGAAGATTAAAAAAGATTTTGAGATGACTGTTCACTAGGATTCGTTTGTTCTCATACTGGGTCTTGAGGGCTTCCCATGCGAGATCAAAGTTATTGTCCGTTAAGGCAAATTTAGAAACTATATTAAACGCATCTCCTCGTGTCTTTGACCGAAGATGAAATAGTTTTTGCACAGGACTTATCCGCTTATGATTGGCATACACGGCTAAGAACATGTCTCTAAATGATGGCCACGACAAATAATCTCCATGAAAAACTTCACAATCATAAGGAGGAAGGGAAAACGTGTTTTGTGCAAAACTATCCTTTTGCGAAACTGGAGACTGCGATAGATCACTCTTATCACTATTCTCTTGCCCTTTCACTGATTTAGATGCCTCACTGGGCGAAAAAACTAAGTCCGAACTCGATAGGATAAATTCCAAACACGCCATATAAGTCTCCGATGAAAGCTTATATTTTGATTTTACCGCACTAATGTCATCTGGAGATAGGGATTCCTCTTTATTCTGCACACAATTTGCATACGCTAACTTTACTTCGGACCAAAAATCTTGAAGTTCGATTCTACGCGCTTTGAGCGAATTTATGGTAAATGAGTTTGTTGATTTTTCCCTAAAATCAGCGAAGAATTCAACCAAGCAATCCGCGTGAAAAATAAAGTTTTCCATGCCAGTCATGGTTTGCCAAATACTCGCGGAGCAATCAGATTTTTGTGGATACCGCCTATGCATGAACTAAACACGTAAGCTTTGCACGCTTTAAAGATATGCGAATATTCGAATTTAATATAAATTTTAGCTCTATCAATCTAATTTTTTAATTAAACTGTACATTGAACACTGTATGATCTTTTACACGTACCTGTTGTCGTCGTGATTTTGTGAGGTTGGCCGATGGCGATAGTTGCTGGTGCTGGATGAGTAGCTGATGCTGATGAGCGACTGGTACTGATGAGTGCCTGGTGCCGATGAGTGACTGCTTATCGGTGACTCGTGCTTATCAGTGGCAATGCAATAAAATAGTTGTTGCTTCAATAATTGTTCTTGTTCCGCACGGCTTTTTGTAGGTTTATCTCGATTAGGTGGATGGATGATTGATTGATGATAATAAATCGATCAATGATTCTGAATGGTGATGATTCGATCTATGATTTTGAACGATATTGATGGGTAATAATTTGAGGAAGGGATATCTTCTTTTTTTCGATGAAGTTTGGATTAAGCGTGGTTTAATCCGGTTCGATTGGACCAATATTTGGGGCGCCGTGGGCGACTTGGGTTTTCGGCTGGGTATGTGCTCGTAGAGCGTTTGTAAAAAAAAGAAATCAAATGAAAACACACGGAGTGTGGTTAGACAATTTCTTTATTGCTCGATGAAGGTCTTACCTCGTTGAGGGTTGGTTACAAAAGAGAAAGAGATCGTGGCGATTCGTAGCCAGGAAGTTAAAAAGAACGTGTGGTAGAGGCTGACAGGGTGCCATCTATCAATCACTATTTAAGTTATATATTAAGGTGAAAACACAATGCGTTTTGGCTTTAACAGTATAGATGACGTCTATAGTATATATGACGTCTTTAGTATAGATGATGTCTATAGTATAGATGACGTCTATAGTATAGATGACGTCTATAGTATAGATGACGTCTATACTATAGATGGCGTCTATAGTATAGATGACGTCTATAGAGTATATATGACGTCTTTAGTATAGATGACGTCTAAAGTATAGATGACGTCTATAGTATAGATGTTGTCTATAGTAAAGATGACGTCTATAATCTAGATGACGTTTATAGTATAGATGACGTCTATAATCTAGATGACGTTTATAGTATAGATGACGTCTATAGTATAGGACGTTTTTAGTATACATGACGTCTATAGTATATATGACGTCTATAGTATAGATGACGTCTATAGTATAGATGACGTCTATAGTATAGATGACGTCTATAGTATAGATGACGTCTATAGTATAGATGACGTCTAAAGTATAGATGACGTCTATAGTATAGATGACGTCTATAGTATAGATGACGTCTATAGTATAGATGACGTCTATAGTATAGATGACGTCTATAGTATAGATGACGTCTATAGTATAGATGACGTCTATAGTATAGATGACGTCTATAGTATAGATGACGTCTTTAGTATACATGACGTCTATAGTATATATGACGTCTATAGTATAGATGATGTCTTTAGTATACATGACGTCTATAGTATATATGACGTCTATTGTATAGATGATGTCTATAGTATAGATGACGTCTAAAGTAAAGATGACGTCTATAGTATAGATGATGTTTATAGTATAGATGACGTCTATAATCTAGATGACGTTTATAGTATAGATGACGTCTTTAGTTTACATGACGTCTATAGTATATGTGTCGTCTATATGACGTCTAGATGACATTTATAGTAAACATGACGTCTATAGTATAGATGACGTCTAGAGTAAAGATGACGTCTAAAGTATAGATGACGTCTATAGTATAGATGACGTTTTTAGTATAGATGACGTCTAAAGTATAGATGACGTCTATAGTATAGATGACGTCTATAGTATAGATGACATCTATAGTATAGATAACGTCTATAGTATAGATGACGTCTATAGTATAGATGACGGCTATAGTAAAGATGACGTCTATAGTATAGATGACGTCTATAGTTTAGATGACGTCTATAGTATAGATGACGTCTATAGTATAGATGACGTCTATAGTATAGATGACGTCTATAGTATAGATGACGTCTATAGTATAGATGACGTCTATAGTATAGATGACGTCTATAGTACAGATGACGTCTATAGTATAGATGACGTCTATAGTATAGATAACGTCTATACTATAGATGGCGTCTATAGTATAGATGACGTCTATAGTATAGATGACGTCTTTAGTATAGATGACGTCTATAGTATAGATGACGTCTAAGTATAGATGATGTCTATAGTATAGACGACGTCTATAATCTAGATGACGTTTATAGTATAGACGACGTCTATAATCTAGATGACGTTTATAGTATAGATGACGTCTATAGTATAGATGACGTCTTTAGTATACATGACGTCTATAGTATATATGACGTCTATAGTATAGATAACGTCTATAGTATAGATGACGTCTATAGTACAGATGACGTCTATAGTATAGATGACGTCTATACTATAGGTGGCGTCTATAGTATAGATGACGTCTATAATCAAGATGACGTTTATAGTATAGATGACGTGTATAATCTAGATGACGATTATAGTATAGATGACGTCTATAGTATACATGACGTCAATAGTATATATGACGTCTATAGTATAGATGACGTCTATAGTATAGATGACGTCTATAGTATAGATGACGTCTATAGTATAGATGACGTCTATAGTATAGATGACGTCTATAGTATAGATGACGTCTATAGTATAGATGACGTCTATAGTATAGATGACGTCTATAGTATAGATGACGTCTATAGTATAGATGACGTCTATAGTATAGATGACGTCTATAGTATAGATGACGTCTATAGTATAGATGACGTCTATAGTATAGATGACGTCTATAGTATATATGACGTCTTTAGTATAGATGACGTCTAAAGTATAGATGACGTCTATAGCATAGATGATGTCTATAGTATAGATGACGTCTATAATCTAGATGACGTCTATAGTATAGATGACGTCTATAGTATAGATGACGTCTATAGTATAGATGACGTCTATAGTATAGATGACGCCTATAGTATAGATGACGTCTATAGTATAGATAACGTCTATAGTAAAGATGACGTCTATAGTACAGATGACGTCTTTAGCATAGATGACGTCTATAGTATAGATAACGTCTACAGTATAGATGGCGTCTATAGTATAGATGACGTCTATAGTATAGATGACGTCTTTAGTATAGATGACGTCTATAGTATAGATGACGTCTATAGTATAGATGATGTCTATAGTATAGATGACGTCTATAATCTAGATGACGTTTATAGTATAGATGACGTCTATAGTATAGATGACGTCTTTAGTATACATGACGTCTATAGTATATATGACGTCTATAGTATAGATGACGTCTATAGTATAGATGACGTCTATAGTATAGATGACGTCTATAGTATAGATGACGTCTATAGTATAGATGACGTCTGTAGTATAGATAACGTCTATAGTATAGATAACGTTTATAGTGTAGATAACGTCTATAGTATAGATGACGTCTATAGTATAGATAACGTCTATAGTAAAGATGACGTCTATAGTACAGATGACGTCATCTATAGTATAGATGACGTCTATACTATAGATGGCGTCTATAGTATAGATGACGTCTATAGTGTATATATGACGTCTTTAGTATAGATGACGTCTAAAGTATAGATGACGTCTATAGTATAGATGTTGTCTATAGTAAAGATGACGTCTATAATCTAGATGACGTTTATAGTATAGATGACGTCTATAATCTAGATGACGTTTATAGTATAGATGACGTCTATAGTATAGATGACGTTTTTAGTATACATTACGTCTATAGTATAGATGACGTCTATAGTATAGGTGACGTCTATAGTATAGATGACGTCTATAGTATAGATGACGTCTATAGTATAGATGACGTCTATAGTATAGATGACGTCTATAGTATAGATGACGTCTATAGTATAGATGACGTCTATAGTATAGATGACGTCTATAGTATAGATGACGTCTATAGTATAGATGACGTCTATAGTATAGATGACGTCTATAGTATAGATGACGTCTATAGTATAGATGACGTCTATAGTATAGATGACGTCTATAGTATAGATGACGTCTATAGTATAGATGACGTCTATAGTATAGATGACGTCTATAGTATAGATGATGTCTATAGTATAGATGACGTCGATAATCTAGATGACGTTTATAGTATAGATGACGTCTATAGAATAGATGACGTCTATAGTATAGATGACGTCTATAGTATAGATGACGTCTATAGTATAGATGACGTCTATAGTATAGATGACGTCTATAGTATAGATGACGTCTTTAGTATAGATGACGTCTATAGTATAGATGACGTCTATAGTATAGATGATGTCTATAGTATAGATGACGTCTATAATCTAGATGACGTTTATAGTATAGATGACGTCTATAGTATAGATGACGTCTTTAGTATACATGACGTCTATAGTATATATGACGTCTATAGTATAGATGACGTCTATAGTATAGATGACGTCTATAGTATAGATGACGTCTATAGTATAGATGACGTCTATAGTATAGATGACGTCTGTAGTATAGATAACGTCTATAGTATAGATAACGTTTATAGTGTAGATAACGTCTATAGTATAGATGACGTCTATAGTATAGATAACGTCTATAGTAAAGATGACGTCTATAGTACAGATGACGTCATCTATAGTATAGATGACGTCTATACTATAGATGGCGTCTATAGTATAGATGACGTCTATAGTGTATATATGACGTCTTTAGTATAGATGACGTCTAAAGTATAGATGACGTCTATAGTATAGATGTTGTCTATAGTAAAGATGACGTCTATAATCTAGATGACGTTTATAGTATAGATGACGTCTATAATCTAGATGACGTTTATAGTATAGATGACGTCTATAGTATAGATGACGTTTTTAGTATACATTACGTCTATAGTATAGATGACGTCTATAGTATAGGTGACGTCTATAGTATAGATGACGTCTATAGTATAGATGACGTCTATAGTATAGATGACGTCTATAGTATAGATGACGTCTATAGTATAGATGACGTCTATAGTATAGATGACGTCTATAGTATAGATGACGTCTATAGTATAGATGACGTCTATAGTATAGATGACGTCTATAGTATAGATGACGTCTATAGTATAGATGACGTCTATAGTATAGATGACGTCTATAGTATAGATGACGTCTATAGTATAGATGACGTCTATAGTATAGATGACGTCTATAGTATAGATGACGTCTATAGTATAGATGACGTTTATAGTATAGATGATATCTATAGTATAGATGACGTCTTTAGTATACATGACGTCTATAGTATATATGACGTCTATAGTATAGATGATGTCTATAGTATAGATGACGTCGATAATCTAGATGACGTTTATAGTATAGATGACGTCTATAGAATAGATGACGTCTATAGTATAGATGACGTCTATAGTATAGATGACGTCTATAGTATAGATGACGTCTATAGTATAGATGACGTCTATAGTATAGATGACGTCTATAGTATAGATGACGTCTATAGTATAGATGACGTCTATAGTATAGATGACGTCTTTAGTATACATGACGTCTATAGTATATATGTCGTCTATATGACGTCTAGATGACATTTATAGTAAACATGACGTCTATAGTATAGATGACGTCTAGAGTAAAGATGACGTCTAAAGTATAGATGACGTTTATAGTATAGATGACGTCTTTAGTTTACATGACGTCTATAGTATATGTGTCGTCTATATGACGTCTAGATGACATTTATAGTAAACATGACGTCTATAGTAAAGATGACGTCTAGAGTAAAGATGACGTCTAAAGTATAGATGACGTCTATAGTATAGATGACGTTTTTAGTATAGATGACGTCTAAAGTATAGATGACGTCTATAGTATAGATGATGTCTATAGTATAGATGACGTCTATAATCTAGATGACGTTTAAGTATAGATGACGTCTTTAGTATACATGACGTCTATAGTATATATGACGTCTATAGTATAGATGACGTCTGTAATATAGATGACGTCTATAGTATAGATGACGTCTATAGTATAGATGACATCTATAGTATAGATAACGTCTATAGTATAGATGACGTCTATAGTATAGATGACGGCTATAGTAAAGATGACGTCTATAGTATAGATGATGTATATAGTATAGATGACGTCTATAGTATAGATGACGTCTATAGTATAGATGACGTCTATAGTATAGATGAGTTCTATAGTATAGATGACGTCTATAGTATAGACGACGTCTATAGTACAGATGACGTCTGTAGTATAGATGACGTCTATAGTATAGATAACGTCTATACTATAGATGGCGTCTATAGTATAGATGACGTCTATAGTATAGATGACGTCTTTAGTATAGATGACGTCTATAGTATAGATGACGTCTATAGTATAGATGATGTCTATAGTATAGACGACGTCTATAATCTAGATGACGTTTATAGTATAGACGACGTCTATAATCTAGATGACGTTTATAGTATAGATGACGTCTATAGTATAGATGACGTCTTTAGTATACATGACGTCTATAGTATATATGACGTCTATAGTATAGATGACGTCTATAGTATAGATGACGTCTATAGTATAGATAACGTCTATAGTATAGATGACGTCTATAGTACAGATGACGTCTATAGTATAGATGACGTCTATACTATAGATGGCGTCTATAGTATAGATGACGTCTATAGTATAGATGACGTCTATAGTATAGATGACGTGTATAGTATAGATGACGTCTATAGTATAGATGACGTCTATAGTATAGATGACATCTATAGTATAGATGACGTCTATAGTATAGATGACGTCTATAGTATAGATGACGTCTATAGTATAGATGACGTCTATAGTATAGATGACGTCTATAGTATAGATGACGTCTATAGTATAGATGACGTCTGTAATATAGATGACGTCTATAGTATAGATGACGTCTATAGTATAGATGACGTCTATAGTATAGATGACGTCTATAGTATAGATGACGTCTATAGTATAGATGACGTCTATAGTATAGATGACGTCTATAGTATAGATGACGTCTATAGTATATATGACGTCTTTAGTATAGATGACGTCTAAAGTATAGATGACGTCTATAGTATAGATGATGTCTTTAGTGTAGATGACGTCTATAATCTAGATGACGTCTATAGTATAGATGACGTCTATAGTATAGATGACGTCTATAGTATAGATGACGTCTATAGTAAAGATGACGCCTATAGTATAGATGACGCCTATAGTATAGATGACGTCTATAGTAAAGATGACGTCTATAGTACAGATGACGTCTTTAGCATAGATGACGTCTATAGTATAGATAACGTCTACAGTATAGATGGCGTCTATAGTATAGATGACGTCTATAGTATAGATGACGTCTTTAGTATAGATGACGTCTATAGTATAGATGACGTCTATAGTATAGATGATGTCTATAGTATAGATGACGTCTATAATCTAGATGACGTTTATAGTATAGATGACGTCTATAGTATAGATGACGTCTTTAGTATACATGACGTCTATAGTATATATGACGTCTATAGTATAGATGACGTCTATAGTATAGATGACGTCTTTAGTATAGATAACGTCTATAGTATAGATAACGTTTATGGTATAGATAACGTCTATAGTATAGATAACGTCTATAGTATAGATAACGTCTATAGTATAGATGACGTCTATAGTACAGATGACGTCATCTATAGTATAGATGACGTCTATACTATAGATGGCGTCTATAGTATAGATGACGTCTATAGTGTATATATGACGTCTTTAGTATAGATGACGTCTGAAGTATAGATGACGTCTATAGTATAGATGTTGTCTATAGTAAAGATGACGTCTATAACCTAGATGACGTTTATAGTATAGATGACGTCTATAATCTAGATGACGTTTATAGTATAGATGACGTCTATAGTATAGATGACGTTTTAAGTATACATGACGTCTATAGTATATATGACGTCTATAGTATAGATGACGTCTATAGTATAGATGACGTCTATAGTATAGATGACGTCTATAGTATAGATGACGTCTATAGTATAGATGACGTCTATAGTATAGATGACGTCTATAGTATAGATGACGTCTATAGTATAGATGACGTCTATAGTATAGACGACGTCTATAGTATAGATGACGTCTATAGTATAGATGACGTCTATAGTATAGATGACGTCTATAGTATAGATGACGTCTTTAGTATACATGACGTCTATAGTATATATGTCGTCTATATGACGTCTAGATGACATTTATAGTATACATGACGTCTATAGTATAGATGACGTCTAGAGTAAAGATGACGTCTATAGTATAGATGATGTCTATAGTATAGATGACGTCTTTAGTATAGATGACGTCTATAGTATAGATGATGTCTATAGTATAGATGACGTCTATAGTATAGATGACGTCTATAGTATAGATGACGTTTATAGTATAGATGACGTCTATAGTATAAATGACGTCTTTAGTATACATGACGTCTATAGTATATATGAAGTCTATAGTATAGATGATGTCTATAGTATAGATGACGTCGATAATCTAGATGACGTTTATAGTATAGATGACGTCTATAGTATAGATGACGTCTATAGTATAGATGACGTCTATAGTATAGATGACGTCTATAGTATAGATGACGTCTCTAGTATAGATGACGTCTATAGTATAGATGACGTCTATAGTATAGATGACGTCTATAGTATAGATGACGTCTATAGTATAGATGACGTTTATAGTATAGATGACGTCTATAGTATAGATGACGTCTTTAGTATACATGACGTCTATAGTATATATGACGTCTATAGTATAGATGATGTCTATAGTATAGATGACGTCGATAATCTAGATGACGTTTATAGTATAGATGACGTCTATAGTATAGATGACGTCTATAGTATAGATGACGTCTATAGTATAGATGACGTCTATAGTATAGATGACGTCTATAGTATAGATGACGTCTATAGTATAGATGACGTCTATAGTATAGATGACGTCTATAGTATAGATGACGTCTATAGTATAGATGACGTCTATAGTATAGATGACGTCTATAGTATAGATGACGTCTTTAGTATACATGACGTCTATAGTATATATGTCGTCTATATGACGTCTAGATGACATTTATAGTATACATGACGTCTATAGTATAGATGACGTCTAGAGTAAAGATGACGTCTATAGTATAGATGATGTCTATAGTATAGATGGCGTCTTTAGTATAGATGATGTCTATAGTATAGATGACGTCTATAATCTAGATGACGTTTATAGTATAGATGACGTCTTTAGTATACATGACGTCTATAGTATATATGACGTCTATAGTATAGATGACGTCTATAGTATAGATGACGTCTATAGTATAGATGACGTCTATAGTATAGATAACGTCTATAGTATAGATGACGTCTATAGTATAGATGACGTCTATAGTAAAGATGACGTCTATAGTATAGATGACGTCTATAGTATAGATGACGTCTATAGTATAGATGACGTCTATAGTATAGATGACGTCTATAGTATAGATGACGTCTATAGTAAGGATGACGTCTATAGTACAGATGACGTCTATAGTATAGATGACGTCTATAGTATAGATAACGTCTATACTATAGATGGCGTCTATAGTATAGATGACGTCTATAGTATAGATGACGTCTTTAGTATAGATGACGTCTATAGTATAGATGACGTCTATAGTATAGATGATGTCTATAGTATAGATGACGTCTATAATCTAGATGACGTTTATAGTATAGATGACGTCTATAGTATAGATGACGTCTTTAGTATACATGACGTCTATAGTATATATGACGTCTATAGTATAGATGACGTCTATAGTATAGATGACGTCTTTAGTATAGATGACGTCTATAGTATGGATGACGTCTATAGTATAGATGACGTCTATAGTATAGATGACGTCTATAGTATAGATGACGTCTATACTATAGATGGCGTCTATAGTATAGATGATGTCTATAATCTAGATGACGTTTATAGTATAGATGACGTGTATAATCTAGATGACGTTTATAGTATAGATGACGTCTATAGTATAGATGACGTCTATAGTATAGATGACGTCTATAGTATAGATGACGTCTATAGTATAGATGACGTCTATAGTATAGATGACGTCTATAGTATAGATGACGTCTATAGTATAGATGACGTCTATAGTATAGATGACGTCTATAGTATGGATGACGTCTATAGTATAGATGACGTCTAAAGTATAGATGACGTCTA
The DNA here is from genome assembly GCA_947623515.1 of Neoascia interrupta. Taxonomy (NCBI): domain Eukaryota; kingdom Metazoa; phylum Arthropoda; class Insecta; order Diptera; family Syrphidae; genus Neoascia; species Neoascia interrupta. Next base: position 310,231 of record CANQKQ010000030.1, read on the forward strand.
TAGTATAGATGACGTCTATAGTATAGATGACGTCTATAGTATAGATGACGTCTATAGTATAAATGACGTCTATAGTATAGATGACGTCTATAGTGTAGATGACGTCTATAGTATAGATGACGTCTATAGTATATATGACGTCTTTAGTATAGATGACCTTTAAAGTATAGATGACGTCTATAGTATAGATGATGTCTATAGTATAGATGACGTCTATAATCTAGATGACGTTTATAGTATAGATGACGTCTATAATCTAGATGCGTTTATAGTATAGATGACGTCTATAGTATACATGACGTCTATAGTATATATGACGTCTATAGTATAGATGACGTCTATAGTATAGATGACGTCTATAGTATAGATGACGTCTATAGTATAGATGACGTCTATAGTATAGATGACGTCTATAGTATAGATGACGTCTATAGTATAGATGACGTCTATAGTATAGATGACGTCTATAGTATAGATGACGTCTATAGTATAGATGACGTCTATAGTATAGATGACGTCTATAGTATAGATGACGTCTATAGCATAGATGACGTCTATAGTATAGATGACGTCTATAGTATAGATGACGTCTATAGTATAGATGACGTCTATAGTATAGATGACGTCTATAGTATAGATGACGTCTATAGTATAGATGACGTCTATAGTATAGATGACGTCTATAGTATAGATGACGTCTATAGTATAGATGACGTCTATAGTATAGATGACGTCTATAGTATAGATGACGTCTATAGTATAGATGACGTCTATAGTATAGATGACGTCTATAGTATAGATGACGTCTATAGTATAGATGACGTCTATAGTATAGATAACGTCTATAGTAAAGAAGACGTCTATAGCACAGATGACGTCTATAGTATAGATGACGTCTATAGTATAGATAACGTCTACACTATAGATGGCGTCTATAGTATAGATGACGTTTTTAGTATACATGACGTCTATAGTATAGATGACGTCTATAGTATAGATGACGTCTATAGTATAGATGACGTCTATAGTATAGATGACGTCTATAGTATAGATGACGTCTATAGTATAGATGACGTCTATAGTATAGATGACGTCTATAGTATAGATGACGTCTATAGTATAGATGACATCTATAGTATAGATGACGTCTATAGTATAGATGACGTCTATAGTATAGATGACGTTTATAGTATAGATGACGTCTATAGTATAGATGACGTCTTTAGTATACATGACGTCTATAGTATATATGACGTCTATAGTATAGATGACGTTTATAGTATAGATGATGTCTATAGTATAGATGACGTCTATAATCTAGATGACGTCTATAGTATAGATGACGTCTATAGTATAGATGACGTCTATAGTATAGATGACGTCTATAGTATAGATGACGTCTATAGTATAGATGACGTCTATAGTATAGATGACGTCTTTAGTATACATGACGTCTATAGTATATATGTCGTCTATATGACGTCTAGATGACATTTATAGTATACATGACGTCTATAGTATAGATGACGTCTAGAGTAAAGATGACGTCTATAGTATAGATGATGTCTATAGTATAGATGACGTCTTTAGTATAGATTACGTCTATAGTATAGATGATGTCTATAGTATAGATGACGTCTATAATCTAGATGAAGTTTATAGTATAGATGACGTCTTTAGTAGACATGACGTCTATAGTATATATGACGTCTATAGTATAGATGACGTCTATAGTATAGATGACGTCTATAGTATAGATGACGTCTATAGTATAGATGACGTCTATAGTATAGATGACGTCTATAGTATAGATAACGTCTATAGTATAGATGACGTCTATAGTATAGATGACGTCTATAGTAAAGATGACGTCTATAGTATAGATGACGTCTATAGTATAGATGACGTCTATAGTATAGATGACGTCTATAGTATAGATGACGTCTATAGTATAGATGACGTCTATAGTATAGATGACGTCTATAGTATAGATGACGTCTATAGTATAGATGACGTCTATAGTATAGATGACGTCTATAGTATAGATGACGTCTATAGTATAGATGACGTCTATAGTATAGATGACGTCTATAGTAAAGATGACGTCTATAGTACAGATGACGTCTATAGTATAGATGACGTTTATAGTATAGATAACGTCTATAGTATAGATGACGTCTATAGTATAGATGACGTCTATAGTATAGATGACGTCTATAGTATAGATGACGTCTATAGTATAGATGACGTCTATAGTATAGATGACGTCTTTAGTATAGATGACGTCTATAGTATAGATGACGTCTATAGTATAGATGATGTCTATAGTATAGATGACGTCTATAATCAAGATGACGTTTATAGTATAGATGACATCTATAGTATAGATGACGTCTTTAGTATACATGACGTCTATAGTATATATGACGTCTATAGTATAGATGACGTCTATAGTATAGATGACGTCTTTAGTATAGATGACGTCTATAGTATAGATAACGTCTATAGTATAGATGACGTCTATAGTGCAGATGACGTCTATAGCATAGATGACGTCTATACTATAGATGGCGTCTATAGTATAGATGACGTCTATACTATAGATGGCGTCTATAGTATAGATGACGTCTATAATCTAGATGACGTTTATAGTATAGATGACGTGTATAATCTAGATGACGTTTATAGTATAGATGACGTCTATAGTATACATGACGTCTATAATATATATGACGTCTATAGTATAGATGACGTCTATAGTATAGATGATCTATAGTACAGATGACGTCTATAGTATAGATGACGTCTATAGTATAGATGACATCCATAGTATAGATGACATCTATAGTATAGATGACGTCTATAGTATATATGACGTCTATAGTATAGATGACGTCTATAGTATAGATGACGTCTATAGTATAGATGATGTCTATAGTATAGATGACGTCTATAATCTAGATGACGTTTATAGTATAGATGACGTCTATAGTATAGATGACGTCTATAGTATATATGACGTCTATAATATAGATGACCTCTATAGTATAGATGACGTCTATAGTATAGATGACGTCTATAGTATAGATGATGTCTATAGTATAGATGACGTCTATAGTATAGATGACGTCTATAGTATAGATGACGTCTATAGTATAGATGACGTCTATAGTCATCATCATATAGATGACGTCTAGATGACATTTATAGTATACATGACGTCTATAGTATAGATGACGTCTATAGTATAGATGACGTCTATAGTAAAGATGACGTATATAGTATAGCTGACGTCTATAGTATATATGACGTCTTTAGTATAGATGACGTCTATAGTATAGATGATGTCTATAGTATAGATGACGTCTATAATCTAGATGAAGTTTATAGTATAGATGACGTCTTTACTATACATGACGTCTATAGTATAGATGACGTCTATAGTATAGATGACGTCTATAGTATATATGACGTCTATAGTAAAGATGACGTCTATAGTATAGATGACGTCTATAGTATAGATGACGTCAATAGTATAGATGACGTCTATAGTATAGATGACGTCTATAGTATAGATGACGTCTATAGTATAGATGACGTCTATAGTATAGATGACGTCTATAGTATAGATGACGTCTATAGTATAGATGACGTCTATAGTATAGATGACGTCTATAGTATAGATGACGTCTATAGTATAGATGACGTCTATAGTATAGATGACGTCTATAGTATAGATGACGTCTATAGTATAGATGACGTCTATAGTATAGATGACGTCTATAGTATAGATGACGTCTATAGTATAGATGACGTCTATAGTATAGATGACGTCTATAGTATAGATGACGTCTATAGTATAGATGACGTCTATAGTATAGATGACGTCTATAGTAAAGATGGCGTCTATAGTAAAGATGACGTCTATAGTACAGATGACATCTATAGTATAGATGAAGTCTATAGTATAGATGAAGTCTATAGTATAGATGACATCTATAGTATAGATGAGGTCTATAGAATATATGACGTCTATAGTATAGATGACGTCTATAGTATAGATGACGTCTATAATCTAGATGACGTTTATAGTATAGATGACGTCTATAGTATAGATGACGTCTATAGTATATATGACATCTATAGTATAGATGACGTCTATGGTATAGATGACGTCTATAGTATACATGACGTCTATAGTATACATGACGTCTATAGTATAGATGACGTCTATAGTATAGATGACGTCTATAGTATATATGACGTCTATAGTAAAGATGACGTCTATAGTATAGATGACGTCTATAGTATAGATGACGTCAATAGTATAGATGACGTCTATAGTATAGATGACGTCTATAGTATAGATGACGTCTATAGTATAGATGACGTCTATAGTATAGATGACGTCTATAGTATAGATGACGTCTATAGTATAGATGACGTCTATAGTATAGATGACGTCTATAGTATAGATGACGTCTATAGTATAGATGACGTCTATAGTATAGATGACGTCTATAGTATAGATGACGTCTATAGTATAGATGACGTCTATAGTATAGATGACATCTATAGTATAGATGACGTCTATAGTATAGATGACGTCTATAGTATAGATGACGTCTATAGTAAAGATGGCGTCTATAGTAAAGATGACGTCTATAGTACAGATGACATCTATAGTATAGATGAAGTCTATAGTATAGATGACATCTATAGTATAGATGACGTCTATAGAATATATGACGTCTATAGTATAGATGACGTCTATAGTATAGATGACGTCTATAGTATAGATGATGTCTATAGTATAGATGACGTCTATAATCTAGATGACGTTTATAGTATAGATGACGTCTATAGTATAGATGACGTCTATAGTATATATGACATCTATAGTATAGATGACGTCTATGGTATAGATGACGTCTATAGTATACATGACGTCTATAGTATACATGACGTCTATAGTATAGATGACGTCTATAGTATAGATGACGTCTATAGTATAGATGACGTCTATAGTATAGATGACGTCTATAGTATAGATGACGTCTACAGTATGGATGACGTCTATAGTATAGATGACGTCTACAGCATGGATGACGTCTATAGTATAGATGACATTTATAGTATACCTGACGTCTATAGTATAGATGACCTATTTAGTATAGATGACGTCTATAGTATAGATGACGTCTAAAGTATAGATGACGTCTATAGTATAGATAACGTCTATAGTATAGATAACGTCTATAGTATAGATAACGTCTATAGTATAGATAACGTCTATAGTATAGATGACGTCTATAGTATAGATGACATCTATAGTATAGATGACGTCTATAGTATATATGACGTCTATAGTATAGATGATGTCTATAGTATAGATGACGTCTATAATCTAGATGACGTTTATAGTATAGATGACGTCTATAGTATACATGACGTCTATAGAATATATGACGTCTATTATAGATGATAGATTATGACGTCTATAGATAGATTATGACGACTAGATTATGACGTCTAGTATAGATGACGTCTATAGTATAGATGACGTCTATAGTATAGACGACGTCTATAGTATAGATGACGTCTATAGTATAGATGACGTCTATAGTAAAGACGACGTCTATAGTATAGATGACGTCTATAGTATAGATGACGTCTATAGTATAGATGACGTCTATAGTATAGATGACGTCTATAGTATAGATGACGTCTATAGTATAGATGACGTCTATAGTATAGATGACGTCTATAGTATAGATGCCGTCTATAGTATAGATGACGTCTATAGTATAGATGACGTCTATAGTATAGATACGTCTATAGTAAAGATGACGTCTATAGTATAGATGACGTCTATAGTATAGATGACGTGTATAGTATAGATGACGTCTATAGTATAGATGACGTGTATAGTATAGATGTCGTCTATAGTATAGATGACGTCTACAGTATGGATGACGTCTATAGTATAGATGACATTTATAGTATACATGACGTCTATAGTATAGATGACGTCTATAGTATAGATGACGTCTATAGTATAGATGACGTCTATAGTATAGATGACGTCTATAGTATAGATGACGTCTATAGTATAGATGACGTCTATAGTATAGATGACGTCTATAGTATAGATGACGTCTATAGTATAGATGACGTCTATAGTATAGATGACGTCTATAGTATAGATGACGTCTATAGTATAGATAATGTCTATAGTATAGATGACGCCTATAGTATAGATGACGTCTATAGTATAGGTGACGTCTAGGGTATAGATGACGTCTACAGTATAGATGACGTTTACAGTATAGATGACGTCTATAGTATAGATGACGTCTATAGTATAGATGACGTCTATAGTATAGATGACGTCTATAGTATAGATGACGTCTATAGTATAGATGACGTCTATAGTATAGATGACGTCTATAGTATAGATGACGTCTCTAGTATAGATGACGTCTATAGTAAAGATGACGTCTATAGTACAGATGACGTTTAAAGTATAGATGACGTCTATAATCTAGATGACGTTTATAGTATAGACGACGTCTATAGTATAGATGACGTCTATAGTATAGATGACGTCTATAGTATAGATGACGTCTATAGTATAGATGACGTCTATAGTATAGATGACGTCTATAGTATAGATGACGTCTATAGTATAGATGACGTCTATAGTATAGATGACGTCTATAGTATAGATGACGTCTATAGTATAGATGACGTCTATAGTATAGATGACGTCTATAGTATAGATGACGTCTATAGCATAGATGACGTCTATAGTATAGACGACGTCTATAGTATAGATGACGTCTATAGTATAGATGACGTCTATAGTATAGATGACATATTTAGTATAGATGACGTCTATAGTATATATGACGTCTATAGTATAGATGACGTCTATAGTATAGATGACGTCTATAGTATAGATGACGTCTATAGTATAGATGACGTCTATAGTATAGATGACGTCTATAGTAAAGATGACATTTATAGTATAGATGACGTCTATAGTAGAGATGACGTCTATAGTATAGATGACGTCTATAGTATAGATGACATTTATAGTATAGATGACGTCTATAGTAAATAAATAAATAAATAGAGTGGCGCAACAGCTCGAGGTGAACCAGGGCCAACTTCTCAACAATGTATGCTGGTGTGTTAATTTCTTTACATACAAGGGGACCTACAATTTTTTGCCGAATCCGAACGGCACTTTGAGAAGTTTTTCAAGACAAATGATACTCTCGGAGGGCTTGTCAGACCCTCGCGGAGGTGAAGGCCGTGAAAAAGAACAAGTCTTTTTTTTTCAGGTGACGATGGCAGGATTCGAACCCAGACCTCCGGCGTAGTAAGCACATACACTAACCACTACGCCAAGGCACCCCAGACGTCAATAGTATAGATGACATTTATAGTATAGATGACGTCTATAGTATAGATGACGTCTATTGTATAGATGACGTCTATAGTATAGATGACGTCTATAGTATAGATGACGTCTATAGTATAGATAACGTCTATAGTATAGATAACGTCTATAGTATAGATAACGTCTATAGTATAGATAACGTCTATAGTATAGATGACGTCTATAGTATAGATGACGTCTATAGTATAGATGACGTCTATAGTATAGATGACGTCTATAGTATAGATGACGTCTATAGTATAGATGACGTCTATAGTATAGATGACGTCTATAGTATAGATGACGTCTATAGTATAGATGACGTTTATAGTATAGGTGACGTCTATAGTATAGATGACGTCTATAGTATAGATGGCGTCTATAGTAAAGATGACGTCTATAGTACAGATGACGTCTATAGTATAGATGACGTCTATAGTATAGATGACATCTATAGTATAGATGACATATTTAGTATAGATGACGTCTATTTTATAGATGACGTTTATAGTATAGATGACGTCTATAGTATAGATGACGTCTATAGTACAGATGACGTCTATAGTATAGATGACGTCTATAGTATAGATGACGTCTATAGTATAGATGACATCTATAGTATAGATGACATATTTAGTATAGATGACGTCTATAGTATAGATGACGTCTATAGTATAGATGACGTCTTTAGTATAGATGCCGTCTATAGTATAGATGACGTCTATAGTATAGATGATGTCTTTAGTATAGATGACGTCTATAGTATAGATAACGTCTATAGTATAGATAACGTCTATAGTATAGATAACGTCTATACAATAGATGACGCCTATAGTATAGATGACGTCTATAGTACAGATGACGTCTATAGTATAGATGACGTCTATAGTATAGATGACGTCTATAGTATAGATGACGTCTATAGTATAGGTGACGTCTATAGTATAGATGACGTCTATAGTATAGATGACGTCTATAGTATAGATGACGTCTATAGTATAGATGACGTCTATAGTATAGATGACGTCTATAGTATAGATGACATCTATAGTATAGATGACATCTATAGTATAGATGACATCTATAGTATATATGACATCTATAGTATAGATGACATCTATAGTATAGATGACATCTATAGTATAGATACTATAGACGTCATCTATACTAAATATGTATTTAGTATAGATGACGTCTATAGTATATACGACGTATATAGTATAGATGACGTCTATAGTATAGATGACGTCTATAGTATAGATGACGTCTATAGTATAGATGACGTCTATAGTAAAGATGACATTTATAGTTTAGATGACGTCTATAGTATAGATGACGTCTATAGTACAGATGACGTCTATAGTAAAGATGACATTTATAGTATAGATGACGTCTATAGTATAGATGACGTCTATAGTATAGATGACGTCTATAGTATAGATGACTTTTATAGTATAGATGACGTCTATAGTAAATAAATAAATAAATAGAGTGGCGCAACAGCTCGAGGTGAACCAGGGCCAACTTCTCAACAATGTATGCTGGTGTGTTAATTTCTTTACATACAAGGGGACCTACAATTTTTTGCCGAATCCGAACGGCACTTTGAGAAGTTTTTCAAGACAAATGATACTCTCGGAGGGCTTGTCAGACCCTCGCGGAGGTGGGGGCCGTGAAAAAGAACAAGTCTTTTTTTTTCAGGTGACGATGGCAGGATTCGAACCCAGACCTCCGGCGTAGTAAGCACATACACTAACCACTACGCCAAGGCACCCCAGACGTCTATAGTATAGATGACATTTATAGTATAGATGACGTCTATAGTATAGATGACGTCTATTGTATAGATGACGTCTATAGTATAGATGACGTCTATAGTATAGATGACGTCTATAGTATAGATAACGTCTATAGTATAGATAACGTCTATAGTATAGATAACGTCTATACAATAGATGACGCCTATAGTATAGCTGACGTCTATAGTATAGGTGACGTCTATGGTATAGATGACGTCTATAGTATAGATGACGTCTATAGTATAGATGACGTCTATAGTATAGATGACGTCTATAGTATAGATGACGTCTATAGTATAGATGACGTCTATAGTATAGATGACGTCTTTAGTATAGATGCCGTCTATAGTATAGATGACGTCTATAGTATAGATGACGTCTATAATCTAGATGACGTTTATAGTATAGATGACGTCTTTAGTATAGATGCCGTCTATAGTATAGATGACGTCTATAGTATAGATGACGTCTATAGTACAGATGACGTCTATAGTATAGATGACGTCTATAGTATAGATAACGTCTATACTATAGATGGCGTCTATAGTATAGATGACGTCTATAATCTAGATGACGTTTATAGTATAGATGACGTCTATAGTATAGATGACGTCTATAGTATAGATGACGTCTATAGTATAGATGACGTCTATAGTATAGATGACGTTTATAGTATAGATGACGTCTGTAGTATAGATGACGTCTATAGTATAGATGACGTCAATAGTATAGATGACGTCTCTAGTATAGATGACGTCTATAGTACAGATGACGTCTATAGTATAGATGACGTCTATAGTATAGATAACGTCTATACTATAGATGGCGTCTATAGTATAGATGACGTCTATAATCTAGATGACGTTTATAGTATAGATGACGTCTATAGTATAGATGACGTCTATAGTATAGATGACGTCTATAGTATAGATGACGTCTATAGTATAGATGACGTTTATAGTATAGATGACGTCTATAGTATAGATGACGTCTATAGTATAGATGACGTCTCTAGTATAGATGACGTCTATGGTATAGATGACGTCTATAGTATAGATGACGTCAATATTATAGATGACGTCTATAGTATAGATAACGTCTATACTATAGATGGCGTCTATAGTATAGATGACGTCTATAATCTAGATGACGTTTATAGTATAGATGACGTCTATAGTATAGATGACGTCTATAGTATAGATGACGTCTATAGTATAGATGACGTCTATAGTATAGATGACGTCTCTAGTATAGATGACGTCTATAGTAAAGATGACGTCTATAGTACAGATGACGTTTATAGTATAGATGACGTCTATAATCTAGATGACGTTTATAGTATAGATGACGTCTATAGTATAGATGACGTCTTTAGTATATATGACGTCTATAGTATAGATGACGTCTATAGTATAGATGACGTCTATAGTATAGATGACGTCTATAGTATAGATGACGTCTATAGTATAGATGACGTCTAAAGTATAGATGACGTCTATAGTATAGATGACGCCTATAGTATAGATGACGTCTATAGTATAGATCACGTTTATAGTATAGATGACGTCTATAGTATAGATGACGTCTATAGTGTAGATGACGTCTATAGTATAGATGACGTCTATAGTATAGATGACGTCTCTAGTATAGATGACGTCTATAGTAAAGATGACGTCTATAGTACAGATGACGCTTATAGTATAGATGACGTCTATAATCTAGATGACGTTTATAGTATAGATGACGTCTATAGTATAGATGACGTCTTTAGTATAGATGACGTCTATAGTATAGATGACGTCTCTAGTATAGATGACGTCTATAGTAAATATGACGTCTATAGTACAGATGACGCTTATAGTATAGATGACGTCTATAATCTAGATGACGTCTATAGTATAGATGACGTCTATAGTATAGATGACGTCTATAATATAGATGACGTCTATAGTATGGATGAAGTCTATAGTATAGATGACGTCTATAGTATAGATGACGTCTATAGTATAGATGACGTCTATAGTATAGATGACGTCTATAGTATAGATGACGTCTATAGTATAGATGACGTCTATAGTATAGATGACGTCTATAGTATAGATGACGTCTATAGTATAGATGACGTCTATAGTAGAGATGACGTCTATAGTATAGATGACGTCTTTAGTATAGATGCCGTCTTTAGTATAGATGACGTCTATAGTATAGATGATGTCTATAGTATAGATGACGTCTATAATCTAGATGACGTTTATAGTATAGATGACGTCTATAGTATAGATGACGTCTTTAGTATACATGACGTCTATAGTATATATGACGTCTATAGTATAGATGACGTCTATAGTATAGATGACGTCTATAGTATAGATGACGTCTATAGTATACATAACGTCTATAGTATAGATGACGTCTATAGTACAGATGACGTCTATAGTATAGATGACGTCTATGCTATAGATGGCGTCTATAGTATAGATGACGTCATCTGTAGATGGCGTCCATAGTATAGATGACGTCTATACTATAGATGGCGTCTATAGTAAAGATGACGTCTATAGTATATATGACGTCTTTAGTATAGATGACGTCTAAAGTATAGATGACGTCTATAGTATAGATGATGTCTATAGTATAGATGACGTCTATAATCTAGATGACGTTTATAGTATAGATGACGTCTATAATCTAGATGACGTCTATAATCTAGATGACGTCTATAATCTAGATGACGTTTATAGTATAGATGACGTCTATAGTATAGATGACGTCTTTAGTATACATGACGTCTATAGTATAGATGACGTCTATAGTATAGATGACGTCTATAGTATAGATGACGTCTATAGTATAGATGACGTCTATAGTATAGGTGACGTCAATGGTATATATGACGTCTATAGTATAGATGACGTCTATAGTATAGATGATGTCTATAGTATAGATGACGTTTATAGTATAGATGACGTCTTTAGTATAGATGACGTCTATAGTATAGATGACGTCTATAGTATAGATGACGTCTATAGTATAGATGACGTCTATAGTATAGATGACGTCTATAGTATAGATGACGTCTATAGTATAGATGACGTCTATAGTATAGATGACGTCTATAGTATAGATGACGTCTATAGTATAGATGACGTCTATAGTATAGATGACGTCTATAGTATAGATGACGTCTATAGTATAGATGACGTCTATAGTATAGATGACGTCTATAGTATAGATGACGTCTATAGTATAGATAACGTCTATAGTATAGATGACGTCTACAGTATGGATGACGTCTATAGTATAGATGACGTCTATAGTATAGATGACGTCTATAGTATAGATGACGTCTATAGTATAGATGACGTCTATAGTATAGATGACGTCTATAGTATAGATACGTCTATAGTAAAGATGACGTCTATAGTATAGATGACGTCTATAGTATAGATGACGTCTATAGTATAGATGACGTCTATAGTATAGATAACGTCTATAGTATAGATGACGTCTACAGTATGGATGACGTCTATAGTATAGATGACGTCTATAGTATAGATGACGTCTATAGTATAGATGACGTCTATAGTATAGATGACGTCTATAGTATAGATGACGTTTATAGTATAGGTGACGTCTATACTATAGATACGTCTATAGTAAAGATGACGTCTATAGTATAGATGACGTCTATAGTACAGATGACGTCTATAGTATAGATGACGTCTATAGTATAGATGACGTCTATAGTATAGATGACATCTATAGTATAGATGACATATTTAGTATAGATGACGTCTATAGTATAGATGACGTTTATAGTATAGATGACGTCTATAGTATAGATGACGTCTATAGTACAGATGACGTCTATAGTATAGATAACGTCTATAGTATAGATGACGTCTATAGTAAAGATGACATCTATAGTATAGATGACATATTTAGTATAGATGACGTCTATAGTATAGATGACGTCTATAGTATAGATGACATCTTTAGTATAGATGCCGTCTATAGTATAGATGACGTCTATAGTATAGATGATGTCTATAGTATAGATGACGTCTATAGTATAGATAACGTCTATACTATAGATGGCGTCTATAGTATAGAACACGTCTATAGTATAGATGACGTCTATAGTAAAGATGACGTCTATAGTACAGATGACGCTTATAGTATAGATGACGTCTATAATCTAGATGACGTTTATAGTATAGATGACGTCTATAGTATAGATGACGTCTTTAGTATAGATGACGTCTATAGTATAGATGACGTCTCTAGTATAGATGACGTCTATAGTAAATATGACGTCTATAGTACAGATGACGCTTATAGTATAGATGACGTCTATAATCTAGATGACGTCTATAGTATAGATGACGTCTATAGTATAGATGACGTCTATAATATAGATGACGTCTATAGTATGGATGACGTCTATAGTATAGATGACGTCTATAATCTAGATGACGTTTATAGTATAGATGACGTCTAAAGTATAGATGACGTCTTTAGTATACATGACGTCTATAGTATATATGACGTCTATAGTATAGATGACGTCTATAGTATAGATGACGTCTATAGTATAGATGACGTCTATAGTATACATAACGTCTATAGTATAGATGACGTCTATAGTATAGATGACGTCTATAGTATAGATGATGTCTATAGTATAGATGACGTCTATAATCTAGATGACGTTTATTGTATAGATGACGTCTATAGTATAGATGACGTCTTTAGTATACCTGACGTCTATAGTATATATGACGTCTTTAGTATAGATGCCGTCTATAGTATAGATGACGTCTATAGTATAGATGATGTCTATAGTATAGATGACGTCTATAATCTAGATGACGTTTATAGTATAGATGACGTCTATAGTATAGATGACGTCTTTAGTATACATGACGTCTATAGTATATATGACGTCTATAGTATAGATGACGTCTATAGTATAGATGACGTCTATAGTATAGATGACGTCTATAGTATACATAACGTCTATAGTATAGATGACGTCTATAGTACAGATGACGTCTATAGTATAGATGACGTCTATACTATAGATGGCGTCTATAGTATAGATGACGTCATCTGTAGATGGCGTCCATAGTATAGATGACGTCTATACTATAGATGGCGTCTATAGTAAAGATGACGTCTATAGTATATATGACGTCTTTAGTATAGATGACGTCTAAAGTATAGATGACGTCTATAGTATAGATGATGTCTATAGTATAGATGACGTCTATAATCTAGATGACGTTTATAGTATAGATGACGTCTATAATCTAGATGACGTCTATAATCTAGATGACGTCTATAATCTAGATGACGTTTATAGTATAGATGACGTCTATAGTATAGATGACGTCTATAGTATACATGACGTCTATAGTATAGATGACGTCTATAGTATAGATGACGTCTATAGTATAGATGACGTCTATAGTATAGATGACGTCTATAGTATAGATGACGTCTATAGTATAGATGACGTCTATAGTATAGGTGACGTCAATGGTATATATGACGTCTATAGTATAGATGACGTCTATAGTATAGATGATGTCTATAGTATAGATGACGTTTATAGTATAGATGACGTCTTTAGTATAGATGACGTCTATAGTATAGATGACGTCTATAGTATAGAAGACGTCTATAGTATAGATGACGTCTATAGTATAGATGACGTCTATAGTATAGATGACGTCTATAGTATAGATGACGTCTATAGTATAGATGACGTCTATAGTATAGATGACGTCTATAGTATAGATGACGTCTATAGTATAGATGACGTCTATAGTATAGATGACGTCTATAGTATAGATGACGTCTATAGTATAGATGACGTTTATAGTATAGATGACGTCTATAGTATAGATGACGTCTTTAGTATACATGACGTCTATAGTATAGATGACGTCTATAGTATAGATGACGTCTATAGTATAGATGACGTCTATAGTATAGATGACGTCTATAGTATAGATGACGTCTATAGTATAGGTGACGTCAATGGTATATATGACGTCTATAGTATAGATGACGTCTATAGTATAGATGATGTCTATAGTACAGATGACGCTTATAGTATAGATGACGTCTATAATCTAGATGACGTTTATAGTATAGATGACGTCTATAGTATAGATGACGTCTTTAGTATAGATGACGTCTATAGTATAGATGACGTCTCTAGTATAGATGACGTCTATAGTAAATATGACGTCTATAGTACAGATGACGCTTATAGTATAGATGACGTCTATAATCTAGATGACGTCTATAGTATAGATGACGTCTATAGTATAGATGACGTCTATAATATAGATGACGTCTATAGTATGGATGACGTCTATAGTATAGATGACGTCTATAATCTAGATGACGTTTATAGTATAGATGACGTCTATAGTATAGATGACGTCTTTAGTATACATGACGTCTATAGTATATATGACGTCTATAGTATAGATGACGTCTATAGTATAGATGACGTCTATAGTATAGATGACGTCTATAGTATACATAACGTCTATAGTATAGATGACGTCTATAGTATAGATGACGTCTATAGTATAGATGATGTCTATAGTATAGATGACGTCTATAATCTAGATGACGTTTATAGTATAGATGACGTCTATAGTATAGATGACGTCTTTAGTATACATGACGTCTATAGTATATATGACGTCTTTAGTATAGATGCCGTCTATAGTATAGATGACGTCTATAGTATAGATGATGTCTATAGTATAGATGACGTCTATAATCTAGATGACGTTTATAGTATAGATGACGTCTATAGTATAGATGACGTCTTTAGTATACATGACGTCTATAGTATATATGACGTCTATAGTATAGATGACGTCTATAGTATAGATGACGTCTATAGTATAGATGACGTCTATAGTATACATAACGTCTATAGTATAGATGACGTCTATAGTACAGATGACGTCTATAGTATAGATGACGTCTATACTATAGATGGCGTCTATAGTATAGATGACGTCATCTGTAGATGGCGTCCATAGTATAGATGACGTCTATACTATAGATGGCGTCTATAGTAAAGATGACGTCTATAGTATATATGACGTCTTTAGTATAGATGACGTCTAAAGTATAGATGACGTCTATAGTATAGATGATGTCTATAGTATAGATCACGTCTATAATCTAGATGACGTTTATAGTATAGATGACGTCTATAATCTAGATGACGTCTATAATCTAGATGACGTCTATAATCTAGATGACGTTTATAGTATAGATGACGTCTATAGTATAGATGACGTCTTTAGTATACATGACGTCTATAGTATAGATGACGTCTATAGTATAGATGACGTCTATAGTATAGATGACGTCTATAGTATAGATGACGTCTATAGTATAGATGACGTCTATAGTATAGATGACGTCTATAGTATAGGTGACGTCAATGGTATATATGACGTCTATAGTATAGATGACGTCTATAGTATAGATGATGTCTATAGTATAGATGACGTTTATAGTATAGATGACGTCTTTAGTATAGATGACGTCTATAGTATAGATGACGTCTATAGTATAGAAGACGTCTATAGTATAGATGACGTCTATAGTATAGATGACGTCTATAGTATAGATGACGTCTATAGTATAGATGACGTCTATAGTATAGATGACGTCTATAGTATAGATGACGTCTATAGTATAGATGACGTCTATAGTATAGATGACGTCTATAGTATAGATGACGTCTATAGTATAGATGACGTCTATAGTATAGATGACGTCTATAGTATAGATGACGTCTATAGTATAGATGACGTTTATAGTATAGATGACGTCTATAGTATAGATGACGTCTTTAGTATACATGACGTCTATAGTATAGATGACGTCTATAGTATAGATGACGTCTATAGTATAGATGACGTCTATAGTATAGATGACGTCTATAGTATAGATGACGTCTATAGTATAGGTGACGTCAATGGTATATATGACGTCTATAGTATAGATGACGTCTATAGTATAGATGATGTCTATAGTATAGATGACGTTTATAGTATAGATGACGTCTTTAGTATAGATGACGTCTATAGTATAGATGACGTCTATAGTATAGAAGACGTCTATAGTATAGATGACGTCTATAGTATAGATGACGTCTATAGTATAGATGACGTCTATAGTATAGATGACGTCTATAGTATAGATGACGTCTATAGTATAGATGACGTCTATAGTATAGATGACGTCTATAGTATAGATGACGTCTATAGTATAGATGACGTCTATAGTATAGATGACGTCTATAGTATAGATGACGTCTATAGTATAGATGACGTCTATAGTATAGATGACGTCTATAGTATAGATGACGTCTATAGTATAGATGACGTCTATAGTATAGATGACGTCTATAGTATAGATGACGTCTATAGTATAGATGACGTCTATAGTATAGATGACGTCTATAGTATAGATGACGTCTATAGTATAGATGACGTCTATAGTATAGATGACGTCTATAGTATAGATAACGTCTATAGTATAGATGACGTCTACAGTATGGATGACGTCTATAGTATAGATGACGTCTATAGTATAGATGACGTCTATAGTATAGATGACGTCTATAGTATAGATGACGTCTATAGTATAGATGACGTCTATAGTATAGATGACGTCTATAGTATAGATGACGTCTATAGTATAGATGACGTCTATAGTATAGATGACGTCTATAGTATAGATGACGTCTATAGTATAGATACGTCTATAGTAAAGATGACGTCTATAGTATAGATGACGTCTATAGTATAGATGACGTCTATAGTATAGATGACGTCTATAGTATAGATAACGTCTATAGTATAGATGACGTCTATAGTATAGATGACGTCTATAGTATAGATGACGTCTATAGTATAGATGACGTCTATAGTGTAGATGACGTCTATAGTATAGATGACGTCTATAGTATTGATAACGTCTATAGTATAGATGACGCCTATAGTATAGATGACGTCTATAGTGTAGGTGACGTCTATGGTATAGATGACGTTTATAGTATAGATGACGTCTATAGTATAGATGACGTCTATAGTATAGATGACGTCTATAGTATAGATGACGTCTACAGTATAGATGACGTCTATAGTACAGATGACGTCTATAGTATAGATGACGTTTATAGTATAGATGACGTCTATAGTATAGATGACGTCTATAGTATAGATGACGTCTATAGTATAGATGACGTCTATAGTATAGATGACGTCTATAGTATAGATGACGTCTATAGTATAGATGACGTCTATAGTATAGATGACGTCTATAGTATAGATGACGTCTATAGTATAGATGACGTCTATAGTATAGATGACGTCTATAGTATAGATGACGTCTATAGTATAGATGACGTCTATAGTATAGATGACGTCTATAGTATAGATGACGTCTATAGTATAGATAACGTCTATAGTATAGATGACGTCTATAGTATAGATGACGTCTATAGTATAGATGACGTCTATAGTATAGATGACGTCTATAGTATAGATGACGTCTATAGTATAGATGACGTCTATAGTATAGATGACGTCTAGAGTATAGATGACGTCTATGTAAAGATGACGTCTATAGTATGACGTCTATAGTATAGATGACGTGTATAGTATAGATGACGTCTATAGTATAGATGACGTCTATAGTATAGATGACGTCTATAGTATAGATGACGTCTATAGTATAGATGACGTCTATAGTATAGATGACGTCTATAGTATAGATGACGTCTATAGTATAGATGACGTCTATAGTATAGATGACGTCTATAGTATAGATGACGTCTATAGTATAGATGACGTCTATAGTATAGATGACGTCTATAGTATAGATGACGTCTATGGTAAAGATGACGTCTATAGTATGACGTCTATAGTATAGATGACGTCTATAGTGTAGATGACGTCTATAGTATAGATGACGTCTATAGTATAGATGACGTCTCTAGTATAGATGACGTCTATAGTAAAGATGACGTCTATAGTACAGATGACGCTTATAGTATAGATGACGTCTATAATCTAGATGACGTTTATAGTATAGATGACGTCTATAGTATAGATGACGTCTTTAGTATAGATGACGTCTATAGTATAGATGACGTCTCTAGTATAGATGACGTCTATAGTAAATATGACGTCTATAGTACAGATGACGCTTATAGTATAGATGACGTCTATAATCTAGATGACGTCTATAGTATAGATGACGTCTATAGTATAGATGACGTCTATAATATAGATGACGTCTATAGTATGGATGACGTCTATAGTATAGATGACGTCTATAATCTAGATGACGTTTATAGTATAGATGACGTCTATAGTATAGATGACGTCTTTAGTATACATGACGTCTATAGTATATATGACGTCTATAGTATAGATGACGTCTATAGTATAGATGACGTCTATAGTATAGATGACGTCTATAGTATACATAACGTCTATAGTATAGATGACGTCTATAGTATAGATGACGTCTATAGTATAGATGATGTCTATAGTATAGATGACGTCTATAATCTAGATGACGTTTATAGTATAGATGACGTCTATAGTATAGATGACGTCTTTAGTATACATGACGTCTATAGTATATATGACGTCTTTAGTATAGATGCCGTCTATAGTATAGATGACGTCTATAGTATAGATGATGTCTATAGTATAGATGACGTCTATAATCTAGATGACGTTTATAGTATAGATGACGTCTATAGTATAGATGACGTCTTTAGTATACATGACGTCTATAGTATATATGACGTCTATAGTATAGATGACGTCTATAGTATAGATGACGTCTATAGTATAGATGACGTCTATAGTATACATAACGTCTATAGTATAGATGACGTCTATAGTACAGATGACGTCTATAGTATAGATGACGTCTATACTATAGATGGCGTCTATAGTATAGATGACGTCATCTGTAGATGGCGTCCATAGTATAGATGACGTCTATACTATAGATGGCGTCTATAGTAAAGATGACGTCTATAGTATATATGACGTCTTTAGTATAGATGACGTCTAAAGTATAGATGACGTCTATAGTATAGATGATGTCTATAGTATAGATGACGTCTATAATCTAGATGACGTTTATAGTATAGATGACGTCTATAATCTAGATGACGTCTATAATCTAGATGACGTCTATAATCTAGATGACGTTTATAGTATAGATGACGTCTATAGTATAGATGACGTCTTTAGTATACATGACGTCTATAGTATAGATGACGTCTATAGTATAGATGACGTCTATAGTATAGATGACGTCTATAGTATAGATGACGTCTATAGTATAGGTGACGTCAATGGTATATATGACGTCTATAGTATAGATGACGTCTATAGTATAGATGATGTCTATAGTATAGATGACGTTTATAGTATAGATGACGTCTTTAGTATAGATGACGTCTATAGTATAGATGACGTCTATAGTATAGAAGACGTCTATAGTATAGATGACGTCTATAGTATAGATGACGTCTATAGTATAGATGACGTCTATAGTATAGATGACGTCTATAGTATAGATGACGTCTATAGTATAGATGACGTCTATAGTATAGATGACGTCTATAGTATAGATGACGTCTATAGTATAGATGACGTCTATAGTATAGATGACGTCTATAGTATAGATGACGTCTATAGTATAGATGACGTCTATAGTATAGATGACGTCTATAGTATAGATGACGTTTATAGTATAGATGACGTCTATAGTATAGATGACGTCTTTAGTATACATGACGTCTATAGTATAGATGACGTCTATAGTATAGATGACGTCTATAGTATAGATGACGTCTATAGTATAGATGACGTCTATAGTATAGGTGACGTCAATGGTATATATGACGTCTATAGTATAGATGACGTCTATAGTATAGATGATGTCTATAGTATAGATGACGTTTATAGTATAGATGACGTCTTTAGTATAGATGACGTCTATAGTATAGATGACGTCTATAGTATAGAAGACGTCTATAGTATAGATGACGTCTATAGTATAGATGACGTCTATAGTATAGATGACGTCTATAGTATAGATGACGTCTATAGTATAGATGACGTCTATAGTATAGATGACGTCTATAGTATAGATGACGTCTATAGTATAGATGACGTCTATAGTATAGATGACGTCTATAGTATAGATGACGTCTATAGTATAGATGACGTCTATAGTATAGATGACGTCTATAGTATAGATGACGTCTATAGTATAGATGACGTCTATAGTATAGATGACGTCTATAGTATAGATGACGTCTATAGTATAGATGACGTCTATAGTATAGATGACGTCTATAGTATAGATGACGTCTATAGTATAGATGACGTCTACAGTATAGATGACGTCTATAGTATAGATGACGTCTATAGTATAGATAACGTCTATAGTATAGATGACGTCTACAGTATGGATGACGTCTATAGTATAGATGACGTCTATAGTATAGATGACGTCTATAGTATAGATGACGTCTATAGTATAGATGACGTCTATAGTATAGATGACGTCTATAGTATAGATGACGTCTATAGTATAGATGACGTCTATAGTATAGATGACGTCTATAGTATAGATACGTCTATAGTAAAGATGACGTCTATAGTATAGATGACGTCTATAGTATAGATGACGTCTATAGTATAGATGACGTCTATAGTATAGATAACGTCTATAGTATAGATGACGTCTATAGTATAGATGACGTCTATAGTATAGATGACGTCTATAGTATAGATGACGTCTATAGTGTAGATGACGTCTATAGTATAGATGACGTCTATAGTATTGATAACGTCTATAGTATAGATGACGCCTATAGTATAGATGACGTCTATAGTATAGGTGACGTCTATGGTATAGATGACGTTTATAGTATAGATGACGTCTATAGTATAGATGACGTCTATAGTATAGATGACGTCTATAGTATAGATGACGTCTATAGTATAGATGACGTCTATAGTATAGATGACGTCTATAGCATAGATGACGTCTATAGTATAGATGACGTCTATAGTATAGATGACGTCTATAGTATAGATGACGTCTATAGTATAGATGACGTCTATAGTATAGATGACGTCTATAGTATAGATGACGTCTATAGTATAGATGACGTCTATAGTATAGATGACGTCTATAGTATAGATGACGTCTATAGTATAGATGACGTCTATAGTATAGATGACGTCTACAGTATAGATGACGTCTATAGTATAGATGACGTCTAGAGTATAGATGACGTCTATGGTAAAGATGACGTCTATAGTATGACGTCTATAGTATAGATGACGTGTATAGTATAGATGACGTCTATAGTATAGATGACGTCTATAGTATAGATAACGTCTATAGTATAGATGACATTTATAGTATAGATGACGTCTATAGTATAGATAACGTCTATAGAATAGATAACGTCTATAGTATAGATAACGTCTATAGTATAGATAACGTCTATAGAATAGATGACGCCTATAGTATAGATGACATCTATAGTATAGATGACATATTTAGTATAGATGACGTCTATAGTATATATGACGTCTATAGTATAGATGACGTCTATTGTATAGATGACGTCTATAGTATAGATGACGTCTATAGTATAGATGACGTCTATAGTATAGATGACGTCTATAGTATAGATAACGTCTATAGTATAGATAACGTCTATAGAATAGATGACGCCTATAGTATAGATGACGTCTATAGTATAGGTGACGTCTATGGTATAGATGACGTCTATAGTATAGATGACGTCTATAGTATAGATGACGTCTATAGGATTGATGACGTCTATAGTATAGATGACTTCTATAGTATAGATGGCGTCTATAGTAAAGATGACGTCTATAGTACAGATGACGTCTATAGTATAGATGATGTCTATAGTATAGATGACGTCTATAGTATAGATGACGTCTATAGTATAGATGACATCTATAGTATAGATGACGTCTATAGTATAGATGACATCTATAGTATAGATGACATATTTAGTATAGATGACGTCTATATTATAGATGACGTCTATAGTATAGATGACGTCTATAGTTTAGATGCCGTCTATAGTATAGATGACGTCTATAGTATACATGACGTCTATAGTATAGATGACATCTATAGTATAGATGACATATTTAGTATAGATGACGTCTATAGTATATATGACGTCTATAGTATAGATGACGTCTATAGTATATATGACGTCTATAGTATAGATGACGTCTATAGGATTGATGACGTCTATAGTATAGATGACGTCTATAGTATAGATGGCGTCTATAGTAAAGATGACATCTATAGTACAGATGACGTCTATAGTATAGATGACGTCTATAGTATAGATGACGCCTATAGTATAGATGACGTCTATAGTATAGATGACATCTATAGTATAGATGACATATTTAGTATAGATGACGTCTATAGTATATATGACGTCTATAGTATAGATAACGTCTATAGTATAGATAACGTCTATAGTATAGATAACGTCTATAGTATAGATAACGTCTATAGTATAGATAACGTCTATAGAATAGATGACGCCTATAGTATAGATGACGTCTATAGTATAGGTGACGTCTATGGTATAGATGACGTCTATAGTATAGATGACGTCTATAGTATAGATGACGTCTATAGGATTGATGACGTCTATAGTATAGATGACGTTTATAGTATAGATGACGTCTATAGTATAGATGACGTCTATAGTATAGATGGCGTCTATAGTAAAGATGACGTCTATAGTACAGATGACGTCTATAGTATAGATGACGTCTATAGTATAGATGACATATTTAGTATAGATGACGTCTATAGTATATATGACGTCTATAATCTAGATGACGTCTATAATCTAGATGACGTTTATAGTATAGATGACGTCTATAGTATAGATGACGTCTATAGTATATATGACGTCTATAGTATAGATGACGTCTACAGTATAGATGACGTCTATAGTATAGATGACGTCTATAGTATAGATGACGTCTATAGTGCAGATGACGTCTATAGTATAGATGACGTCTATAGTATAGATGACGTCTATAGTATAGATGACGTCTATAGTATAGATGACGTCTATAGTATAGATGACGTCTATAGTATAGATGACGTCTATAGTATAGATGACGTCTATATGACGTCTAGATGACATTTATAATGTACATGACGTCTGTAGTATAGATGACGTCTATAGTATAGATGACGTCTATAGTATAGATGACGTCTAAAGTATAGATGACGTCTATAGTATAGATGACGTCTATAGTATAGATGACGTCTATGGTAAAGATGACGTCTTTAGTATAGATGACGTCTAAAGTATAGATGACGTCTATAGTATAGATGATGTCTATAGTATAGATGACGTTTATAATCTAGATGACGTTTATAGTATAGATGACGTCTTTAGTATACATGACGTCTATAGTATATATGACGTCTATAGTATAGATGACGTCTATAGTATAGATAACGTCTATAGTATAGATGACGTCTATAGTATAGATGACGTCTATAGTATAGATGACGCCTATAGTATAGATGACGTCTATAGTATAGATGACGTCTATAGTATAGATGACGTCTATAGTATAGATGACGTCTGTAGTATAGATGACGTCTATAGTATAGATGACGTCTATAGTATAGATGACGTCTATAGTATAGATGACGTGTATAGTATAGATGACGTGTATAGTATAGATGACGTCTATAGTATAGATGACGTCTATAGTATAGATGACGTCTATAGTATAGATGACGTCTATAGTATAGATGACGTCTATAGTATAGATGACGTCTATAGTATAGATGACGTCTATAGTATAGATGACGTCTATAGTATAGATGACGTCTATAGTATAGATGACGTCTATAGTATAGATGACGTCTATAGTATAGATGACGTCTATAGTATAGATGACGTCTATAGTATAGATGACGTCTATAGTATAGATGACGTCTATAGTATACATGACGTCTATAGTATAGAAAACGTCTATAGTATACGTCTATAGTATGACGTCTATAGTATAGATAACGTCTATAGTATAGATGACATCTATAGTATAGATGACATTTATAGTATACCCGACGTCTATAGTATAGATGACGTCTATAGTATAGATTACGTCTATAGTATAGATGACGTCTATAGTATAGATGACGTCTATAGTATAGATAACGTCTATAGTATAGATAACGTCTATAGTATAGATGACGTCTATAGTATAGATGAAGTCTATAGTATAGATGACGTCTATAGTATAGATGACGTCTATAGTATAGATACGTCTATAGTAAAGATGACGTCTATAGTATAGATGACGTCTTTAGTATAGATGACGTGTATAGTATAGATGACGTCTATAGTATAGATGACGTCTACAGTATGGATGACGTCTATAGTATAGATGACATTTATAGTATACATGACGTCTTTGGTATAGATGACGTCTATAGTATAGATGACGTCTATAGTATAGATGACGTCTATAGTATAGATGACGTCTATAGTATAGATGACGTCTATAGTATAGATGACGTCTACAGTATGGATGACGTCTATAGTATAGATGACATTTATAGTATACATGACGTCTATAGTATAGATGACGTCTATAGTATAGATGACGTCTATAGTATAGATGACGTCTATAGTATAGATGACGTCTATAGTATAGATGACGTCTATAGTATAAATGACGTCTATAGTATAGAAGACGTCTATAGTATAGATGACGTCTACAGTATAGATAACGTCTATAGTATAGATGACGTCTACAGTATGGATGACGTCTATAGTATAGATGACATTTATAGTATACATGACGTCTATAGTATAGATGACGTCTATAGTATAGATGACGTCTATAGTATAGATGACGTCTATAGTATAGATGACGTCTATAGTATAGATGACGTCTATAGTATAGATGACGTCTATAGTATAGATGAGGTCTATAGTATAGATGACGTCTACAGTATGGATGACGTCTATAGTATAGATGACATTTATAGTATACATGACGTCTATAGTATAGATGACGTCTATAGTATAGATAACGTCTATAGTATAGATGACGTCTATAGTATAGAAGACGTCTATAGTATAGATGACGCCTATAGTATAGATGACGTCTATAATCTAGATGACGTTTATAGTATAGATGACGTCTATAGTGTACATGACGTCTATAGAATATATGACGTCTATAGTATAGATGACGTCTATAGTATAGATGACGTCTATAGTATAGATGACGTCTATAGCATAGATGACGTCTATAGTATAGATGACGTCTATAGTATAGATGACGTCTATAGTATAGATGACGTCTATAGTATAGATGACGTCTATAATATAGATGACGTCTATAGTATAGATGACGTCTATAGTATAGATGACGTCCATAGTATAGATGACGTCTATAGTATAGATGACGTCCATAGTATAGATGACGTCTATAGTATAGATACGTCTATAGTAAAGATGACGTCTATAGTAAAGATGACGTCTATAGTATAGATGACGTCTATAGTATAGATGACGTCTACAGTATAGATGACGTCTACAGTATAGATGACGTGTATAGTATAGATGACGTCTATAGTATAGATGACGTCTACAGTATAGATGACGTCTATAGTATAGATGACGTCTATAGTATAGATGACGTCTATAGTATAGATGCCGTCTATAGTATAGATGACGTCTATAGTATAGATGACGTCTATAGTATAGATGACGTCTATAGTATAGATGACGTCTATAGTATAGATGACGTCTATAGTATAGATGACGTCTATAGTATAGATGACTTCTTTAGTATAGATGACGTCTATAGTATAGATGACGTCTATAGTATAGATGACGTCTTTAGTATAGATGACGTCTATAGTATAGATGACGTCTATAGTATAGATGACGTCTATACTAAAGACTATAGTTTATATGACGTCTATAGTATAGATGACGTCTATAGTATAGATGACGTCTATAGTATAGATGACGTCTATAGTATAGATGACGTCTATAATCTAGATGACGTCTATAATCTAGATGACGTTTATAGTATAGATGACGTCTATAGTATAGATGACGTCTATAGTATATATGACGTCTATAGTATAGATGACGTCTACAGTATAGATGACGTCTATAGTATAGATGACGTCTATAGTAAAGATGACGTCTATAGTATAGATGACGCCTATAGTATAGATGATAGGTGGTCAAAGGATAGACATGTGCACTCAAGAGGATACAAGCATCCACAGCTTTTCTAAACCCACCTCTGTCTATCAACTCCTACTCTCACCTCCCCGTGGTGAACACCGGGTGCCTAGTACCTCAACTGGAGATTGGGTTCCAACCCCTTTGGAAGGTTTTTGGGGGTAGCAGACGAGAGAGGGGGGGAGGAGTGTTCCCAGTAAAGCACTTCTCCTTGCATCCGGACGGCAGCGGAGGAATTCCCCAGATGGAATCAACGGTGGCGTCCATAGTTCCAGTTAGGCCGAACTACTTAGTGAACACCTTATATGGGCTACTACGACGTATTCGGAGCTCAGGCCTATAAGGAGCGGGCTATCCGGCTCTCCGTCCTTAGAGCTAAGCAAAGGATCTGGTCCTCCAGGTTGGAGGTCGTGCCGTCAGGGTTACTTCCCGGCCACGTAAAGAAACACCAGTCACGAAGCAGAAACAAGCCTCGGATTCGGACAGATTTACTGTTGACGACCAATGCAAACGAGAAAAGGACAACGAGCTCCGGATCTGCACGTGGAATGTTAGGTCCCTTAAAAGACCACGTGCAGCCGAGCAACTAGCGGAGGCCCTTAACGACTGCAAGGCAGACATTACTGCCATCCAAGAAATGCGGTGGTACGGGCCGGGCAAAAGAAGGATGAAAAACTGCGACATCTATTACGGCGACTGCTATCGGCATCAAAGACAGCGCCTATTTGGATGTGGTTTCGTTGTTGGACGCAGACTTAGGCAAAAAGTCTTGAGCTTCAACCCTGTAAGCGAGCGCCTCGCGACGATCCGCATCAAGGCTAAATTGGCCAACATTAGCCTGATATGCGCACATGCCCCAACAGAGGAGAAAGATGACGAGACCAAAGATATGTTCTACGAGCTCCTGGACAAAACTTATGAGCAGTGCCCTAGCTACGACATTAAGATTGTCCTAGGCGATTTTAATGCCAAGCTAGGAAGGGAGGGCATCATTGGTCGTACTGTCGGAAAGCATAGCCTGCACGACACGACCTCCGATAACGGATTCAGGCTGATCGACTTTGCTGCGGGGCGACACGTTGTGGTAGCTAGTACACAGTTCCCGCATCTCAATATCTACAAAGGGACATGGAGATCTCCCGATCTACGGTCAACCAGATTGACCATATTGCGATCGACGCAAGGCACTCCTCCAGTATCATGGATGTCCGAACTTTCCGAGGGGCCAACATTGACTCGGATCACTACCTTGTTGTAGCCAAGGTACGGCTGTGGATATCCCGACCAGCGCCAAGTAATGGAAATACTGTGAGGAAGTTTGACGTCGGCCGACTACAATCGCAAGAGATCGCCAGGTCCTTCTCCAACCGAGTCTCTCAAAACCTTCTACGAAGTCCTATGCAACCAGCATCAAGTATTGATAGCCAGTGGCAACACTGCCAAAATGCCATCAGAGACGCCGCCTCTGAAGTGCTGGGTTTCACACGGCGACCACAACGAAACTCCTGGTTTGACGATGAATGCCGGCAAGCACATGCAGCCAAACAGGAAGCATACAAAGCGGAGCTGCACAGAAGGACTAGAGCTGCTCGCGAGCTCTACGAGCAGAGGAGGAGAGAGGAGCACCGGCTTCTCCGAAGGAAAAAGAGAGAGCACGAGAGGCGCGCGGTTGAAGAGATAGAGAGATGTTTCAACAGGAATGAGGTTAGAAAGTTTTACCAAAGGATCAAAAGGTCCTGCCAAGGGTATAAACTTCGAACTGAAGCCTGTAAGGACCATAAAGGGAACATCGTTGTAGAATCGCAGTCGGTGCTGAGGATTTGGAAAGACCACTTCTGCAGACTGTATAACGGCGGGGACGAACCAAATACATTGCAGAACGAACCATTCAACCCGGGCGAAGACGTTACCGACGAAGCATACGAACGATACCGCCCACCCGACCTGGAGGAGGTGAAAGTAGCTGTGTCTAAGCTCAAGTGCAACAAAGCAGCCGGAGCAGACGGCCTAGCTGCCGAACTTTTTAAATCCGCTGGCGATGAGCTGGTTAGGAGCGTGCACCAGCTCATCTGCAAGATATGGTCGGAAGAAAGCATGCCCGACGAATGGAACCTCAGCATTGTTTGCCCAATCCTGAAGAAAGGAGACC
This sequence comes from Neoascia interrupta, assembly GCA_947623515.1. Taxonomy (NCBI): domain Eukaryota; kingdom Metazoa; phylum Arthropoda; class Insecta; order Diptera; family Syrphidae; genus Neoascia; species Neoascia interrupta. The sequence continues at coordinate 340,026 of CANQKQ010000030.1, forward strand.
CTCTGAGTTGTGCCAACTACAGAGGCATAAGTCTTCTTAACATCGCATACAAGATCTTTTCTGCTGTACTGTGTGAACGCCTGAAGCCGTTTGTCAACAATCTGATAGGCACATATCAGTGTGGCTTTAGGCCAGGAAAGTCCACCATCGATCAGATATTCACACTGCGGCAGATCTTGGAGAAAACCCAGGAATTCCAAATCGATACACACCACCTCTTCATCGATTTCAAGGCCGCGTATGACAGCATCTATAGAGACGAGCTATATAGCGCAATGTCTAGTTTTGGCATCCCTGCCAAACTCGTCAGTCTGTGCAGGATGACGATGGAAAACTCACGCTGTTCCGTCAAGGTCGGCAAAGACCTCACCGACCCCTTTGATGTCAAAAAAGGATTTAGACAAGGCGATGCGCTGTCATGCGACTTCTTTAACATCATACTTGAGAGAATTGTGCAGAACTCTCGCGCCAACACCAGAGGTACAATCTTTCAAAAGTCCGTTCAACTACTTGCATACGCAGGCGACATTGACATAATCGGTAGAACAAAGCGTGATGTCAGTGAAGCCTTCGTGAGTATTGGGACGGAAGCAGCGAATATGGGTTTAGCAGTCAATGAGGGCAAAACCAAGTATATGCTGTCATCAAGAAAAGACACCCAACACCGACGTCTTGGACAAAACATCACCATCGACAGCTATAACTTTGAGGTAGTTAGGGACTTTGTCTACCTGGGTTCCGCTATCAATTCAGACAATGACACCAGCGCTGAAATCAAACGAAGGATAACTCTTGCCAATCGCTGTTTCTTTGGGCTAAGAAGGCAATTGAGTAGCAAAGCCCTCTCTCGAGCAACTAAAGTGTCCATGTATAAGACCCTCATCATCCCAGTCCTGCTTTACGGTGCAGAAGCATGGACTCTGTCAAAGGCGGATGAAAACACTTTAGGCTGCTTCGAGAGGAAAATTCTTCGGACGATTTACGGTCCCGTCTGCATAGACGGAGAGTGGAGGAGGAGATATAACATCGAACTGTACGGGCTGTACAGCGATACCGACCTAGCCAAAAGAGTCAAAACACAACGTCTACGATGGCTGGGTCATCTAGAGCGGATGGACACCAACGCCCCGGCCCGGAAAATCTTCGAATCCACACCGCAGGGACGACGCGGTAGAGGAGCACCGAGACTCAGGTGGCGCACGGAAGTGGAAGGGGACCTCAGCCAACTTCGCGTGCGAAACTGGAGACGGCTAGCTAGGGACAGAGCTGGCTGGCGAAGCTTGTTGGCTGAGGCCCAGGTCCACCCCGGACTGTAGCGCCACCTTAAGTAAGTAAGTAAGTAAGTAAGTATAGATGACGTCTATAGTATAGATGACGTCTATAGTATAGATGACGTCTATAGTATAGATGACGTCTATAGTATAGATGACGTCTATAGTATAGATGACGTCTATAGTATAGATGACGTCTATAGTATAGATGACGTCTATAGTATAGATGACGTCTATAGTATAGATGACGTCTATAGTATAGATGACGTCTATAGTATAGATGACGTCTATAGTATAGATGACGTCTATAGTATAGATGACGTCTATAGTATATATGACATCTATAGTATAGATGATGTCTATAGTATAGATGATGTCTATAGTATAGATGACGTCTATAGTATTGATGACGTCTATAGTATAGATGACGTCTATAGTATAGATGACGTCTATAGTATAGATGACGTCTATAGTATAGATGACGTCTATAATCTAGATGACGTTTATAGTATAGATGACGTCTATAGTATACATGACGTCTATAGAATATATGACGTCTATAGTATAGATGACGTCTATAGTATAGATGACGTCTATAGTATAGATGACGTCTATAGTATAGATGACGTCTATAGTATAGATGACGTCTATAGTATAGATGACGTCTATAGTATAGATGACGTCTATAGTATAGATGACGACTATAGTATAGATGACGTCTATAGTATAGATGACGTCTATAGTATAGATGACGTCTATAGTATAGATGACGTCTATAGTATAGATGACGTCTATAGTATAGATACGTCTATAGTAAAGATGACGTCTATAGTATAGATGACGTCTATAGAATAGATGACGTGTATAGTATAGATGACGTCTATAGTATAGATGACGTCTACAGTATGGATGACGTCTACAGTATAGATGACGTCTATAGTATAGATGACGTCTATAGTATAGATGCCGTCTATAGTATAGATGACGTCTATAGTATAGATGACGTCTATAGTATAGATGACGTCTATAGTATAGATGACGTCTATAGTATAGATGACGTCTATAGTATAGATGACGTCTATAGTATAGATGACGTATATAGTATAGATGACGTCTATAGTATAGATGACGTCTATAGTATAGATGACGTCTTTAGTATAGATGACGTCTATAGTATAGATGACGTCTTTAGTATAGATGACGTCTATAGTATAGATGACGTCTATAGTATAGATGACGTCTATAGTATAGATGACGTCTATAGTATAGATGACGCCTATAGTATAAGTGACGTCTATAGTATAGATGACGTCTATAGTTTAGATGACGTCTATAGTATAGATGACGTCTATAGTATAGATGCCGTCTATAGTATATATGACGTCTATAGTATATATGACGTCTATAGTATAGATGATGTCTATAGTATAGACGACGTCTATAATCTAGATGACGTTTATAGTATAGATAACGTCTATAGTATACATGGCGTCTATAGAATATATGACGTCTATAGTATAGATGACGTCTATAGTATAGATGACGTCTATAGTATAGATGACGTCTACAGTATAGATGACGTCTATAGTATAGATGACGTCTATAGTATAGATGACGTCTATAGTATAGATGACGTCTATAGTATAGATGACGTCTATAGTATAGATGCCGTCTATAGTATAGATGACGTCTATAGTATAGATGCCGTCTATAGTATAGATGACGTCTATAGAATAGATGACGTCTATAGTATAGATGACGTTTATAGTATAGATACGTCTATAGTAAAGATGACGTCTATAGTATAGATGACGTCTATAGTATAGATGACGTGTATAGTATAGATGACGTCTGTAGTATAGATGACGTCTACAGTATGGATGACGTCTATAGTATAGATGACGTCTACAGTATGGATGACGTCTATAGTATAGATGACGTCTATAGTATGGATGACGTCTATAGTATAGATGACGTCTATGGTATAGATGACGTCTATAGTATAGATGACGTCTATAGTATAGATGACGTCTATAGTATAGATGACGTCTATAGTATAGATGACGTCTATAGTATAGATGACGTCTATAGTGTAGATTGCATTTATAAAGTAGATGACATCTATAGTATAGATGACATCTATAGTGTAGATGACATCTATAGTATAGATGACATCTATAGTAAAGATGACATCTACAGTATAGACGACGTCTATAGTGTAGATGACGTCTATAGTATAGATGACGTCTATAGTATAGATGACGCCTATAGTATAGATGACGTCTATAGTACAGGTGACGTCTATGGTATAGATGACGTCTATAGTATAGATGACGTCTATAGTATAGATGACGTCTATAGTAGAGATGACGTTTATAGTATAGATGACGTCTATAGTATAGATGACGTCTATAGTATAGATGACGTCTATAGTATAGATGACGTCTCTAGTAAAGATGACGTCTATAGTACAGATGACGTTTAAAGTATAGATGACGTCAATAATCTAGATGACGTTTATAGTATAGATGACGTCTATAGTATAGATGACGTCTTTAGTATAGATGACGTCTATAGTATAGATGAAGTCTATACTATAGACGTCATCTATACAATAGACGACGTCTATAGTATAGATGACGTCTATAGTATAGATGACGTCTATAGTATAGATGACGTCTATAGTATAGATGACGTCTATAGTATAGATGACGTCTATAGTATAGATGACGTCTATAGTATAGATGACGTCTATAGTATAGATGACGTCTATAGTATAGATGACGTCTATAGCATAGATGACGTCTATAGTATAGATGACGTCTATAGTATAGATGACGTCTATAGTATAGATGACGTCTATAGTATAGATGACGTCTATAGTATAGATGACGTCTATAGTATAGATGACGTCTATAGTATAGATGACGTCTATAGTATAGATGACGTCTATAGTATAGATGACGTCTATAGTATAGATGACGTCTATAGTATAGATGACGTCTATAGTATAGATGACGTCTTTAGTATAGATGACGTCTATAGTATAGATGACGTCTATAGTATAGATGACGTCTATAGTATAGATGACGTCTATTGTATAGATGACGTCTATAGTATAAATGACGTCTATAGTATAGATGACGTCTATAGTATAGATGACGTCTATAGTATAGATGACGTCTATAGTATAGATGACGTCTATAGTATAGATGACGTCTATAGTATAGATGACGTCTATAGTATAGATGACGTCTATAGTATAGATGACGTCTATTGTATAGATGACGTCTATAGTATAAATGACGTCTATAGTATAGATGACGTCTATAGTATAGATGACGTCTATAGTATAGATGACGTCTATAGTATAGATGACGTCTATAGTATAGATGACGTCTATAGTATAGATGACGTCTATTGTATAGATGACGTCTATAGTATAGATGACGTCTATAGTATAGATGACGTTTATAGTATAGATGACGTCTATAGTATAGATGACGTCTATAGTATAGATGACGTCTATAGTACAGATGGCGTCTATAGTAAAGATGACGTCTATAGTACAGATGACGTCTATAGTATAGATGACGTCTATAGTATAGATGACGTCTATAGTATAGATGACATCTATAGTATAGATGACATATTTAGTATAGATGACATATTTAGTATAGATGACGTCTATAGTATAGATGACGTCTATAGTATAGATGACGTCTATAGTATAGATGACGTCTATAGTATAGATGACGTCTATAATCTAGATGACGTCTATAATCTAGATGACGTTTATAGTATAGACGACGTCTATAGTATAGATGACGTCTATAGTATATATGACGTCTATAGTATAGATGACGTCTATAGTATAGATGCCGTCTATAGTATAGAAGACGTCTATAGTATAGATGACGTCTATAGTATAGATGACGTCTATAGTATAGATGACGTCTATAGTATAGATGACGTCTATAGTATAGATGACGTCTATAGTATAGATGACGTCTATATGACGTCTAGATGACATTTATAATGTACATGACGTCTATAGTATAGATGACGTCTATAGTATAGATGACGTCTTTAGTATAGATGACGTCTTTAGTACAGATGACGTCTAAAGTATAGATGACGTCTATAGTATAGATGACGTCTATAGTATAGATGACATCTATAGTATAGATGACATATTTAGTATAGATGACATATTTAGTATAGATGACGTCTATAGTATAGATGACGTCTATAGTATAGATGACGTCTATAGTATAGATGACGTCTATAGTATAGATGACGTCTATAATCTAGATGACGTCTATAATCTAGATGACGTTTATAGTATAGACGACGTCTATAGTATAGATGACGTCTATAGTATATATGACGTCTATAGTATAGATGACGTCTATAGTATAGATGCCGTCTATAGTATAGAAGACGTCTATAGTATAGATGACGTCTATAGTATAGATGACGTCTATAGTATAGATGACGTCTATAGTATAGATGACGTCTATAGTATAGATGACGTCTATAGTATAGATGACGTCTATAGTATAGATGACGTCTATATGACGTCTAGATGACATTTATAATGTACATGACGTCTATAGTATAGATGACGTCTATAGTATAGATGACGTCTATAGTATAGATGACGTCTATAGTATAGATGACGTCTATAGTACAGATGGCGTCTATAGTAAAGATGACGTCTATAGTACAGATGACGTCTATAGTATAGATGACGTCTATAGTATAGATGACGTCTATAGTATAGATGACATCTATAGTATAGATGACATATTTAGTATAGATGACATATTTAGTATAGATGACGTCTATAGTATAGATGACGTCTATAGTATAGATGACGTCTATAGTATAGATGACGTCTATAGTATAGATGACGTCTATAATCTAGATGACGTCTATAATCTAGATGACGTTTATAGTATAGACGACGTCTATAGTATAGATGACGTCTATAGTATATATGACGTCTATAGTATAGATGACGTCTATAGTATAGATGCCGTCTATAGTATAGAAGACGTCTATAGTATAGATGACGTCTATAGTATAGATGACGTCTATAGTATAGATGACGTCTATAGTATAGATGACGTCTATAGTATAGATGACGTCTATAGTATAGATGACGTCTATATGACGTCTAGATGACATTTATAATGTACATGACGTCTATAGTATAGATGACGTCTATAGTATAGATGACGTCTATATGACGTCTAGATGACATTTATAATGTACATGACGTCTATAGTATAGATGACGTCTATAGTATAGATGACGTCTATAGTATAGATGACGTCTATAGTATAGATGACGTCTATAGTATAGATGACGTCTTTAGTACAGATGACGTCTAAAGTATAGATGACGTCTATAGTATAGATGATGTCTATAGTATAGATGACGTCTATAATCTAGATGACGTTTATAGTATAGATGACGTCTTTAGTATACATGACGTCTATAGTATATATGACGTCTATAGTATAGATGACGTCTATAGTATAGATGACGTCTATAGTATAGATTACGTCTATAGTATAGATGACGTCTATAGTATAGATAACGTCTATAGTATAGATGACGTCTATAGTATAGATGACGTCTATAGTATATATGACGTCTATGGTATAGATGGCGTCTATAGTAAAGATGACGTCTATAGTACAGATGACGTCTATAGTATAGATGACGTCTATAGTATAGATGACGTCTATAGTATAGATGACGTCTATATGACGTCTAGATGACATTTATAATGTACATGACGTCTATAGTATAGATGACGTCTATAGTATAGATGACGTCTATATGACGTCTAGATGACATTTATAATGTACATGACGTCTATAGTATAGATGACGTCTATAGTATAGATGACGTCTATAGTATAGATGACGTCTATAGTATAGATGACGTCTTTAGTATAGATGACGTCTAAGGTATAGATGACGTCTATAGTATAGATGATGTCTGTAGTATAGATGACGTCTATAATCTAGATGACGTTTATAGTATAGATGACGTCTATAGTATAGATGCCGTCTATAGTATAGATGACGTCTATAGTATAGATGACGTCTATAGTATACGTCTATAGTATGACGTCTATAGTATAGATAACGTCTAAAGTATAGATGACGTCTATAGTATAGATGACGTCTATAGTATATATGACGTCTATAGTATAGATGACGTCTATAGTATAGATGACGTCTATAGTATAGGTGACGTCTATAGTATAGATGACGTCTATAGTATAGATGATGTCTATAGTATAGATGACGTCTATAATCTAGATGACGTTTATAGTATAGATGACGTCTATAGTATAGATGACGTCTTTAGTATACATGACGTCTATAGTATATATGACGTCTATAATATAGATGACGTCTATAGTATAGATGACGTCTATAGTATAGATGACGCCTATAGTATAGATGACGTCTATAGTATAGATGCCGTCTATAGTATAGATGACTGCTATAGTACAGATGACGTCTATAGTATAGATGACGTCTACAGTATAGATGACGTCTATAGTATAGATGACGTCTATAGTATAGATGACGTCTATAGTATTGATACGTCTTTAGTAAAGATGACGTCTATAGTATAGATGACGTCTTTAGTATAGATGACGTGTATAGTATAGATGACGTCTATAGTATAGATGACGTCTACAGTATGGATGACGTCTATAGTATAGATGACATTTATAGTACACATGACGTCTATAGTATAGATGACGTCTGTAGTATAGATGACGTCTATAGTATAGATGACGTCTATAATATAGATGACGTCTATAGTATAAATGACGTCTATAGTATAGAAGACGTCTATAGTATAGATGACGTCTATAGTATAGATAACGTCTAAAGTATAAATGACGTCTATAGTATAGATGACGTCTATAGTATAGATGACGTCTATAGTATAGATGACGCCTATAGTATAGATGATGCCTATAGTATAGGTGACGTCTATAGTATAGGTGACGTCTATGGTATACATGACGTCTATAGTATAGATGACGTCTATAGTATAGATGACGTTTATAGTATAGATGACGTCTATAGTATAGATAACGTCTATAGTATAGATGACGTCTATAGTATAGATGACGTCTATAGTATGGATGACGTCTATAGTAAAGATGACGTCTATAGTATATATGACGTCTATAGTATAGATGACATCTATAGTATAGATGACATCTATAATATAGATGACATCTATAGTATAGATGACGTCTATAGTAAAGATGACGTCTATAGTATATATGACGTCTATAGTATAAATGACGTCTATAGTATAGATGACGTCTATAGTATAGATGACGTCTATAGTATAAATGACGTCTATAGTATAGAAGACGTCTATAGAATAGATGACGTCTATAGTATAGATAACGTCTATAGTATAGATGACGTCTATAGTATAGATGACATCTATAGTATAGATGACGTCTATAGTATAGATGACGCCTATAGTATAGATGACGTCTATAGTATAGGTGACGTCTATGGTATAGATGACGTCTATAGTATAGATGACGTCTATAGTATAGATGACGTCTATAGTATAGATGACGTTTATAGTATAGATGACGTCTATAGTATAGATGACGTCTATAGTATAGATGACGTCTATAGTATAGATGACGTCTATAGTATAGATGACGTCTATAGTATAGATGACGTCTATAGTAAAGCTGACGTCTATAGTACGGATGACGTCTATAGTACAGATGACATCTATAGTATAGATGACATCTATAGTACAGATGACATCTATAGTATAGATGACATCTATAATTTAGATGACATCTATAGTATAGATGACGTCTATAGTAAAGATGACGTCTATAGTATATATGACGTCTATAGTATATATGACGTCTATAGTATAAATGACGTCTGTAGTATAGATGACGTCTATAGTATAGATGACGTCTATAGTGAAGATGACGTCTATAGTATAGATGAAGTCTATAGTATAGATGACGTCTATAGTATAGATGACGTCTATAGTATAGATGACGTCTATAGTATAGATGACGTCTATAGTATAGATGACGTCTATAGTATAGATGACGTCTATGGTATAGATAACGTCTATAGTATAGATGACGTCTATAGTATAGATGACGTCTATAGTATAGATGACGTCTATAGTATAGATGACGGCTATAGTATAGATGACGCCTATAGTATAGATGACGCCTATAGTATAGATGACGTCTATAGTATCGGTGACGTCTATAGTATAGATGACGTCTATAGTATAGATGACGTCTATAGTATAGATGACGTCTATAGTATAGATGACGTCTATAGTATAGATGACGTCTATAGTATAGATGACGTCTATAGTATAGATGACGTCTATAGTATAGATGACGTCTATAGTACAGATGACGTCTATAGTATAGATGACGTCTATAGTATAGATGACGTCTATAGTATAGATGCCGTCTATAGTATAGATGACGTCTATAGTATAGATGACGTCTATAGTATACGTCTATAGTATGACGTCTATAGTATAGATAACGTCTATAGTATAGATGACGTCTATAGTATAGATGACGTCTATAGTATAGATGACGTCTATAGTATAGATGACGTCTATGGTATAGATGACGTCTATAGTATAGGTGACGTCTATAGTATAGATGACGTCTATAGTATAGATGATGTCTATAGTATAGATGACGTCTATAATCTAGATGACGTTTATAGTATAGATGACGTCTATAGTATAGATGACGTCTTTAGTATACATGACGTCTATAGTATATATGACGTCTATAATATAGATGACGTCTATAGTATAGATGACGTCTATAGTATAGATGACGCCTATAGTATAGATGACGTCTATAGTATAGATGCCGTCTATAGTATAGATGACTGCTATAGTACAGATGACGTCTATAGTATAGATGACGTCTACAGTATAGATGACGTCTATAGTATAGATGACGTCTATAGTATAGATGACGTCTATAGTATTGATACGTCTTTAGTAAAGATGACGTCTATAGTATAGATGACGTCTTTAGTATAGATGACGTGTATAGTATAGATAACGTCTATAGTATAGATGACGTCTACAGTATGGATGACGTCTATAGTATAGATGACATTTATAGTATACATGACGTCTATAGTATAGATGACGTCTATAGTATAGATGACGTCTATAGTATAGATGACGTCTATAATATAGATGACGTCTATAGTATAAATGACGTCTATAGTATAGAAGACGTCTATAGTATAGATGACGTCTATAGTATAGATAACGTCTAAAGTATAAATGACGTCTATAGTATAGATGACGTCTATAGTATAGATGACGTCTATAGTATAGATGACGCCTATAGTATAGATGATGCCTATAGTATAGGTGACGTCTATAGTATAGGTGACGTCTATGGTATACATGACGTCTATAGTATAGATGACGTCTATAGTATAGATGACGTTTATAGTATAGATGACGTCTATAGTATAGATAACGTCTATAGTATAGATGACGTCTATAGTATAGATGACGTCTATAGTATGGATGACGTCTATAGTAAAGATGACGTCTATAGTATATATGACGTCTATTGTATAGATGACATCTATAGTATAGATGACATCTATAATATAGATGACATCTATAGTATAGATGACGTCTATAGTAAAGATGACGTCTATAGTATATATGACGTCTATAGTATAAATGACGTCTATAGTATAGATGACGTCTATAGTATAGATGACGTCTATAGTATAAATGACGTCTATAGTATAGAAGACGTCTATAGAATAGATGACGTCTATAGTATAGATAACGTCTATAGTATAGATGACGTCTATAGTATAGATGACATCTATAGTATAGATGACGTCTATAGTATAGATGACGCCTATAGTATAGATGACGTCTATAGTATAGGTGACGTCTATGGTATAGATGACGTCTATAGTATAGATGACGTCTATAGTATAGATGACGTCTATAGTATAGATAACGTCTATAGTATAGATGACGTCTATAGTATAGATGACGTCTATAGTATGGATGACGTCTATAGTAAAGATGACGTCTATAGTATATATGACGTCTATAGTATAGATGACATCTATAGTATAGATGACATCTATAATATAGATGACATCTATAGTATAGATGACGTCTATAGTAAAGATGACGTCTATAGTATATATGACGTCTATAGTATAAATGACGTCTATAGTATAGATGACGTCTATAGTATAGATGACGTCTATAGTATAAATGACGTCTATAGTATAGATGACGTCTATAGTATTGATACGTCTTTAGTAAAGATGACGTCTATAGTATAGATGACGTCTTTAGTATAGATGACGTGTATAGTATAGATGACGTCTATAGTATAGATGACGTCTACAGTATGGATGACGTCTATAGTATAGATGACATTTATAGTATACATGACGTCTATAGTATAGATGACGTCTATAGTATAGATGACGTCTATAGTATAGATGACGTCTATAATATAGATGACGTCTATAGTATAAATGACGTCTATAGTATAGAAGACGTCTATAGTATAGATGACGTCTATAGTATAGATAACGTCTAAAGTATAAATGACGTCTATAGTATAGATGACGTCTATAGTATAGATGACGTCTATAGTATAGATGACGCCTATAGTATAGATGATGCCTATAGTATAGGTGACGTCTATAGTATAGGTGACGTCTATGGTATACATGACGTCTATAGTATAGATGACGTCTATAGTATAGATGACGTTTATAGTATAGATGACGTCTATAGTATAGATAACGTCTATAGTATAGATGACGTCTATAGTATAGATGACGTCTATAGTATGGATGACGTCTATAGTAAAGATGACGTCTATAGTATATATGACGTCTATAGTATAGATGACATCTATAGTATAGATGACATCTATAATATAGATGACATCTATAGTATAGATGACGTCTATAGTAAAGATGACGTCTATAGTATATATGACGTCTATAGTATAAATGACGTCTATAGTATAGATGACGTCTATAGTATAGATGACGTCTATAGTATAAATGACGTCTATAGTATAGAAGACGTCTATAGAATAGATGACGTCTATAGTATAGATAACGTCTATAGTATAGATGACGTCTATAGTATAGATGACATCTATAGTATAGATGACGTCTATAGTATAGATGACGCCTATAGTATAGATGACGTCTATAGTATAGGTGACGTCTATGGTATAGATGACGTCTATAGTATAGATGAAGTCTATAGTATAGATGACGTCTATAGTATAGATGACGTTTATAGTATAGATGACGTCTATAGTATAGATGACGTCTATAGTATAGATGACGTCTATAGTATAGATGACGTCTATAGTATAGATGACGTCTATAGTATAGATGACGTCTATAGTAAAGCTGACGTCTATAGTACAGATGACGTCTATAGTACAGATGACATCTATAGTATAGATGACATCTATAATATAGATGACATCTATAGTATAGATGACGTCTATAGTAAAGATGACGTCTATAGTATATATGACGTCTATAGTATATATGACGTCTATAGTATATATGACGTCTGTAGTATAGATGACGTCTATAGTATAGATGACGTCTATAGTGTAGATGACGTCTATAGTATAGATGAAGTCTATAGTATAGATGACGTCTATAGTATAGATGACGTCTATAGTATAGATGACGTCTATAGTATAGATGACGTCTATAGTATAGATGACGTCTATGGTATAGATAACGTCTATAGTATAGATGACGTCTATAGTATAGATGACGTCTATAGTATAGATGACGTCTATAGTATAGATGACGCCTATAGTATAGATGACGCCTATAGTATAGATGACGTCTATAGTATCGGTGACGTCTATAGTATAGATGACGTCTATAGTATAGATGACGTCTATAGTATAGATGACGTCTATAGTATAGATGACGTCTATAGTATAGATGACGTCTATAGTATAGATGACGTCTATAGTACAGATGACGTCTATAGTATAGATGACGTCTATAGTACAGATGACGTCTATAGTATAGATGACGTCTATAGTATAGATGACGTCTATAGTATAGATGACGTCTATAGTATAGATGACGTCTATAGTATAGATGACGTCTATAGTATAGATGACGTCTATAGTATAGATGACGTCTATAGTATAGATGACGTCTATAGTATAGATGACGTCTATAGTATAGATGACGTCTATAGTATAGATGACGTCTATAGTATAGATGACGTCTATAGTATAGATGACATCTATAGTATAGATGACATCTATAGTATAGATGACGTCTATAGTATAGATGACGTCTATAGTATAGATGACGTCTATAGTATAGATGACGTCTATAGTATAGATGACGTCTACAGTAAAGATGACGTCTATAGTACAGATGACGTCTATAGTATAGATGACATCTATAGTATAGATGACGTCTATAGTAAAGATGACGTCTATAGTATATATGACGTCTATAGTATAGATGACGTCTATAGTATAGATGATGTCTATAGTATAGATGACGTTTATAGTATAGATGACGTCTATAGTATAGATGACGTCTATAGTATAGATGACGTCTATAGTATAGATGACGTCTATAGTATAGATGACGTCTACAGTAAAGATGACATCTATAGAACAGATGACGTCTATAGTATAGATGACATCTATAGTATAGATGACATCTATAATATAGATGACATCTATAGTATAGATGACGTCTATAGTAAAGATGACGTCTATAGTATATATGACGTCTATAGTATAGATGACGTCTATAGTATAGATGACGTCTATAGTATAGATGACGTCTATAGTATAGATGACGTCTATAGTATAGATGACGTCTATAGTATAGATGACGTCTATAGTTTAAATGACGTCTATAGTATAGATGACGTCTATAGTATAGATGACGTCTATAGTATAGATGACGTCTATAGTATAGATGACGTCTATAGTATAGATGACGTCTATAGTATAGATGACGTCTATAGTATAGATGACGTCTATAGTATAGATGACGTCTATAGTATAGATGACGTCTATAGTACAGATGACGTCTACAGTATGGATGACGTCTATAGTATAGATGACGTCTATAGTATAGATGACATCTATAGTATTCATGACGTCTATAGTATAGATGACGTCTGTAGTATAGATGACGTCTATAGCATAGATGACGTCTATAGTATAGATAACGTCTATAGTATAGATAACGCCTATAGTATAGATGACGCCTATAGTATAGATGCCGTCTATAGTATAGATGACGCCTATAGTATAGATGACGTCTATAGTATAGATGACGTCTATAATATAGATGACGTCTATAGTATAGATGACGTCTATAGTATAGATGACGTCTATAGTATAGATGACGTCTATAGTATAGATGACGTCTATAGTATAGATGACGTCTATAGTATAGATGACGTCTATAGTATAGATGACGTCTATAGTATAGATGACGTCTATAGTATAGATGACGTCTATAGTATAGATGACGTCTATAGTATAGATGACGTCTATAGTATAGATGACGTCTATAGTATAGATAACGTCTATAGTATAGATAACGTCTATGGTATAGATGACGTCTATACTATAGATGGCGTCTATAGTATAGATGACGTCTATACTATAGATGGCGTCTATAGTATAGATGACGTCTATAGTATAGATGATGTCTATAGTATAGATGACGTCTATAGTATAGATGACGTCTATAGTATAGATGACGTCTATAGTATAGATGACGTCTAAAGTATAGATGACGTCTATAGTATAGATGATGTCTATAGTATAGATGACGTCTATAGTATAGATGACGTCTATAGTATAGATGACGTCTATAGTATAGATGACGTCTATAGTATAGATGACGTCTATAGTATAGATGACGTCTATAGTAAAGATGACGTCTTTAGTATGCATGACGTCTATAGTATTTATGACGTCTATAGTATAGATGACATCTATAGTATAGATGACGTCTATAGTAAAGATGACGTCCTTAGTATACATGACGTCTTTAGTATACATGACGTCTATAGTATAGATGACATCTATATTATAAATGACGTTTATAGTATTGATGACGTCTATAATATAGATGACGTCTATAGTATAGATGACGTCTATAGTATAGATGACGTCTATAGTATAGATGACGTCTATAGTATAGATGACGTCTGTAGTATAGATGACGTCTATAGCATAGATGACGTCTATAGTATAGATAACGTCTATAGTATAGATAACGCCTATAGTATAGATGACGCCCATAGTATAGATGCCGTCTATAGTATAGATGACGTCTATAATATAGATGACGTCTATAGTATAGATGACGTCTATAATATAGATGACGTCTATAGTATAGATGACGTCTATAGTATAGATGACGTCTATAGTATAGATGACGTCTATAGTATAGATGACGTCTATAGTATAGATGACGTCTATAGTATAGATGACGTCTATAGTATAGATGACGTCTATAGTATAGATGACGTCTATAGTATAGATGACGTCTATAGTATAGATGACGTCTATAGTATAGATGACGTCTATAGTATAGATGACGTCTATAGTATAGATGACGTCTATAGTATAGATAACGTCTATAGTATAGATAACGTCTATGGTATAGATGACGTCTATACTATAGATGGCGTCTATAGTATAGATGACGTCTATACTATAGATGGCGTCTATAGTATAGATGACGTCTATAGTATAGATGATGTCTATAGTATAGATGACGTCTATAGTATAGATGACGTCTATAGTATAGATGACGTCTATAGTATAGATGACGTCTATAGTATAGATGACGTCTAAAGTATAGATGACGTCTATAGTATAGATGATGTCTATAGTATAGATGACGTCTATAGTATAGATGACGTCTATAGTATAGATGACGTCTATAATATAGATGACGTCTATAGTATAGATGACGTCTATAGTATAGATGGCGTCTATAGTATAGATGTCTGATGACGTCTATAGTATAGATGACGTCTATAGTATAGATGACGTCTATAGTATAGATGACGTCTATAGTATAGATGACGTCTATAGTATAGATGACGTCTATACTATAGATGGCGTCTATAGTATAGATGACGTCTATAGTATAGATGATGTCTATAGTATAGATGACGTCTATAGTATAGATGACGTCTATAGTATAGATGACGTCTATAGTATAGATGACGTCTAAAGTATAGATGACGTCTATAGTATAGATGATGTCTATAGTATAGATGACGTCTATAGTATAGATGACGTCTATAGTATAGATGACGTCTATAGTATAGATGACGTCTATAGTATAGATGACGTCTGTAGTATAGATGACGTCTATAGTAAAGATGACGTCTTTAGTATGCATGACGTCTATAGTATTTATGACGTCTATAGTATAGATGACATATATAGTATAGATGACGTCTATAGTAAAGATGACGTCTTTAGTATACATGACGTCTTTAGTATACATGACGTCTATAGTAAAGATGACATCTATATTATAAATGACGTTTATAGTATTGATGACGTCTATAATATAGATGACGTCTATAGTATAGATGACGTCTATAGTATAGATGACGTCTATAGTATAGATGACGTCTATAGTATAGATGACGTCTATAGTATAGATGACGTCTATAGTATAGATGACGTCTATAGTATAGATGACGTCTATAGTATAGATGACGCCTATAGTATAGATGACGTCTATAGTATAGATGACGTCTATAGTATAGATGACGTCTATAGTATAGATGACGTCTATAGTATAGATGACGTCTATAGTATAGATGACGTCTATAGTATAGATGACGTCTATAGAATAGATGACGTCTATAGTATAGATGACGTCTATAGTATAGATGACGTCTATAGTATAGATGACGTCTATAGTATAGATGACGTCTATAGTACAGATGACGTCTATAGTATAGATGACGTCTATAGTATAGATGACGTCTATAGTATAGATGACGTCTATAGTAAAGATGACGTCTATAGTATAGATGACGTCTATAGTATAGATGACGTCTATAGTAAAAATGACGTCTTTAGTATACATGGCGTCTATAGTATAGATGACGTCTATAGTATAGATGACGTGTATAGTATAGATGACGTCTATAGTATAGATGACGTCTATAGTATAGATGACGTCTATAGTATAGATGACGTCTATAGTATAGATGACGTCTATAGTATAGATGACGTCTATAGTATAGATAACGTCTACAGTATGGATGACGTCTATAGTATAGATGACATTTATAGTATACATGACGTCTATAGTATAGATGACGTCTGTAGTATAGATGACGTTTATAGTATAGACGACGCCTATAGCATAGATGACGTCTATAGTATAGATAACGTCGTATAGATAACGTCTATAGTATAGATGACGCCTATAGTATAGATGACGTCTATAGTATAGATGACGTCTATGGTATAGATGACGTCTATAGTATAGATGACGTCTATGGTATAGATGACGTCTATAGTATAGATGACGTCTATGGTATAGATGACGTCTATAGTATAGATGACGTCTATAGTAAAAATGACGTCTTTAGTATACATGGCGTCTATAGTATAGATGACGTCTATAGTATAGATGACGTGTATAGTATAGATGACGTCTATAGTATAGATGACGTCTATAGTATAGATGACGTCTATAGTATAGATGACGTCTATAGTATAGATGACGTCTATAGTATAGATGACATCTATATTATAAATGACGTCTATAGAATAGATGACGTCTATAGTATAGATGACGTCTATAGTATAGATGACGTCTATAGTATAGATGACGTCTATAGTAAAAATGACGTCTTTAGTATACATGGCGTCTATAGTATAGATGACGTCTATAGTATAGATGACGTGTATAGTATAGATGACGTCTATAGTATAGATGACGTCTATAGTATAGATGACGTCTATAGTATAGATGACGTCTATAGTAAAAATGACGTCTTTAGTATACATGGCGTCTATAGTATAGATGACGTCTATAGTATAGATGACGTGTATAGTATAGATGACGTCTATAGTATAGATGACGTCTATAGTATAGATAACGTCTACAGTATGGATGACGTCTATAGTATAGATGACGTCTATAGTATAGATGACGTCTATAGTAAAAATGACGTCTTTAGTATACATGGCGTCTATAGTATAGATGACGTCTATAGTATAGATGACGTGTATAGTATAGATGACGTCTATAGTATAGATGACGTCTATAGTATAGATAACGTCTACAGTATGGATGACGTCTATAGTATAGATGACATTTATAGTATACATGACGTCTATAGTATAGATGACGTCTGTAGTATAGATGACGTTTATAGTATAGACGACGCCTATAGCATAGATGACGTCTATAGTATAGATGACGTCTATAGTATAGATGACGTCTATAGTATAGATGACGTCTATAGTATAGATGACGTCTATAGTATAGATGACGTCTATAGTATAGATGACGTCTATAGTATAGATGACGTCTATAGTATAGATGACGTCTATGGTATAGATGACGTCTATAGTATAGATGACGTCTATGGTATAGATGACGTCTATAGTATAGATGACGTCTATAGTATAGATGACGTCTATAGTATAGATGACGTCTATAGTATAGATGACGTCTATAGTATAGATGACGTCTATAGTATAGATGACGTCTATAGTATAGATAACGTCTATAGTATAGATAACGTCTATAGTATAGATAACGTCTATAGTATAGATGACGCCTATAGTATAGATGACGTCTATAGTATAGATGACGTCTATGGTATAGATGACGTCTATAGTATAGATGACGTCTATGGTATAGATGACGTCTATAGTATAGATGACGTCTATAGTATAGATGACGTCTATAGTATAGATGACGTCTATAGTATAGATGAGGTCTATAGTATAGATGACGTCTATAGTATAGATGAGGTCTATAGTATATACGTCTATAGTATATACGTCTATAGTATAGATGACATCTATAGTATATATGACGTCTTTAGTATACATGACGTCTATAGTATATATGACGTCTTTAGTATACATGACGTCTATAGTATATATGACGTCTATAGTATAGATGACGTCTATAGTATAAATGACGTCTATAGTATAGATGACGTCTATAGTATAGATGACGTCTATAGTATAGATGACGTCTATAGTATAGATGACGTCTATAGTATAGATGACGTCTATAGTATAGATGACGTCTATAGTATAGATGACGTCTATAGTATAGATGACGTCTATAGTATAGATGCCGTCTATAGTATAGATGACGCCTATAGTACAGATGACGCCTATAGTATAGATGACGTCTATAGTATAGATGACGCCTATAGTATAGATGACGTCTATAGTATAGATGACGTCTATAGTATAGATGACGTCTATAGTATAGATGACGTCTATAGTATAGATGCCGTCTATAGTATAGATGCCGTCTATAGTATAGATGCCGTCTATAGTATAGATGCCGTCTATAGTATAGATGACGTCTATAGTATAGATGACGTCTATAGTATAGATGACGTCTATAGTATAGATGACGTCTATAATATAGATGCCGTCTATAGTATAGATGACGTCTATAGTATAGATGACGTCTATAGTATAGATGACGTCTATAGTATAGATGACGTCTATAGTATAGATGACGTCTATAGTATAGATGACGTCTATAGTATAGATGACTTCTATAGTATAGATGACGTCTATAGTATAGATGACGTCTATAGTATAGATGACGTCTATAGTATAGATGACGTCTATAGTATAGATGACGTCTATAGTATAGATGACGTCTATAGTATAGATGACGTCTATAGTATAGATGACGTCTATAGTATAGATGACGTCTATAGTATATAGTAAAGATAACGTAGTAGTATAGATAACGTCTAAAGTATGGATGACGTCTATAGTATGGATGACATTTATAGTATACATGACGTCTATAGTATAGATGACGTCTGTAGTATAGATGACGTTTATAGTATAGACCACGCCTATAGCATAGATGACGTCTATAGTATAGATAACGTCTATAGTATAGATAACGTCTATAGTATAGATAACGTCTATAGTATAGATAACGTCTATAGTATAGATAACGTCTATAGTATAGATAACGTCTATAGTATAGATAACGTCTATAGTATAGATGACGTCTATGGTATAGATGACTTTTATAGTATAGATGACGTCTATAGTACAGATGACGTCAATAGTATAGATGACGTCTATAGTATAGATGACGTCTCTAGTATATATGTCTATAGTATAGATGACATCTGTGGTATAGATGACGTCTATAGTATATATGACGTCTATAGTATAGATGACGTCTATAGTATAGATGACGTCTATAGTATAGATGACGTCTATAGTATAGATGACGTCTATAGTATAGATGACGTCTATAGTATAGATGACGTCTATAGTATAGATGACGTCTATAGTATAGATGACGTCTATAGTATAGATGACGTCTATAGTATAGATGACGTCTATAGTATAGATGACGTCTATAGTATAGATGCCGTCTATAGTATAGATGACGCCTATAATATAGATGCCGTCTATAGTATAGATGACGCCTATAGTATAGATGACGTCTATAGTATTGATGACGTCTATAGTATAGATGACGTCTATAGTATAGATGACGTCTATAGTAAAGATGACGTCTTTAGTATACATGACGTCTATAGTATAGATGACGTCTATAGTATAGATGACGTCTATAGTATAGATGACGTGTATAGTATAGATGACGTCTATAGTATAGATGACGTCTATAGTATAGATGACGTCTATAGTATAGATGACGTCTATAGTATAGATGACGTCTATAGTATAGATAACGTCTACAGTATGGATGACGTCTATAGTATAGATGACATTTATAGTATACATGACGTCTATAGTATAGATGACGTCTGTAGTATAGATGACGTTTATAGTATAGACGACGCCTATAGCATAGATGACGTCTATAGTATAGATAACGTCTATAGTATAGATAACGTCTATAGTATAGATAACGTCTATAGTATAGATGACGCCTATAGTATAGATGACGTCTATAGTATAGATGACGTCTATGGTATAGATGACGTCTATAGTATAGATGACGTCTATAGTATAGATGACGTCTATAGTATAGATGACGTCTATAGTATAGATGACGTCTATAGTATAGATGACGTCTATAGTATAGATGACGTCTATAGTATAGATGACGTCTATAGTATAGATGACGTCTATAGTATAGATGACGTCTATAGTATAGATGACGTCTATAGTATAGATGCCGTCTATAGTATAGATGACGCCTATAGTATAGATGACGCCTATAGTATAGATGACGTCTATAGTATAGATGACGTCTATAGTATAGATGACGCCTATAGTATAGATGACGTCTATAGTATAGATGACGTCTATAGTATAGATGACGTCTATAGTATAGATGACGTCTATAGTATAGATGACGTCTATAGTATAGATGACGTCTATAGTATAGATGCCGTCTATAGTATAGATGCCGTCTATAGTATAGATGCCGTCTATAGTATAGATGACGTCTATAGTATAGATGACGTCTATAGTATAGATGACGTCTATAATATAGATGCCGTCTATAGTATAGATGACGTCTATAGTATAGATGACGTCTATAGTATAGATGACGTCTATAGTATAGATGACGTCTATAGTATAGATGACGTCTATAGTATAGATGACGTCTATAGTATAGATGACTTCTATAGTATAGATGACGTCTATAGTATAGATGACGTCTATAGTATAGATGACGTCTATAGTATAGATGACGTCTATAGTATAGATGACGTCTATAGTATAGATGACGTCTATAGTATAGATGACGTCTATAGTATAGATGACGTCTATAGTATATAGTAAAGATAACGTAGTAGTATAGATAACGTCTAAAGTATGGATGACGTCTATAGTATGGATGACATTTATAGTATACATGACGTCTATAGTATAGATGACGTCTGTAGTATAGATGACGTTTATAGTATAGACCACGCCTATAGCATAGATGACGTCTATAGTATAGATAACGTCTATAGTATAGATAACGTCTATAGTATAGATAACGTCTATAGTATAGATAACGTCTATAGTATAGATAACGTCTATAGTATAGATAACGTCTATAGTATAGATGACGTCTATGGTATAGATGACTTTTATAGTATAGATGACGTCTATAGTACAGATGACGTCAATAGTATAGATGACGTCTATAGTATAGATGACGTCTCTAGTATATATGTCTATAGTATAGATGACATCTGTGGTATAGATGACGTCTATAGTATATATGACGTCTATAGTATAGATGACGTCTATAGTATAGATGACGTCTATAGTATAGATGACGTCTATAGTATAGATGACGTCTATAGTATAGATGACGTCTATAGTATAGATGACGTCTATAGTATAGATGACGTCTATAGTATAGATGACGTCTATAGTATAGATGACGTCTATAGTATAGATGACGTCTATAGTATAGATGACGTCTATAGTATAGATGACGTCTATAGTATAGATGACGTCTATAGTATAGATGCCGTCTATAGTATAGATGACGCCTATAATATAGATGCCGTCTATAGTATAGATGACGCCTATAGTATAGATGACGTCTACAGTATTGATGACGTCTATAGTATAGATGACGTCTATAGTATAGATGACGTCTATAGTATAGATGACGTCTATAGTATAGTTAGTTAGAAAGGTTTGGACGAAAATATAATTAAATTATAGTTTCGTCCAAACCTTTCGAAACCTAAAAGACACTCGCTGTTGCATTTCATTTTGATTTTTCCCATCATGAGTGATATCGTCGTTACTCTGTCCATACTTCGGTTGACACGCGGTCACCTAAAGGGCTCCCTTACTAAATTGGCCACCTTCACAGAGTCGATTAAGGAATCGACATCCTTAGATGAGCTGGGGGTCAAGCTTAGTAGAGCTGAAGATTTGTGGAGGGAATTCAACGCGTCGCAATATAAAATGTATTCTGAGGAGAAAGAAGAAGGCTACGTAGACCCTGTGCCTGACTTCGAGGAAGTCGAGGCAAAATATCTTATGATCAACACCGTTTTATAAGTCCACCATTAGAGAACGTCAACGCGCCAGTCGTAGCCAGGATGTAGTTAGCCGACTCGCTGATCAGAAAGAAATTTTATTCAGACTTTGAACAAGTCAAGTGCGTCTAAGAGTTCAGATAGCTTCCTACCTACACTTCGAATAGAACCTTTTTCGGGCAACTTCCAGGAGTGGCTTACGTTTCGCGACATGTTCGAGACAGCGGTTCATAACAAGTCAAATCTCTCGCCTATCCAGAAATTTCATCTGCTTAAATCTTCTCTTAGGAGCGAAGCGCTAAGCCTTCTTAACCATTTGCCGGTCTGTGATGCTACCTACGAGGAGGCATAGGCCGCGATATGTCATCAATAGCCATATAAAATCCTTTATGGACCTTCCGTCGTCACATAGCTTAAACGTTGTCCACCTTCGAAAAATTTCTAATGTAGCTGATGAGATTGTTAGAGGCCTAAATGCTCTCAATTCGCGCAACAGGGATTCGCGCAACAGTTGGACCCTGATACCCGACAGGCATGGTCAACAGAGAGCGTGTCTGAAGATTATCCTTCGATCACTGAGTTCATCGAATTTTTAGAACGTCGGTGTGAGTCCCTAGAAAGTTGCGCAGTAACCGTTCGAGGATCTAAATTCAAGAAGCAAGTAACTAAGAGCCTGCATGTTTCATCGTCTTCATCGGCATGTCCAAAATGCAGCTCTACCCATGGACTGTCTCAGTGTCCAGATTTTCTAGCTATGTCCATCGAAGCAAGAAGGGATTTTGTGAAGTCGAATAAAGTTTGCTTCAACTGTTTGAGAATCGGTCAATCGTGTGCTCGCTGCCAATCCAAGTTTCGCTGTAAAACTTGCAACACTCGTCACCATACGTTGGTTCATGTAGAATCGGTCAACAGCAATCTAAACCCTTCAGCTAGTGCCTTTGTTTGCAACTCCACTAATCGCGACCTCGGTAATGTCATATCACAACACAACTCGGATAGGACCTCTAGTTCTCTTGCGACTTCAGGCATTATGACCTCTAGTTCCCCTTCGACTTCAGGGATATCGACCTCAGTCACTAACAATCATTCATTGAACATCACGCATCACATTCGCCAAACCTTGCTTCCAACAGCAGTTGAAAAGGTACTCGACATCAACGGAAAATATCAACTAGTGAGAATCCTTATAGACTCGGGCTCACAAGTCTCATTCGTCACCGAGTCCTGCGTCCAAAGGCTTGGCTAACGACGGACGAATACTCGTATACCCCTAAGCGGTATTGGATCTACCAGTGCTGGTAAATCCAGAGGCCTTATATCGTTGGCCATTAAGTCACGCTGTGATTTATTTAGTATCTCGGTTGATACATACATATTATCACGTGTTACCACAAATCTGCTAACGAACTCATTCTCTATTGAGGATTGGGATCACCTGTCTTGTTTGGATCTTGCAGACCCTTGTTTCAATCAGTCGAAGCCTGTTGATGTCTTGTTAGGAGCGGACAAAGCTTGGGAAATCCTGCAAGGAAATATGATACATAGCAAACACGGACATCCCATCGCACATAAAACAATCTTTGGCTACGATTAACAGGGAAATTACCATTCCAGGCAGAACCAAGTGCATTCTCGTTTTACTCGATCGTAGATGTCGATGCAATTCTACAATCATTTTGGACGATTGAGGAAATCGGCTCCAAATCGAACTTGTCTATGGAACATAGAGAAATTGAGGACCATTTCCTTAAAACTCATCGTCGCAACAAGGACGGCAGATACGTCGTCCAGCTACCCTTTAAATCGAAACCGCAGTTTACCAACACTTTGAACGGAGCTGTCTCGCGACTCATGTCAATGGAAAGGAAGTTCAGCAAAGACAAGAACCTTTTCGAAAGCTATTCCAAGTTCCTCGATGAATATCTTTCACTCGGACATATGTCTAAAGTTCCCGCTTCGGAAATAGCGAAACCTTCTGTCTTCTACCTTCCCCATCACGCGGTTTTAAAGCCCGATAGCAGCACCACAAAACTGCTGCACAAAATTTGTTGGTGATAAGGAACGATAAGGAACATCCATTCGAAAAACTCGCAAAGGGAATCTCGTCATGGTTTACACTCCTTCGAACGGTTGCACGACTTCAACGCGGGCTATCTGCAACCGAAAGCGATCTACGACGCAAAAACGACGGTAATCATATGGTTGCAAGGCCAATACTTCGGTGAATACATCAGAAACCTCAATAAAACTAATTGTTCTACTATTCCAAAGCAAGTACTTAATCTATCTCCCTTTTAAGATCATGAAGGCATTCTACGGGTTGGGGGAAGAATCCATCAAGCCAACGTCGCGTATAGCACAAAACACCCAATTATCATACCCAAAGGCCACGCCATGACCAGGTTAATCGTTCTTGACGCTCATATTCGTTATCTACATCCCGGGGTTTCGACATTATTCGCGCTTATTCACCAAGAATATTGGGTGCTCGGTTGCCGAAACTTGATCCGCAAAATCACATACGAGTGTATTCCCTGTTTTCGTCAACGCAAGGACACAGTTAAGCAACTGATGGGAAACCTTCCGGATCGCCGCGTACAGCAAGGTAAACCCTTCGCAACTTGTGGATGTGATTATGCGGGACCGGTAACATTGAAAGTGAAATCGGGACGAAAACCCACCTTCTCAAAGGGGTATATATCACTGTTCGTTTGTTTAGTGTCAAAAGGCATCCACCTAGAGCTCGTTAGTGACTTGACCGCCGATGTCTTCCTTGCCGCTTTTCGACGCTTCGTTGCACGTCGCAGAAAGCCTTTACTCCGACAATGCCACAAACATTCGCGGAGCTGCTCGAAAGCTTTCCGAGATGCATAAACTCGTTCTATCGGCAAACTTTAATTGGTATGGTATTACGTGGCACTTCATTCCGCCTTCGGCACCACATTTCGGCGGTTTGTGGGAGGCCAGGGTGAAGTCGGTAAAACAACATTTACGCCGTGTTATTGGCACAGACATTTATGATTTCGAAAAATTTTATACGTTGCTTTCTCAAATCGAAGCCGTTCTTAATTCGCGACCCTTGTGTCAGATCTCGGACCATGACTTAGACCCGCTAACGCCTGCTCATTTCTTTCTAGGTGAGTCATACGCTGCAGTGCCGGAGCCATCACTAGAAGAACCAACAAATCGTCTATCTTGCTGGCACAATCTACAAGCCAAGTTCCAAGGGTATTGGAAAAGATGGCAGCTCGAATATTTGACGTCACTCCAGTATCGACCTCGGTGGCAGTAGGTGCAGCCAAACATCCAAGTCAACGACCTCGTCGTCATCAAAGATGCGGATCTACCACCTGGAAAGTGGGCCATGGGACGTGTTCTAGAGACCCACCCCAGTAAGGACGGCCACATACGTGTAGTCACTTTGAAGACAGCAAATGGAAATCTACAACGACCGATCCATAAGCTGGCCAAACTACCGGTCTGGAATGTTTAGGAACGCCTGTTATTGCATTTCATTCATTTTCGTTATTTTTGATCTTGTCAATTAATTATTTGTTCATTTATATTTAAATTCATTAACTTATATTAATGTGTAGTTGCACTATACTCATTATGTTATTTCCTTACTTTGCCTAACATTGCGCATATACACTATTTGCTATTTTACCACTTTGCCTAATC
The DNA here is from genome assembly GCA_947623515.1 of Neoascia interrupta. Classification (NCBI taxonomy): domain Eukaryota; kingdom Metazoa; phylum Arthropoda; class Insecta; order Diptera; family Syrphidae; genus Neoascia; species Neoascia interrupta. The sequence goes on from CANQKQ010000030.1 coordinate 367,334, forward strand.
TACATAATACATACATACGTACATACTTACGTACATGTTCAACTTGCATTGTTAACTTACGCTCAGAGAAGTTGTTATCGCTTAACCGTTTGTCATTTGCAATTACATTACCATGTACTTTTTTTCATATGCAATTTTGTATGCTAACGTAACATGTGCAAACGGTTCTTGTGGTAGAGATTTGTGTCGATCGATTTCTCTGCCACTTGGATCTCGGCCACAGCAGAAGACACATCAATTTGGTAACCTAAATAAAATTGTTAATTGTTTTTGGAACCCAGGTTTTTTCCTCGTTGAGCATCGTTGGGGGAAATATTCTCATCGTTTTTTCATCGCTTTTTTTCGAACCTTGTTCGCATCATCGCTGCTTCACCTCGTTATCACACAACGTCTATAGTATAGATGACGTCTAAAGTATAGATGACGTCTATAGTATAGATGATGTCTATAGTATAGATGACGTCTATAGTATAGATGACGTCTATAGTATAGATGACATCTATAGTATAGATGATGTCTATAGTATAGATGACGTCTATAGTATAGATGACGTCTATAGTAAAGATGACGTCTTTAGTATACATGACGTCTATAGTATGACGTCTATAGTATAGATGTCGTCTATAGTATTGATGACGTCTATAGTATAGATGACGTCTATAGTATAGATGACGTCTATAGTATAGATGTCGTCTATAGTATTGATGACGTCTATAGTATAGATGACGTCTATAGTATAGATGACGTCTATAGTATAGATGACGTCTATAGTATAGATGATGTCTATAGTATAGATGACGTCTATAGTATAGATGACGTCTATAGTAAAGATGACGTCTTTAGTATACATGACGTCTATAGTATGACGTCTATAGTATAGATGTCGTCTATAGTATTGATGACGTCTATAGTATAGATGACGTCTATAGTATAGATGACGTCTATAGTATAGATGTCGTCTATAGTATTGATGACGTCTATAGTATAGATGACGTCTATAGTATAGATGACGTCTATAGTATAGATGACGTCTATAGTATAGATGACGTCTATAGTATAGATGACGTCTATAGTATAGATGACGTCTATAGTATAGATGACGTCTATAGTATAGATGACGTCTATAGTATAGATGACGTCTATAGTATAGATGACGTCTATAGTATAGATGACGTCTATAGTATAGATGACGTCTATAGTATAGATGACGTCTATAGTATAGATGACGTCTATAGTATAGATGACGTCTATAGTATAGATGACGTCTATAGTATAGATGACGTCTATAGTATAGATGACGTCTATAGTATAGATGACGTCTAAAGTATAGATGACGTCTATAGTATAGATGACGTCTATAGTATAGATGACGTATATAGTATAGATGACGTCTATAGTATAGATGACGTATATAGTATAGATGACGTCTATAGTATAGATGATGTCTATAGTATAGATGACGTCTATAGTATAGATGACGTCTATAGTATAGATGACGTCTATAGTATAGATGACGTCTATAGTATAGATGACGTCTATACTATAGATGACGTCTATACTATAGATGACGTCTATACTATAGATGACGTCTATAGTATAGATGACGTCTATAGTATAGATGACGTCTATAGTATAGATGACATCTATAGTATAGATGACGTCTATAGTATAGATGACGTCTATAGTATAGATGACATCTATAGTATAGATGACGTCTATAGTATAGATGACATCTATAGTATAGATGACGTCTATAGTATAGATGACGTCTATAGTATAGATGACATCTATAGTATAGATGACGTCTATAGTATAGATGACGTCTATAGTATAGATGACGTCCATAGTAAAGATGACGTCTATAGTATATATGTCGTCTATAGTATAGATGACGTCTATAGTACCCAACTAACATTTTCTCTCTCACACACTCTACGAGAGTCTTATGAGAGTATTCTCCAAGAGCTTGCCTCTTGGAATTTGTCTCTCATAGAGTACTACGAGAGCGCTTAAGAGAGTTTTACGGGAGTTAAATGGCCCCACTTATGGGAGTTATTTGATCTGATAAAAAGTTTTAAACTCTCCTTGCAAGAGTTATTCGGTCTCATAATAAGACAATATGTTCTTCTTAGGGGATGTGAAGACGTAGTCTTGTTTGACAGAGAGAACAACATATAACAAACAATCTTCGTGTCATCTTTATCATTTTGTGTGCCAAAAATGCTTTAATTTTTCATGAGGATATAAAGTAAAAAAGAGAACAATATATACTTCTAAAATAAAGTGTTATTTTCAATGCACTGTTTGATGGTACACCATTGTCATCAACATTATTGACTTTAATAATATTTTCTCTGAGGTTATATATGCAAGAACTTTGTGCAACTGAAAATTTATCTGCTAAAGTTAACATTTTACTTCGATAAAAACAAAGCGCCACGAAAACAATCAGTTTAAAAAAAAAATCTATAAATGATAGCTCATCGCTCAACATCATTGCCGCGTGCACATGAATGAAGGAATAGAAAGATTACAGCATACGCATGTTATGACATTTGCTCGCTAAAGTAAATGTTAATCTGACGTCATTGGAGTTGACTGTGAGTTTGTTTGCGTGTAGAAGTCAGTCAATCCACGCTGGCGAACCAGACCATGAATAGGTTTTCGATGACGATTTGTGCTGCAGAGATACCTGCACTTTTTTCTCCATAAAGAAATGCAATAATTAAAAAACTACTGCCACCGCAAGCACACTGGCAAAATTACTTTTGACGGATGGTGGTACGCCATTATTTTGAAGTGACATGAATAGGTATTTTTATCAGCCATCCGGTCTCAAAACAAGTACAGTATTTTTATGAGTACTTCGATACTTTGACTCTCATAAGGATGCTCCTTATAATACTTTTACTCTTTGAGAGTAAAACGAGAGTTGAACTCACATAACAAGAACCAAATATGCTCTCATAATTGAAGTTGACGTCTTTTTTACTCTGGTAGCTTTTTACCCTTCTAATGAGAGTACTATGAGAGTGAAATTCAATTTAATAAAAAAAAAATTATGTTCTGAGAGTACTCAAGAGTTTTACGAGAGCCTTATAAGAGGTTTTTCTAGATTTGTAGAGCACATCTGTCGAGAGTATGTTTGTTGGGTATATATGTCGTCTAAAGTATAGATGACATCTATATTATAAATGACGTCTATAGTATAGATAACATCTATAGTATAGATGACGTCTATAGTATAGATGACGTCTATAGTATAGATGACGTCTATAGTATAGATGACGTCTATAGTATAGATGACGTCTATAGTATAGATGACGTCTATAGTATAGATGACGTCTTTAGTATACATGACGTCTATAGTATATATGACGTCTATAGTATAGATGACGTCTATAGTATAGATGACGTCTATAGTATAGATGACGTCTATAGTAAAGATGACGTCTTTAGTATACATGACGTCTATAGTATATATGACGTCTATAGTATAGATGACGTCTATAGTATAGATGACGTCTATAGTATAGATGACATCTATAGTAAAGATGACATCTATAGTAAAGATGACGTCTATAGTATAGATGACGTCTATAGTATAGATGACGTCTATAGTATAGATGACGTCTATAGTATAGATGACGTCTATAGTATAGATGACGTCTATAGTATAGATGACGTCTATAGTATAGATGACGTCTATAGTATAGATGACGTCTATAGTATAGATGACGTCTATAGTATAGATGACGTCTATAGTATAGATGACGTCTAAAGTATAGATGACGTCTATAGTATAGATGACGTCTATAGTATAGATGACGTATATAGTATAGATGACGTCTATAGTATAGATGATGTCTATAGTATAGATGACGTCTATAGTATAGATGACGTCTATAGTATAGATGACGTCTATAGTATAGATGACGTCTATAGTATAGATGACGTCTATACTATAGATGACGTCTATACTATAGATGACGTCTATACTATAGATGACGTCTATAGTATAGATGACATCTATAGTATAGATGACGTCTATAGTATAGATGACATCTATAGTATAGATGACGTCTATAGTATAGATGACGTCTATAGTATAGATGACATCTATAGTATAGATGACGTCTATAGTATAGATGACATCTATAGTATAGATGACGTCTATAGTATAGATGACGTCTATAGTATAGATGACATCTATAGTATAGATGACGTCTATAGTATAGATGACGTCTATAGTATAGATGACGTCCATAGTAAAGATGACGTCTATAGTATATATGTCGTCTATAGTATAGATGACGTCTATAGTACCCAACTAACATTTTCTCTCTCACACACTCTACGAGAGTCTTATGAGAGTATTCTCCAAGAGCTTGCCTCTTGGAATTTGTCTCTCATAGAGTACTACGAGAGCGCTTAAGAGAGTTTTACGGGAGTTAAATGGCCCCACTTATGGGAGTTATTTGATCTGATAAAAAGTTTTAAACTCTCCTTGCAAGAGTTATTCGGTCTCATAATAAGACAATATGTTCTTCTTAGGGGATGTGAAGACGTAGTCTTGTTTGACAGAGAGAACAACATATAACAAACAATCTTCGTGTCATCTTTATCATTTTGTGTGCCAAAAATGCTTTAATTTTTCATGAGGATATAAAGTAAAAAAGAGAACAATATATACTTCTAAAATAAAGTGTTATTTTCAATGCACTGTTTGATGGTACACCATTGTCATCAACATTATTGACTTTAATAATATTTTCTCTGAGGTTATATATGCAAGAACTTTGTGCAACTGAAAATTTATCTGCTAAAGTTAACATTTTACTTCGATAAAAACAAAGCGCCACGAAAACAATCAGTTTAAAAAAAAAATCTATAAATGATAGCTCATCGCTCAACATCATTGCCGCGTGCACATGAATGAAGGAATAGAAAGATTACAGCATACGCATGTTATGACATTTGCTCGCTAAAGTAAATGTTAATCTGACGTCATTGGAGTTGACTGTGAGTTTGTTTGCGTGTAGAAGTCAGTCAATCCACGCTGGCGAACCAGACCATGAATAGGTTTTCGATGACGATTTGTGCTGCAGAGATACCTGCACTTTTTTCTCCATAAAGAAATGCAATAATTAAAAAACTACTGCCACCGCAAGCACACTGGCAAAATTACTTTTGACGGATGGTGGTACGCCATTATTTTGAAGTGACATGAATAGGTATTTTTATCAGCCATCCGGTCTCAAAACAAGTACAGTATTTTTATGAGTACTTCGATACTTTGACTCTCATAAGGATGCTCCTTATAATACTTTTACTCTTTGAGAGTAAAACGAGAGTTGAACTCACATAACAAGAACCAAATATGCTCTCATAATTGAAGTTGACGTCTTTTTTACTCTGGTAGCTTTTTACCCTTCTAATGAGAGTACTATGAGAGTGAAATTCAATTTAATAAAAAAAAAATTATGTTCTGAGAGTACTCAAGAGTTTTACGAGAGCCTTATAAGAGGTTTTTCTAGATTTGTAGAGCACATCTGTCGAGAGTATGTTTGTTGGGTATATATGTCGTCTAAAGTATAGATGACATCTATATTATAAATGACGTCTATAGTATAGATAACATCTATAGTATAGATGACGTCTATAGTATAGATGACGTCTATAGTATAGATGACGTCTATAGTATAGATGACGTCTATAGTATAGATGACGTCTATAGTATAGATGACGTCTATAGTATAGATGACGTCTTTAGTATACATGACGTCTATAGTATATATGACGTCTATAGTATAGATGACGTCTATAGTATAGATGACGTCTATAGTATAGATGACGTCTATAGTATAGATGACGTCTATAGTAAAGATGACGTCTTTAGTATACATGACGTCTATAGTATATATGACGTCTATAGTATAGATGACGTCTATAGTATAGATGACGTCTATAGTATAGATGACATCTATAGTAAAGATGACATCTATAGTAAAGATGACGTCTATAGTATAGATGACGTCTATAGTATAGATGACGTCTATAGTATAGATGACGTCTATAGTATAGATGACGTCTATAGTATAGATGACGTCTATAGTATAGATGACGTCTATAGTATAGATGACGTCTATAGTATAGATGGCGTCTATAGTATAGATGACGTCTCTAGTATAGATGACGTCTACAGTATGGATGACGTCTATAGTATAGATGACGTCTATAGTATAGATGACGTCTATAGTATAGATGACGTCTATAATATAGATGACGTCCATAGTAAAGATGACGTCTAAAGTATATATGACGTCTATAGTGTAGATGACATCTATAGTATAGATAACGTCTATAGTATAGATAACGTCTATAGTATAGATAACGTCTATAGTATAGATGACGTCTATAGTACAGATGACGTCTATAGTATAGATAACTTCTTTAGTATAGATGACGTCTATACTATAGATGGCGTCTATAGTATAGATGACGTCTATAATATAGATGACGTCTATAGTATAGATGACGTCTATCATATAGATGACGTCTATCATATAGATGACGTTTATAGTATAGATGAAGTTTATAGTATAGATGACGTCTATAATCTAGATGACGTTTATAGTATAGATGACGTCTATAGTATAGATTACGTCTATATTATAGATGACGTCTATAGAATAGATGATGTCTATAGTATAGATGACGTCTATAGTATAGATGACGTCTGGCGTCTATAGTATAGATGACGTCTATAGTATAGATGACGTCTATAGTATAGATGACGTCTATAGTACAGATGACGTCTATAGTATGGATAACGTCTATAGTATAGATGACGTCTATAGTATAGATGACGTCTACCGTATGGATGACGTCTATAGTATAGATGACATTTATAGTATACATGACGTCTATAGTATAGATGACGTCTATAGTATAGATGACGTCTAAAGTATAGATGACGTCTATAGTATAGATGACGTCTATAGTATAGATGACGTCTATAGTGTAGATGACGTCAATAGTACAGATGACGTCTATAGTATAGATAACGTCTATTGTATAGATGACGTCTATAGTATAGATGATGTCTACCGTATGGATGACGTCTATAGTATAGATGACATTTATAGTATACATGACATCTATAGTATAGATGACGTCTATAGTATAGATGACGTCTATAGTATAGATGACGTCTATAGTATAGATGACGTCTATGGTATAGATGACGTCTATGGTATAGATGACGTCTATGGTATAGATGACGTCTATAGTATAGATGACGTCTATAGTATAGATGAAGTCGATAGTATAGATGACGTCTATAGTATAGATGACGTCTATAGTATAGATGACGTCTATAGTATAGATGACGTCTATAGTATAGATGACGTCTATAGTAAAGATGACGTCTATAGTATAGAACACGTCTATAGTATAGATGACGTCTATAGTATAGATGACGTCTATAGTATAGATGATGTCTATAGTATAGATGACGTCTATAGTATAGATGCCGTCTATAGTATAGATGCCGTCTATAGTATAGATGCCGTCTATAGTATAGATGCCGTCTATAGTATAGATGATGTCTATAGTATAGATGACGTCTATAGTATAGATGCCGTCTATAGTATATATGCCGTCTATAGTATAGATGACGCCTATAGTATAGATGCCGTCTATAGTATAGATGACGCCTATAGTATAGATGACGTCTATAGTATAGATGACGTCTATAGTATAGATGACGCCTATAGTATAGATGACGTCTGTAGTATAGATGACGTCTATAGTATAGATGACGTCTATAGTATAGATGACGTCTATAGTATAGATGACGTCTATAGTATAGATGACGTCTATAGTATAGATGACGTCTATAGTATAGATGACGTCTATAGTATAGATGACGTCTATAGTATAGATGACGTCTATAGTATAGATGACGTCTATAGTATAGATGACGTCTATAGTATAGATGGCGTCTATAGTATAGATGACGTCTATAATATAGATGACGTCCATAGTATAGATGACGTCTAAAGTATATATGACGTCTATAGTGTAGATGACATCTATAGTATAGATAACGTCTATAGTATAGATAACGTCTATAGTATAGATAACGTCTATAGTATAGATAACGTCTATTGTATAGATGACGTCTATAGTACAGATGACGTCTATAGTATAGATGACTTCTTTAGTATAGATGACGTCTATACTATAGATGGCGTCTATAGTATAGATGACGTCTATACTATAGATGGCGTCTATAGTATAGATGACGTCTATAATATAGATGACGTCTATAGTATAGATGACGTCTATAATATAGATGACGTCTATAATATAGATGACGTTTATAGTATAGATGACGTCTATAGTATAGATGACGTCTATAATCTAGATGACGTTTAAAGTATAGATGACGTCTATAGCATAGATTACGTCTATAGTATAGATTACGTCTATAGTAGAGATGACGTCTATAGAATAGATGATGTCTATAGTATAGATGACGTCTATATGAAAGATGACGTCTATAGTAAAGATGACGTCTTTAGTATACATGACATCTAAATTATAAATGACGTCTATAGTATTGATGACGTCTATAGTATAGATGACGTCTATAGTATAGATGACGTCTATAGTATAGATGACGTCTATAGTATAGATGACGTCTATAGTATAGATGACGTCTATAGTATAGATGACGTCTATAGTATAGATGACGTCTATAGTATAGATAACGTCTATAGTATAGATGACGTCTATAATATAGATGACGTCTATAGTATAGATGACGACTATAATATAGATGACGTCCATAGTAAAGATGACGTCTAAGGTATATATGACGTCTATAGTGTAGATGACATCTATATTATAAATGACGTCTATAGTATAGATGACATCTATAGTATAGATGACGTCTATAGTATAGATGACGTCTATAGTATAGATGATGTCTATAGTAAAGATGACGTCTTTAGTATACATGACGTCTATAGTATATAAGACGTCTATAGTATAGATGACGTCTATAGTATAGAAGACGTCTATAGTATAGATGACTTCTATAGTATAGATGCCGTCTATAGTATAGATGACGTCTATAGTATAGATGCCGACTATAGTATAGATGACGTCTATAGTATAGATGACGTCTATAGTATAGATGACGTCTATAGTATAGATGACGTCTATAGTATAGATGACGTCTATAGTATAGATGACGTCTATAGTATAGATGGCGTCTATAGTATAGATGACGTCTATAGTATAGATGACGTCTATAGTATAGATGAAGTCGATAGTATAGATGACGTCTAAAGTATAGATGACGTCTATAGTATAGATGACGTCTATAGTAAAGATGACGTCTATAGTATAGAACACGCCTATAGTATAGATGACGTCTATAGTATAGATGACGTCTATAGTATAGATGATGTCTATAGTATAGATGGCGTCTATAGTATAGATGATGTCTATAGTTTAGATGGCGTCTATAGTATAGATGATGTCTATAGTATAGATGGCGTCTATAGTATAGATGACGTCTATAGTGTAGATGACGTCTATAGTATAGATGACGTCTATAGTAAAGATGACGTCTTTAATATACATGACGTCTATAGTATATATGACGTCTATAGTATAGATGACATCTAAATTATAAATGACGTCTATAGTATTGATGACGTCTATAGTATAGATGACGTCTATAGTATAGATGACGTCTATAGTATAGATGACGTCTATAGTATAGATGACGTCTATAGTGTAGATGACGTCTATAGTATAGATGACGTCTATAGTATAGATGACGTCTAAGGTATAGATGACGTCTATAGTATAGATGACGTCTATAGTATAGATGATGTCTATAGTATAGATGACATCTATATTATAAATGAAGTTTATAGTATAGATGACGTCTATAGTATAGATGACGTCTATAGTATAGATGACATCTATAGTATAGATGACGTCTATAGTATAGATGACGTCTATAGTATAGATGACGTCTATAGTATAGATGACGTCTATAGTATAGATGACATCTATATTATAAATGAAGTATATAGTATAGATGACGTCTATAGTATAGATGACATCTATAGTATAGATGACGTCTATAGTATAGATGACGTCTATAGTATAGATGACGTCTATAGTATAGATGACGTCTATAGTATAGATGACGTCTATAGTATAGATGACGTCTATAGTATAGATGACGTCTATAATATAGATGACGTCTATAGTATAGATGACGTCTATATTATAGATGACGTATATAGTATAGATGACGTCTATAATATAGATGACGTCTATAGTATAGATGACGTCTATAGTATAGATGACGTCTATAGTATAGATTACATCTTTATTATAAATGACGTCTATAAATAGATGACGTCTATAGTATAGATGACGTCTATAGTATAGATGACGTCTATAGTATAGATGACGTCTATAGTAAAGATGACGTCTAAATTATAGATGACGTCTATAGTATAAATGACGTCTATAGTATAGATGACGTCTATAGTATAGATGACGTCTATAGTATAGATGACGTCTTTAGTGTAGATGACGTCTATAGTATAGATGACGTCTATAGTATAGATGACGTCTATAGTATAGATGACGTCTATAGTATAGATGACGTCTATAGTATAGATGACGTCTATAGTATAGATGACGTCTATAGTATAGATGACGTCTATAGTATAGATGACGTCTATAGTATAGATGACGTCTATAGTATAGATGACGTCTATAGTATAGATGACGTCTATAGTATAGATGACGTCTATAGTATAGATGACGTCTATAGTATAGATGACGTCTATAGTATAGATGACGTCTATAGTATAGATGACGTCTATAGTATAGATGACGTCTATAGTATAGATGACGTCTATAGTATAGATGACGTCTATAGTATAGATGACGTCTATAGTATAGATGACGTCTATAGTATAGATGACGTCTATAGTATAGATGGCGTCTATAGTATAGATGATGTCTATAGTATAGATGGCGTCTATAGTATAGATGACGTCTATAGTATAGATGACGTCTATAGTATAGATGACGTCTATAGTAAAGATGACGTCTTTAATATACATGACGTCTATAGTATATATGACGTCTATAGTATAGATGACATCTAAATTATAAATGACGTCTATAGTATTGATGACGTCTATAGTATAGATGACGTCTATAGTATAGATGACGTCTATAGTATAGATGACGTCTATAGTATAGATGACGTCTATAGTATAGATGACATCTATAGTGTAGATGACGTCTATAGTATAGATGACGTCTATAGTATAGATGACGTCTAAGGTATAGATGACGTCTATAGTATAGATGACGTCTATAGTATAGATGATGTCTATAGTATAGATGACATCTATATTATAAATGAAGTATATAGTATAGATGACGTCTATAGTATAGATGACGTCTATAGTATAGATGACATCTATATTATAGATGACATCTATAGTATAGATGACGTCTATAGTATAGATGACGTCTATAGTATAGATGACGTCTATAGTATAGATGATGTCTATAGTATAGATGACATCTATATTATAAATGAAGTATATAGTATAGATGATGTCTATAGTATAGATGACGTCTATAGTATAGATGACGTCTATAATATAGATGACGTCTATAGTATAGATGACGTCTATAGTATAGATGACGTCTATAGTATAGATGACGTCTATAGTAAGGATGACGTCTTTAATATACATGACGTCTATAGTATTTATGACGTCTATAGTATAGATTACATCTTTATTATAAATGACGTCTATAAATAGATGACGTCTATAGTATAGATGACGTCTATAGTATAGATGACGTCTATAGTATAGATGACGTCTAAATTATAGATGACGTCTATAGTATAATTGACGTCTATAGTATAGATGACGTCTATAGTATAGATGACGTCTTTAGTATAGATGACGTCTATAGTATAGATGACGTCTATAGTATAGATGACGTCTATAGTATAGATGACATCTATAGTATAGATGACGTCTATAGTATAGATGACGTCTATAGTATAGATGACGTCTATAGTATAGATGACGTCTATAGTATAGATGACGTCTATAGTATAGATGACGTCTATAGTATAGATGACGTCTATAGTATAGATGACGTCTATAGTATAGATGACGTCTATAGTATAGATGACGTCTATAGTATAGATGACGTCTATAGTATAGATGACGTCTATAGTATAGATGACGTCTATAGTATAGATGACGTCTACAGTATAGATGAGTCTATAGTATAGATGAGTCTATAGTATAGATGACGTCTATGGTATAGATGACGTCTATAGAATAGATGACGTCTATGGTATAGATGACGTCTATAGTATAGATGACGTCTTTAGTAATGATGGCGTCTATAGTATAGATGACGTCTATAGTATAGATGGCGTCTATAGTATAAATGACGTCTATAGGAAAGATGACGTCTATAGTATATATGACGTCTATAGTATGGATGACGTCTATAGTATAGATGACGTCTATAGTGTAGATGACGTCTACAGTATAGATGACGTCTATAGTGTAGATGACGTCTATAGTATAGATGACGTCTATAGTGTAGATGACGTCTACAGTATAGATGACGTCTATAGTGTAGATGACGTCTACAGTATAGATGACGTCTGCAGTATAGATGACGTCTATAGTGTAGATGACGTCTATAGTATAGATGACGTCTATAGTGTAGATGACGTCTACAGTATAGATGACGTCTATAGTGTAGATGACGTCTACAGTATAGATGACGTCTGCAGTATAGATGACGTCTATGGTATAGATGACGTCTATAGTATAGATGACGTCTATAGTATAGATGACGTCTATAGTGTAGATGACGTCTACAGTATAGATGACGTCTATAGTATATATAACGTCTATAGTATGGATGACGTCTATATTTCAGATGACGTCTTTAGTAACGATGGCGTCTATAGTATAGATGACGTCTATAGTATAGATGACGTCTATAGTATAGATGACGTCTTAAGTAATGATGACGTCTATAGTATAGATGACGTCTACAGTATAGATGACGTCTATAGTATAGATGACGTCTATAGTATAGATGACGTCTATAGTATAGATGACGTCTATGGTATAGATGACGTCTATAGTATAAATGACGTCTATAGTATAGATGACGTCTATAGTATAGATGACGTCTTTAGTAATGATGACGTCTATAGTATAGATGACGTCTATAGTATAGATGACGTCTATAGTAAAGATGACGTCTATAGTATACATACGTCCATAGTGTAGATGACGTCTACAGTATAGATGACGTCTACAGTATAGATGACGTCTATAGTATAGATTATGTCTATGGTATAGATGATGTTGCGGTCAAATATCGCGCAACAAAGAAGCTCTTTGTCTGTCCTTTTGGTACCATCCCTCCACTTCACTTTTTGGGCTTCCCCGTCTTTCTTTCCCACTTGTGTTCCCTCTTTTCTTCCATACAGGTTCCCTGGAGCAAGACGGACGATCAGGACGCTCCCAACTTGCGATTCACGATTCCCAATAATGGACCCGATGACCCGGTAAACCACCATCAAACCATGCACACAGCTCAAATGTCAAAGAGCCCAACACTAACAAGTGCTGAAAGACACCACCGAGAAAATGCTGTGAAGTAAAATCACACGGTCGCTTCTTAACCCGAGACCTATATCCACCCAGAGCGAAGATCATCAATGGCCGAGGGCCCATCTTGATAAATTCTGATTATGTAAAGAATGGCTTACTATAGGTAGAGTCCTCTCCCCCAAATCTGCGCGAAAGTCCACTAGGGTAATGTAGTATGTATAACGCGTGTTAAGTATGGTAGTTCCTTCTTCGTTTTCCTTATAAAAATGTATAACACTATTCTCCTTCTGAGAATAGGGTTAAATGATGGATCACTGAATGCTCTCTTTTCGATTCGGCTTCGAATTCTACCCTATAATTCGCAGTGGGGCGAATTGGTACGAATTCTTGTGTGAGAGAAATGCAGCTGGGGCTCAATAACGGCAAGCATGCCCAGCAAAGAGCTGAGCGTGGCTTGAAACGCCGTGCCCGAGGATTGGTTGAATGTGTGTGTGAATGAGTTATGGTTTTGATTGGGAAAAAGCCAAGCCAAGCTTGGGTGAATCACTTCTGGTTTACCTAGTAAGTTTGGTGGAGGTTTAAAAAAAAAAAAAGCTGGAGGTTCTGATAAAAAGATTATAGAAATTTGGAAGAAAAGATCCCGAGGAAGCATAGCTAAAAGATCCAGGAGAAAGGACGAAAACAGAAGTTACAAAAAAAAGGAAAAGGAAAAAGGAACTGAAGAGAGAAAAGGAAAAGATAAGTAGAGTGTTTGACGAGATTTGCGTTTGTGTTTATTGTGAAGAAGATTGTTTACCTATTTGACTAGTTGACTTTCGTTTCGGGAAAATCCCCTGGAAAAAACGGGACGCGCGACCCTTTTAGTTTTCACATTTTTGCATTCGGGACGTGTTAATATAGTGAGCCATTCTCTTCGTGCGGCGATATTGATAAAATTGTTTATCTTTTCATTTTATTTCATTCGGCCATTTCCTTGTTTGCGTTGCTTCTCTTTGTTTGTGTTACCAATCTGTTTGAGTAACAACTTGCTGTGTTGTTGCACTTTTCCGCCGCTAGCTTTTAGTTTTCATAAATTGCTTACATCCGCGAGCGCATCGTCGGCGCGCATTTGATATTTATTTTAACTCGGGAAAAAGTGTAACAATGACGTCTATAGTATAGATGACGTCTATGGTATAGATGACGTCTATAGTATAGATGACGTCTATGGTATAGATGACGTCTATAGTATAGATGACGTCTATGGTATAGATGACGTCTATAGTATAGATGACGTCTATGGTATAGATGACGTCTATAGTATAGATGACGTCTATGGTATAGATGACGTCTATAGTATAGATGACGTCTTTAGTAATGATGACGTCTATTGTATAGATGGCGTCTATGGTATAGATGACGTCTATAGTATAGATGACATCTATAGTATAGATGACGTCTATAGTATAGATGACATCTATAGTATGGATGACGTCTATAGTAAAATTGACGTCTTAAGTAAACATGACGTCTATAGTATAGATGACGTCTATACTATAGATGACGTCTATAGTATAGATGACGTCTGTAGTATAGATGACGTCTGTAGTATAGATGACGTCCATAGTATAGATGACGTCTATAGTATATATGACGTCTATAGTATAGATGACGTCTTTAGTATAGATGACGTCTATAGCATAGATGACGTCTATAGTATAGATGACGTCTATTATATAGATGTCGTCTATAGTTTAGATGACGTCTAAAGTATAGATGACGTCTAAAGTATAGATGACGTCTATAGTATAGATGGCGTCTATAGTATAGATGACGTCTATAGTATAGGTGACGTCTATATTATAGATGACGTCTATAGTATAGATGACATCTATAGTATAGATGACGTCTATAGTATAGATGACATCTATATACTATATCTATATCTATACTATACTATACATGAAGTCTATAGTATAGATGACATCTATACTATACATCTATACTATAGACGTCATCTACACTATAGACGTCATCTATAGTATAGATGACATCTATGGTATAGATGACATCTATAGTATAGTACGTCATCTATAGTATAGATGACATCTATAGTATAGATGACATCTATAGTATAGATGACATCTATAGTATAGATGACGTCTATAGTATAGATGACGTCTATAGTATAGATGACGTCTATAGTGTAGATGACGTCTATAGTATAGATGACGTCTATAGTATAAATGACGTCTATAGTATAGATGACGTCTATAGTATAGATGACGTCTATAGTATAGATGACGACTACAGTATAGATGACGTCTATAGTATAGATGGCGTCTATAATATAGATGACGTCTATAATATAGATGACGTCTATAGTATAGATGACGTCTATAGTATAGATGACGTCTATAGTATAGATGACGTCTATAGTATAGATGACGTCTATAATATAGATGACGTCTATAGTATAGATGACGTCTATA
The DNA here is from genome assembly GCA_947623515.1 of Neoascia interrupta. Taxonomy (NCBI): domain Eukaryota; kingdom Metazoa; phylum Arthropoda; class Insecta; order Diptera; family Syrphidae; genus Neoascia; species Neoascia interrupta. The sequence goes on from CANQKQ010000030.1 coordinate 383,526, forward strand.
ATATAGATGACGTCCATAGTAAAGATGACGTCTAAGGTATATATGACGTCTATAGTGTAGATGACATCTATATTATAAATGACGTCTCTAGTATAGATGACATCTATAGTATAGATGACGTCTATAGTATAGATGACGTCTATAGTATAGATGATGTCTATAGTAAAGATGACGTCTTTAGTATACATGACGTCTATAGTATATAAGACGTCCATAGTATAGATGACGTCTATAGTATAGAAGACGTCTATAGTATAGATGACTTCTATAGTATAGGTGCCGTCTATAGTATAGATGACGTCTATAGTATAGATGCCGACTATAGTATAGATGACGTCTATAGTATAGATGACGTCTATAGTATAGATGACGTCTATAGTATAGATGACGTCTATAGTATAGATGACGTCTATAGTATAGATGACGTCTATAGTATAGATGACGTCTATAGTATAGATGGCGTCTATAGTATAGATGACGTCTATAGTATAGATGATGTCTATAGTATAGATGACGTCTATAGTACAGATGACGTCTATAGTATGGATAACGTCTATAGTATAGATGACGTCTATAGTATAGATGACGTCTACCGTATGGATGACGTCTATAGTATAGATGACATTTATAGTATACATGACGTCTATAGTATAGATGACGTCTATAGTATAGATGACGTCTAAAGTATAGATGACGTCTATAGTATAGATGACGTCTATAGTATAGATGACGTCTATAGTATAGATGACGTCTATAGTATAGATGACGTCTATAGTACAGATGACGTCTATAGTATAGATAACGTCTATTGTATAGATGACGTCTATAGTATAGATGACGCCTATAGTATAGATGATGTCTACCGTATGGATGACGTCCATAGTATAGATGACATCTATAGTATACATGACATCTATAGTATAGATGACGTCTATAGTATAGATGACGTCTATAGTATAGATGACGTCTATGGTATAGATGACGTCTATGGTATAGATGACGTCTATGGTATAGATGACGTCGATAGTATAGATGACGTCTATAGTATAGATGATGTCTATAGTATAGATGACGTCTATAGTAAAGATGACGTCTATAGTATAGAACACGTCTATAGTATAGATGACGTCTATAGTATAGATGACGTCTATAGTATAGATGACGTCTATAGTATAGATGACGTCTATAGTAAAGATGACGTCTATAGTATAGAACACGTCTATAGTATAGATGACGTCTATAGTATAGATGACGTCTATAGTATAGATGATGTCTATAGTATAGATGGCGTCTATAGTATAGATGATGTCTATAGTTTAGATGGCGTCTATAGTATAGATGATGTCTATAGTATAGATGTCGTCTATAGTATAGATGACGTCTATAGTATAGATGACGTCTATAGTATAGATGACGTCTATAGTAAAGATGACGTCTTTAGTATAGATGACGTCTATAGTATAGATAACGTCTACAGTATAGATAACGTCTATAGTATAGATGACGTCTATAGTACAGATGACATCTATAGTATAGATGACATCTATAGTATAGATGACATCTATAGTATAGACATCTATAGTATAGATGACGTCTATAGTATAGATGACGTCTATAGTATAGATGACGTCTATAGTATAGATGACGTCTATAGTATAGATGACGTCTATAGTATAGATGACGTCTATAGTATAGATGACGTCTATAGTATAGATGACGTCTATAGTATAGATGACGTCTATAGTATAGATGACGTCTATAGTATAGATGACGTCTATAGTATAGATGACGTCTATAGTATAGATGACGTCTATAGTATAGATGACGTCTATAGTATAGATGACGTCTATAGTATAGATGACGTCTATAGTTTAGATGACGTCTATAGTATAGATGACGTCTATAGTATAGATGACGTCTATAGTTTAGATGACGTCTTTAGTATAGATGACGTCTATAGTATAGATAACGTCTACAGTATAGATAACGTCTATAGTATAGATGACGTCTATAGTATAGATGACGTCTATAGTATAGATGACGTCTATAGTATAGATGACGTCTATAGTATAGAAGACGTCTATAGAATAGATGACGTATATAATATGGATGACGTCTATAGTATAGATGACGTCTATAGTATAGATGACGTCTATAGTATAGATGACGTCTATAGTATAGATGACGTCTATAGTATAGATGACGTCTATAGTATAGGTGACGTCTTTAGTATACTATAGACGCCTATAGTATAGATGACGTCTATAGTATAGATGACGTCTATAGTATAGATGACGTCTATAGTATAGATGACGTCTATAGTATAGATGACGTCTATAGTATAGATGACGTCTATAGTATAGATGACGTCTATAGTATAGATGACGTCTATAGTATAGATGACGTCTATAGTATAGATGACGTCTATAGTATAGATGACGTCTATAGTATAGATGACGTCTATAGTATAGATGACGTCTATAGTATAGATGACGTCTATAGTATAGATGACGTCTATAGTATAGATGACGTCTATAGTATAGATGACGTCTATAGTTTAGATGACGTCTAAAGTATAGATGACGTCTATAGTATAGATGACGTCTATAGTATAGATGACGTCTATAGTATAGATTACGTCTACAGTATAGATGACGTCTCTAGTATAGATGACATCTATAGTATAGATGACATCTATAGTATAGATGACATCTATAGTATAGATTTCATCTATAGTATAGATGACATCAATAGTATAGATGATATCTATAGTATAGATGACATCTATAGTATAGATGATATCTATAGTATAGATGACGTCTATAGTATAGATAATATATATAGTATAGATGACATCAATAGTGTAGATGACATCTATAGTATAGATGACATCTATAGTATAGATGACATCTATAGTATAGATGACATCTATAGTATAGATGACATCAATAGTATAGATGATATCTATAGTATAGATGACATCTATAGTATAGATGTCATCTATAGTATAGATGACATCTATAGTATAGATGACATCTATAGTATAGATGACATCAATAGTATAGATGATATCTATAGTATAGATGACATCTATAGTATAGATGTCATCTATAGTATAGATCTATAGTATAGATGTCATCTATACTATAGATGATATCTATAGTATAGATGACATCTATAGTATAGACATCTATAGTATAGATGTCATCTATACTATAGATGATATCTATAGTATAGATGACACCTATAGTATAGACATCTATAGTATAGATGACATCTATAGTATAGACATCTATAGTATAGATGACATCTATAGTATAGACATCTATAGTATAGATGACATCTATAGTATAGATGACATCTATAGTATAGATGACGTCTATAGTATAGATGACATCTATAGTATAGATGACGTCTATAGTATAGATGACATCTATAGTATAGATGACATCTATAGTATAGATGACATCTATAGTATAGATGACGTCTATAGTATAGATGACATCTATAGTATAGATGACGTCTATAGTATAGATGACATCTATAGTATAGATGACGTCTATAGTATAGATGACGTCTATAGTATAGATGACGTCTATAGTATAGATGACGTCTATAGTATAGATGACGTCTATAGTATAGATGACGTCTATAGTATAGATGACGTCTATAGTATAGATGACGTCTATAGTATAGATGACGTCTATAGTATAGATGACATCTATAGTATAGACATCTATAGTATATATGACATCTATAGTATAGATGACATCTATAGTATAGATGACATCTATAGTATAGATGACATCTATAGTTTAGATGACGTCTATAGTATAGATGACATTTATAGTATAGATGACATCTATAGTATAGATGACGTCTATAGTATAGATGACGTCTATAGTATAGATGACGTCTATAGTATAGGTGACGTCTATAGTATAGGTGACGTCTATAGTATAGATGACGTCTATAGTATAGATGACGTCTATAGTATAGATGACGTCTATAGTATAGATGACGTCTATAGTATAGATGACGTCTATAGTATAGATGACGTCTATAGTATAGATGACGTCTATAGTATAGATGACGTCTATAGTATAGATGACGTCTATAGTATAGGTAACGTCTATAGTATAGATGACGTCTATAGTATAGATGACGTCTATAGTATAGGTGACGTCTATAGTATAGATGACGTCTATAGTATAGGTAACGTCTATAGTATAGATGACGTCTATAGTATAGATGACGTCTATAGTATAGATGACGTCTATAGTATAGATGACGTCTATAGTATAGATGACGTCCATAGTATAGATGACGTCTATAGCATAGATGACGTCTATAGTATAGATAACGTCTATAGTATAGATGACGTCTATAGTACAGATGACGTCTATAGTATAGATGACATCTATAGTATAGATGACATCTATAGTATAGATGACATCTATAGTATAGATGACGTCTATAGTATAGATGACGTCTATAGTATAGATGACGTCTATAGTATAGATGACGTCTATAGTATAGATGACGTCTATAGTATAGATGACGTCTATAGTATAGATGACGTCTATAGTATAGATGACGTATATAGTATAGATGACGTCTATAGTATAGATGACGTCTATAGTATAGATGACGTCTATAGTATAGATGACGTCTATAGTATAGATGACGTCTATAGTTTAGATGACGTCTATAGTATAGATGACGTCTATAGTATAGATGACGTCTATAGTTTAGATGACGTCTTTAGTATAGATGACGTCTATAGTATAGATAACGTCTACAGTATAGATAACGTCTATAGTATAGATGACGTCTATAGTATAGATGACGTCTATAGTATAGATGAAGTCTATAGTATAGATGACGTCTATAGTATAGAAGACGTCTATAGAATAGATGACGTATATAATATGGATGACGTCTATAGTATAGATGACGTCTATAGTATAGATGACGTCTATAGTATAGATGACGTCTATAGTATAGATGACGTCTATAGTATAGATGACGTCTATAGTATAGATGACGTCTATAGTATAGATGACGTCTATAGTATAGATGACGTCTATAGTATAGATGACGTCTATAGTATAGATGACGTCTATAGTATAGATGACGTCTATAGTATAGATGACGTCTATAGTATAGATGACGTCTATAGTTTAGATGACGTCTATAGTATAGATGACGTCTATAGTATAGATGACGTCTATAGTATAGATTACGTCTACAGTATAGATGACGTCTCTAGTATAGATGACATCTATAGTATAGATGACATCTATAGTATAGATGACATCTATAGTATAGATTTCATCTATAGTATAGATGACATCAATAGTATAGATGATATCTATAGTATAGATGACATCTATAGTATAGATGATATCTATAGTATAGATGACGTCTATAGTATAGATAATATATATAGTATAGATGACATCAATAGTGTAGATGACATCTATAGTATAGATGACATCTATAGTATAGATGACATCTATAGTATAGATGACATCTATAGTATAGATGACATCAATAGTATAGATGATATCTATAGTATAGATGACATCTATAGTATAGATGTCATCTATAGTATAGATGACATCTATAGTATAGATGACATCTATAGTATAGATGACATCAATAGTATAGATGATATCTATAGTATAGATGACATCTATAGTATAGATGTCATCTATAGTATAGATCTATAGTATAGATGTCATCAATACTATAGATGATATCTATAGTATAGATGACATCTATAGTATAGACATCTATAGTATAGATGTCATCTATACTATAGATGATATCTATAGTATAGATGACACCTATAGTATAGACATCTATAGTATAGATGACATCTATAGTATAGACATCTATAGTATAGATGACATCTATAGTATAGACATCTATAGTATAGATGACATCTATAGTATAGATGACATCTATAGTATAGATGACGTCTATAGTATAGATGACATCTATAGTATAGATGACGTCTATAGTATAGATGACATCTATAGTATAGATGACATCTATAGTATAGATGACATCTATAGTATAGATGACGTCTATAGTATAGATGACATCTATAGTATAGATGACGTCTATAGTATAGATGACATCTATAGTATAGATGACGTCTATAGTATAGATGACGTCTATAGTATAGATGACGTCTATAGTATAGATGACGTCTATAGTATAGATGACGTCTATAGTATAGATGACGTCTATAGTATAGATGACGTCTATAGTATAGATGACGTCTATAGTATAGATGACGTCTATAGTATAGATGACATCTATAGTATAGACATCTATAGTATATATGACATCTATAGTATAGATGACATCTATAGTATAGATGACATCTATAGTATAGATGACATCTATAGTTTAGATGACGTCTATAGTATAGATGACATTTATAGTATAGATGACATCTATAGTATAGATGACGTCTATAGTATAGATGACGTCTATAGTATAGATGACGTCTATAGTATAGGTGACGTCTATAGTATAGGTGACGTCTATAGTATAGATGACGTCTATAGTATAGATGACGTCTATAGTATAGATGACGTCTATAGTATAGATGACGTCTATAGTATAGATGACGTCTATAGTATAGATGACGTCTATAGTATAGATGACGTCTATAGTATAGATGACGTCTATAGTATAGATGACGTGTATAGTATAGGTGACGTCTATAGTATAGATGACGTCTATAGTATAGGTGACGTCTATAGTATAGATGACGTCTATAGTATAGGTAACGTCTATAGTATAGATGACGTCTATAGTATAGATGACGTCTATAGTATAGATGACGTCTATAGTATAGATGACGTCTATAGTATAGATGACGTCCATAGTATAGATGACGTCTATAGCATAGATGACGTCTATAGTATAGATGACGTCTATAGTTTAGATGACGTCTTTAGTATAGATGACGTCTATAGTATAGATAACGTCTACAGTATAGATAACGTCTATAGTATAGATGACGTCTATAGTACAGATGACGTCTATAGTATAGATGACATCTATAGTATAGATGACATCTATAGTATAGATGACATCTATAGTATAGACATCTATAGTATAGATGACGTCTATAGTATAGATGACGTCTATAGTATAGATGACGTCTATAGTATAGATGACGTCTATAGTATAGATGACGTCTATAGTATAGATGACGTCTATAGTATAGATGACGTCTATAGTATAGATGACGTCTATAGTATAGATGACGTCTATAGTATAGATGACGTCTATAGTATAGATGACGTCTATAGTATAGATGACGTCTATAGTATAGATGACGTCTATAGTTTAGATGACGTCTATAGTATAGATGACGTCTATAGTATAGATGACGTCTATAGTTTAGATGACGTCTTTAGTATAGATGACGTCTATAGTATAGATAACGTCTACAGTATAGATAACGTCTATAGTATAGATGACGTCTATAGTATAGATGACGTCTATAGTATAGATGACGTCTATAGTATAGATGAAGTCTATAGTATAGATGACGTCTATAGTATAGAAGACGTCTATAGAATAGATGACGTATATAATATGGATGACGTCTATAGTATAGATGACGTCTATAGTATAGATGACGTCTATAGTATAGATGACGTCTATAGTATAGATGACGTCTATAGTATAGATGACGTCTATAGTATAGGTGACGTCTTTAGTATGCTATAGACGTCTATAGTATAGATGACGTCTATAGTATAGATGACGTCTATAGTATAGATGACGTCTATAGTACATCTATAGTATAGATGACATCTATAGTATAGATGACATCTATAGTATAGATGACATCAATAGTATAGATGATATCTATAGTATAGATGACATCTATAGTATAGATGATATCTATAGTATAGATGACGTCTATAGTATAGATAATATATATAGTATAGATGACATCTATAGTATAGATGACGTCTATAGTATAGGTGACATCTATAGTGTAGATGACATCTATAGTATAGATGACATCTATAGTATAGATGACATCTATAGTATAGATCTATAGCATAGATGACGTCTATAGTGTAGGTGACATCTAAAGTGTAGGTGACATCTATAGTATAGATGACGTCTATAGTGTAGATAACGTCTATATTATAGATGACGTCTATAGTATAGATGACGTCTATGGTATAGATGACGTCTATAGTATAGATGACGTCTATAGTATAGATGACGTCTATAGTATAGATGACGTCTATAGTATAGATGACGTCTATAGTGTAGATGACATCTATAGTATAGATGACGTCTAAAGTGTAGATGACGTCTATATTATAGATGACGTCTATAGTATAGATGACGTCTATGGTATAGATGACGTCTAAAGTATAGATGACGTCTATAGTGTAGATGACATCTTTAGCATAGATGACGTCTATAGTAAAGATGACGTCCATAGTATAGATGACGTCTATAGTATAGATGACGTCTATAGTATAAATGACATCTATAGTATGGATGACGTCTATAGTATAGATGACGTCTATAGTATAGATGACGTCTATAGTATAGATGACGACTATACTATAGATGACGTCTATAGTATAGATGACGTCTATAGCATAGATGACGTCTATAGTATAGATGACGTCTATAGTATAGATGACGTCTATAGTATAGATGACGTCTATAGTATAGATGACGTCTATAGTATAGATGACGTCTATAGTATAGATGACGTCTATAGTATAGATGACATCTATAGTATAGATGACGTCTATAGTATAGATGACGTCTATAGTATAGATGACTTCTATAGTATAGATGACGTCTATAGTATAGATGACGTCTATAGTATAGATGACGTCTGTAGTATAGATGAAGTCTATAGTATAGATGACGTCTATAGTATAGATGATGTCTATAGTATAGATGGCGTCTATAGTATAGATGATGTCTATAGTATAGATGGCGTCTATAGTATAGATGACGTCTATAGTATCGATGACGTCTATACTTCAGTTGACGTCTATAGTATAGATGACGTCTATAGTATAGATTACGTCTACAATATAGATGACGTCTCTAGTATAGATGACATCTATAGTATAGATGACATCTATAGTATAGATGACATCTATAGTATAGATGACATCTATAGTATAGATGACATCTATAGTATAGATGACATCTATAGTATAGATGACATCAATAGTATCGATGATATAATAGTATGTCATCTATACTATAGATGATATCTATAGTATAGATGACATCTATAGTATAGACATCTATAGTATAGATGACATCTATAGTATAGATGACATCTATAGTATAGACATCTATAGTATAGATGACATCTATAGTATAGACATCTATAGTATAGATGACATCTATAGTATAGATGACATCTATAGTATAGATGACATCTATAGTATAGATGACGTATAGTATAGATGACATCTATAGTATAGATGACGGCTATAGTATAGATGACATCTATAGTATAGATGACATCTATAGTATAGATGACATCTATAGTATAGATGACATCTATAGTATAGATGACATCTATAGTATAGATGACGTCTATAGTATAGATGACGTCTATAGTATAGATGACGTCTATAGTATAGATGACATCTATAGTATAGATGACATCTATAGTATAGATGACATCTATAGTATAGATGACATCTATAGTATAGATGACATCTATAGTATAGATGACAACTATAGTATAGATGACATCTATAGTATAGATGACGTCTATAGTATAGATGACGTCTATAGTATAGATGACGTCTATAGTATAGATGACGTCTATAGTATAGATGACGTCTATAGTATAGATGACGTCTATAGTATAGATGACGTCTATAGTATAGATGACGTCTTTAGTATAGATGACGTCTATAGTATAGATGACGTCTATAGTTTAGATGACGTCTATAGTATAGATGACGTCTATAGTATAGATGACGTCTATAGTTTAGATGACGTCTTTAGTATAGATGACGTCTATAGTATAGATAACGTCTACAGTATAGATAACGTCTATAGTATAGATGACGTCTATAGTATAGATGACGTCTATAGTATAGATGACGTCTATTGTATAGATGACGTCTATAGTATAGAAGACGTCTATAGAATAGATGACGTATATAATATGGATGACGTCTATAGTATAGATGACGTCTATAGTATAGATGACGTCTATAGTATAGATGACGTCTATAGTATAGATGACGTCTATAGTATAGATGACGTCTATAGTATAGATGACGTCTATAGTATAGATGACGTCTATAGTATAGGTGACGTCTTTAGTATACTATAGACGTCTATAGTATAGATGACGTCTATAGTATAGATGACGTCTATAGTATAGATGACGTCTATAGTATAGATGACGTCTATAGTATAGATGACGTCTATAGTATAGATGACGTCTATAGTATAGATGACGTCTATAGTATAGATGACGTCTATAGTATAGATGACGTCTATAGTATAGATGACGTCTATAGTATAGATGACGTCTATAGTATAGATGACGTCTATAGTATAGATGACGTCTATAGTATAGATGACGTCTATAGTATAGATGACGTCTATAGTATAGATGACGTCTATAGTATAGATGACGTCTATAGTATAGATGACGTCTATAGTATAGATGACGTCTATAGTATAGATGACGTCTATAGTATAGATGACGTCTATAGTATAGATGACGTCTATAGTTTAGATGACGTCTAAAGTATAGATGACGTCTATAGTATAGATGACGTCTATAGTATAGATGACGTCTATAGTATAGATTACGTCTACAGTATAGATGACGTCTCTAGTATAGATGACATCTATAGTATAGATGAAATCTATAGTATAGATGACATCAATAGTATAGATGATATCTATAGTATAGATGACATCTATAGTATAGATGATATCTATAGTATAGATGACGTCTATAGTATAGATAATATATATAGTATAGATGACATCTATAGTATAGATGACGTCTATAGTATAGGTGACATCTATAGTGTAGATGACATCTATAGTATAGATGACATCTATAGTATAGATGACATCTATAGTATAGATGACATCTATAGTATAGATGACATCTATAGTATAGATCTATAGCATAGATGACGTCTATAGTGTAGGTGACATCTAAAGTGTAGGTGACATCTATAGTATAGATGACGTCTATAGTGTAGATAACGTCTATAGTATAGATGACGTCTATAGTATAGATGACGTCTATAGTATAGATGACGTCTATAGTATAGATGACGTCTATAGTATAGATGGCGTCTATAGTATAGATGACGTCTATAGTATAGATGACGTCTATAGTATAGATGACGTCTATAGTGTAGATGACATCTATAGTATAGATGACGTCTAAAGTGTAGATGACGTCTATATTATAGATGACGTCTATAGTATAGATGACGTCTATGGTATAGATGACGTCTATAGTACAGATGACGTCTATGGTATAGATGACGTCTAAAGTATAGATGACGTCTATAGTGTAGATGACATCTTTAGCATAGATGACGTCTATAGTAAAGATGACGTCCATAGTATAGATGACGTCTATAGTATAGATGACGTCTATAGTATAAATGACATCTATAGTATGGATGACGTCTATAGTATAGATGACGTCTATAGTATAGATGACGTCTATAGTATAGATGGAGACTATACTATAGATGACGTCTATAGTATAGATGACGTCTATAGTATAGATGACGTCTATAGTATAGATGACGTCTATAGTATAGATGACGTCTATAGTATAGATGACGTCTATAGTATAGATGACATCTATAGTATAGATGACGTCTATAGTATAGATGACGTCTATAGTATAGATGACGTCTATAGTATAGATGACGTCTATAGTATAGATGACGTCTATAGTATAGATGACGTCTGTAGTATAGATGAAGTCTATAGTATAGATGACGTCTATAGTATAGATGATGTCTATAGTATAGATGGCGTCTATAGTATAGATGATGTCTATAGTATAGATGGCGTCTATAGTATAGATGACGTCTATAGTATAGATGACGTCTATAGTATAGATGACGTCTATAGTATAAATGACGTCTATAGCATAGATGACGTCTATAGTATAGATGACATCTATAGTATAGATGACATCTATAGTATAGATGACGTCTATAGTATAGATGACGTCTATAGTATAGATGACGTCTATAGTATAGATGACGTCTATATTATAGATGACGTCTATAGTGTAGATGACGTCTATAGTATAGATGACGTCTATAGTATAGATGACGTCTATAGTATAGATGACGTCTATAGTATAGATGACGTCTATAGTGTAGATGACGTCTATAGTATAGATGAAGTCCATAGTATAAATGACGTCTATAGTATAGATGACGTCTACAGTATATATGACGTCTATAGTGTAGGTGACATATACAGTGTAGATGACGTCTATAGTATAGATGACGTCTATAGTATAGATGACGTCTATAGTATAGATAACGTCTACAGTATAGATGACGTCTATAGTGTAGAAGAAACTATAGTATAGATGACGTCTTTAGTGTAGATGATATCTATAGTATAGATGACGTCTATAGTATAGATGACGTCTATAGTATAGATGACGTCTATAGTATAGATGACGTCTATAGTATAGATAACGTCTACAGTATAGATAACGTCTATAGTATAGATGACGTCTATAGTACAGATGACGTCTATAGTATAGATGACGTCTATAGTATAGATGACGTCTATAGTATAGATGACGTCTATAGTATAGATGACGTCTATAGTATAGATGACGTCTATAGTATAGATGACGTCTATAGTATAGATGACGTCTATAGTATAGATGACGTCTATAGTATAGATGACGTCTATAGTATAGATGACGTCTAAAGTATAGATGACGTCTATAGTGTAGATGACGTCTATAGAGTAGATGACATCTTTAGCATAGTTGACGTCTATAGTAAAGATGACGTCCATAGTATAGATGACGTCTATAGTATAGATGACGTCTATAGTATAAATGACATCTATAGTGTGGATGACGTCTATAGTATAGATGACGTCTATAGTATAGATGACGTCTATAGTATAGATGACGTCTATAGTATAGATGACGTCTATAGTATAGATGACGTCTATAGTATAGATGACGTCTATAGTATAGATGACGTCTATAGTATAGATGACGTCTATAGTATAGATGACGTCTATAGTATAGATGACGTCTATAGTATAGATGACGTCTATAGTATAGATGACGTCTACAGTACAGGTGACGTCTATAGTATAGATGACGTCTGTAGTATAGATGACGTCTATAGTATAGATGACGTCTACAGTATAGATGCCGTCTATAGTATAGATGACGTCTATAGTATAGATGACGTCTATAGTGTAGATGACGTCTAAAGTGTCGATGATGTCTAAAGTGTAGATGACATCTATAGTGTAGATGACATCTATAGTATAGATGACGTCTATAGTATAGATGACGTCTATAGTATTGATGACGTCTATAGTATAGATGACGTCTATAGTATAGACATCTATAGTATAGATGACGTCTACAGTATAGATGACGTCTATAGTATAGATGACGTCTATAGTATAGATGACGTCTATAGTATAGATGACGTCTATAGTATAGATGACGTCTATAGTATAGATGACGTCTATAGTATAGATGACGTCTATAGTATAGATGACGTCTGTAGTATAGATGACGTCTATAGTATAGATGACGTCTATAGTATAGATGATGTCTATAGTATAGATGGCGTCTATAGTATAGATGATGTCTATAGTATAGATGGCGTCTATAGTATAGATGACGTCTATAGTATAGATGACGTCTATAGTATAGATGACGTCTATAGTATAAATGACGTCTATAGTATAGATGACGTCTTTAGTATAGATGACATCTATAGTATAGATGACATCTATAGTATAGATGACATCTATAGTATAGATGACGTCTATAGTATAGATGACGTCTATAGTATAGATGACGTCTATATTATAGATGACGTCTATAGTGTAGATTACGTCTATAGTATAGATGACGTCTATAGTATAGATGACGTCTATAGTATAGATGACGTCTATAGTGTAGATGACGTCTATAGTATAGATGAAGTCCATAGTATAAATGACGTCTATAGTATAGATGACGTCTACAGTATATATGACGTCTATAGTGTAGGTGACATATACAGTGTAAATGACGTCTATAGTATAGATGACGTCTATAGTATAGATGACGTCTATAGTATAGATAACGTCTACAGTATAGATGACGTCTATAGTGTAGAAGAAACTATAGTATAGATGACGTCTTTAGTGTAGATGATATCTATAGTATAGATGACGTCTATAGTATAGATGACGTCTATAGTATAGATGACGTCTATAGTATAGATGACGTCTATAGTATAGATGACGTCTATAGTATAGATGACGTCTATAGTATAGATGACGTCTATAGTATAGATGACGTCTATAGTAGAGATGACGTCTATAGTATAGATAACGTCTACAGTATAGATAACGTCTATAGTATAGATGACGTCTATAGTACAGATGACGTCTATAGTATAGATGACGTCTATAGTATAGATGACGTCTATAGTATAGATGACGTCTATAGTATAAATGACGTCTATAGTATAGATGACGTCTATAGTATAGATGATGTCTATAGTATAGATGACGTCTATAGTATAGATGACGTCTATAGTATAGATGACGTCTATAGTATAGATGACGTCTATAGTATAGATGACGTCTAAAGTATAGATGACGTCTATAGTGTAGATGACGTCTATAGAGTAGATGACATCTTTAGCATAGTTGACGTCTATAGTAAAGATGACGTCCATAGTATAGATGACGTCTATAGTATAGATGACGTCTATAGTATAAATGACATCTATAGTGTGGATGACGTCTATAGTATAGATGACGTCTATAGTATAGATGACGTCTATAGTATAGATGACGTCTATAGTAAAGATGACGTCTATAGTATAGATGATGTCTATAGTATAGATGACGTCTATAGTATAGATGACGTCTATAGTATAGATGACGTCTATAGTATAGATGACGTCTATAGTATAGATGACGTCTATAGTATAGATGACGTCTATAGTAAAGATGACGTCTATAGTATAGATGACGTCTATAGTATAGATGACGTCTATAGTATAGATGACGTCTATAGTATAGATGACGTCTATAGTATAGATGACGTCTATAGTATAGATGACGTCTATAGTATAGATGACGTCTATAGTATAGATGACGTCTATAGTATAGATGACGTCTACAGTACAGCTGACGTCTATAGTATAGATGACGTCTGTAGTATAGATGACGTCTATAGTATAGATGACGTCTACAGTATAGATGACGTCTATAGTATAGATGACGTCTATAGTATAGATGACGTCTATAGTATAGATGACGTCTATAGTATAGATGACGTCTACAGTACAGCTGACGTCTATAGTATAGATGACGTCTGTAGTATAGATGACGTCTATAGTATAGATGACGTCTACAGTATAGATGACGTCTATAGTATAGATGACGTCTTTAGTATAGATGACGTCTACAGTACAGCTGACGTCTATAGTATAGATGACGTCTGTAGTATAGATGACGTCTATAGTATAGATGACGTCTATAGTATGGATGACGTCTATAGTATAGATGACGTCTATAGTATAGATGACGTCTATAGTATAGATGACGTCTACAGTACAGCTGACGTCTATAGTATAGATGACGTCTATAGTATAGATGACGTCTATAGTATAGATGACGTCTATAGTATAGATGACGTCTATAGTATAGATGACGTCTACAGTACAGCTGACGTCTATAGTATAGATGACGTCTGTAGTATAGATGACGTCTATAGTATAGATGACGTCTATAGTATAGATGACGTCTATAGTATAGATGACGTCTATAGTATAGATAACGTCTACAGTATAGATAACGTCTATAGTATAGATGACGTCTATAGTACAGATGACGTCTATAGTATAGATGACGTCTATAGTATAGATGACGTCTATAGTATAGATGACGTCTATAGTATAGATGACGTCTATAGTATAGATGACGTCTATAGTATAGATGACGTCTATAGTATAGATGACGTCTATAGTATAGATGACGTCTATAGTATAGATGACGTCTATAGTATAGATGACGTCTAAAGTATAGATGACGTCTATAGTGTAGATGACGTCTATAGAGTAGATGACATCTTTAGCATAGTTGACGTCTATAGTAAAGATGACGTCCATAGTATAGATGACGTCTATAGTATAGATGACGTCTATAGTATAAATGACATCTATAGTGTGGATGACGTCTATAGTATAGATGACGTCTATAGTATAGATGACGTCTATAGTATAGATGACGTCTATAGTATAGATGACGTCTATAGTATAGATGACGTCTATAGTATAGATGACGTCTATAGTATAGATGACGTCTATAGTATAGATGACGTCTATAGTAAAGATGACGTCTATAGTATAGATGACGTCTATAGTATAGATGACGTCTATAGTATAGATGACGTCTATAGTATAGATGACGTCTATAGTATAGATGACGTCTATAGTATAGATGACGTCTATAGTATAGATGACGTCTACAGTACAGGTGACGTCTATAGTATAGATGACGTCTGTAGTATAGATGACGTCTATAGTATAGATGACGTCTACAGTATAGATGCCGTCTATAGTATAGATGACGTCTATAGTATAGATGACGTCTATAGTGTAGATGACGTCTATAGTGTCGATGATGTCTAAAGTGTAGATGACATCTATAGTGTAGATGACATCTATAGTATAGATGACGTCTATAGTATAGATGACGTCTATAGTATTGATGACGTCTATAGTATAGATGACGTCTATAGTATAGACGTCTATAGTATAGACATCTATAGTATAGATGACGTCTATAGTATAGATGACGTCTATAGTATAGATGACGTCTATAGTATAGATGACGTCTATAGTATAGATGACGTCTATAGTATAGATGACGTCTATAGTATAGATGACGTCTGTAGTATAGATGACGTCTATAGTATAGATGACGTCTATAGTATAGATGATGTCTATAGTATAGATGGCGTCTATAGTATAGATGATGTCTATAGTATAGATGGCGTCTATAGTATAGATGACGTCTATAGTATAGATGACGTCTATACTTCAGATGACGTCTATAGTATAGATGACGTCTATAGTATAGATGACGTCTATAGTATAAATGACGTCTATAGTATAGATGACGTCTTTAGTATAGATGACATCTATAGTATAGATGACATCTATAGTATAGATGACATCTATAGTATAGATGACATCTATAGTATAGATGACATCTATAGTATAGATGACATCTATAGTATAGATGACGTCTATAGTATAGATGACGTCTATAGTATAGATGACGTCTATAGTATAGATGACGTCTATAGTATAGATGACGTCTATAGTGTAGATTACGTCTATAGTATAGATGACGTCTATAGTATAGATGACGTCTATAGTATAGATGACGTCTATAGTATAGATGACGTCTATAGTGTAGATGACGTCTATAGTATAGATGAAGTCCATAGTATAAATGACGTCTATAGTATAGATGACGTCTACAGTATATATGACGTCTATAGTGTAGGTGACATATACAGTGTAGATGACGTCTATAGTATAGATGACGTCTATAGTATAGATGACGTCTATAGTATAGATAACGTCTACAGTATAGATGACGTCTATAGTGTAGAAGAAACTATAGTATAGATGACGTCTTTAGTGTAGATGATATCTATAGTATAGATGACGTCTATAGTATAGATGACGTCTATAGTATAGATGACGTCTATAGTATAGATGACGTCTATAGTATAGATGACGTCTATAGTATAGATGACGTCTATAGTAGAGATGACGTCTATAGTATAGATAACGTCTACAGTATAGATAACGTCTATGGTATAGATGACGTCTATAGTACAGATGACGTCTATAGTATAGATGACGTCTATAGTATAGATGACGTCTATAGTATAGATGACGTCTATAGTATAGATGACGTCTATAGTATAAATGACGTCTATAGTATAGATGACGTCTATAGTATAGATGACGTCTATAGTATAGATGATGTCTATAGTATAGATGACGTCTATAGTATAGATGACGTCTATAGTATAGATGACGTCTATAGTATAGATGACGTCTATAGTATAGATGACGTCTAAAGTATAGATGACGTCTATAGTGTAGATGACGTCTATAGAGTAGATGACATCTTTAGCATAGTTGACGTCTATAGTAAAGATGACGTCCATAGTATAGATGACGTCTATAGTATAGATGACGTCTATAGTATAAATGACATCTATAGTGTGGATGACGTCTATAGTATAGATGACGTCTATAGTATAGATGACGTCTATAGTATAGATGACGTCTATAGTAAAGATGACGTCTATAGTATAGATGATGTCTATAGTATAGATGACGTCTATAGTATAGATGACGTCTATAGTATAGATGACGTCTATAGTATAGATGACGTCTATAGTAAAGATGACGTCTATAGTATAGATGACGTCTATAGTATAGATGACGTCTATAGTATAGATGACGTCTATAGTATAGATGACGTCTATAGTATAGATTACGTCTATAGTATAGATGACGTCTATAGTATAGATGACGTCTATAGTATAGATGACGTCTATAGTATAGATGACGTCTATAGTATAGATGACGTCTACAGTACAGCTGACGTCTATAGTATAGATGACGTCTGTAGTATAGATGACGTCTATAGTATAGATGACGTCTACAGTATAGATGCCGTCTATAGTATAGATGACGTCTATAGTATAGATGACGTCTATAGTGTAGATGACGTCTATAGTGTCGATGACGTCTAAAGTGTAGATGACATCTATAGTGTAGATGACATCTATAGTATAGATGACGTCTATAGTATTGATGACGTCTATAGTATAGATGACGTCTATAGTATAGATGACGTCTATAGTATAGATGACGTCTATAGTATAGATGACGTCTATAGTATAGATGACGTCTATAGTATAGATGACGTCTAGAGTATAGATGACGTCTATAGTATAGATGACGTCTATAGTATAGATGACGTCTATAGGGTAGATGACGTCTATAGTATAGATGACGTCTATAGTGTAGATGACGTCTATAGTGTAGATGACATCTATAGTATAGATGTCGTCTATAGTATTAATGACGTCTGAAGTATAGATGACGTCTATAGTGTAGATGACGTCTATAGAGTAGATGACATCTTTAGCATAGTTGACGTCTATAGTAAAGATGACGTCCATAGTATAGATGACGTCTATAGTATAGATGACGTCTATAGTATAGATGACGTCTATAGTATAAATGACGTCTATAGTGTAGATGACGTCTATAGTGTAGATGACGTCTATAGTGTAGATGACATCTATAGTATAGATGTCGTCTATAGTATTAATGACGTCTATAGTATAGATGACGTCTATAGTATAGATGACGTCTATAGTATAGATGACGTCTATAGTATAGATGACGTCTAGAGTATAGATGACGTCTATAGTATAGATGACGTCTATAGTATAGATGACGTCTATAGGGTAGATGACGTCTATAGTATAGATAACGTCTACAGTATAGATGACATCTATAGTATAGATGACGTCTATAGTATAGAAGAAACTATAGTATAGATGACGTCTATAGTGTAGATGATATCTATAGTATAGATGACGTCTATAGTATAGATGACGTCTGTAGTATAGATGACGTCTATAGTATAGATGACGTCTATAGTATAGATGACGTCTATAGTATAGATGACGTCTACAGTATAGATAACGTCTATAGTATAGATGACGTCTATAGTACAGATGACGTCTATAGTACAGATGACGTCTATAGTATAGATGACGTCTATAGTACAGATGACGTCTATAGTACAGATGACGTCTTTAGTATAGATGACGTCTATAGTATAGATGACGTCTATAGTATAGATGACGTCTATAGTATAGATGACGTCTATAGTATAGATGACGTCTGAAGTATAGATGACGTCTATAGTGTAGATGACGTCTATAGAGTAGATGACATCTTTAGCATAGTTGACGTCTATAGTAAAGATGACGTCCATAGTATAGATGACGTCTATAGTATAGATGACGTCTATAGTATAGATGACGTCTATAGTATAGATGACGTCAATAGTATAGATGACGTCAATAGTATAGATGACGTCTATAGTATAGATGACGTCTATAGTATAGATGACGTCAATAGTATAGATGACGTCTATAGTATAGATGACGTCTATAGTATAGATGACGTCAATAGTATAGATGACGTCTATAGTATAGATGACGTCTATAGTATAGATGACGTCTATAGTATAGATGACGTCTATAGTATAGATGACGTCTATAGTATAGATGACGTCTATAGTATAGATGACGTCTATAGTATAGATGACGTCTATAGTATAGATGACGTCTATAGTATAGATGACGTCTATAGTATAGATGACGTCTATAGTATAGATGACGTCTATAGTATAGATGACGTCTATAGTATAGATGACGTCTATAGTATAGATGACGTCTATAGTATAGATGACGTCTATAGTATAGATGACGTCTATAGTATAGATGACGTCTATAGTATAGATGACGTCTATAGTATAGATGACGTCTATAGTATAGATGACGTCTAAAGTATAGATGACGTCTATAGTATAGATGACGTCTATAGTAAAGATGACGTCTATAGTATAGATGACGTCTATAGTATAGATGACGTCTATAGTATAGATGACGTCTATAGTATAGATGACGTCTATAGTATAGATGACGTCTATAGTATAGATGACGTCTATAGTATAGATGACGTCTATAGTATAGATGACGTCTATAGTATAGATGACGTCTATAGTATAGATGACGTCTTCAGTACAGCTGACGTCTATAGTATAGATGACTTCTGTAGTATAGATGACGTCTATAGTATAGATGACGTCTACCAGCAAGGGCACTTCGCTTAGGTGCGGTGACGCGCTTGACGACCCTGCGGACCCTAGTTTGTTTTTCGGGGACAAATCGAAACCCCGGAATCAACCCTTTCCACGCATCCCTCTCATCCCTTTCTTCCTTCCCCTTCCATCCAACTGTTAGTGTACTCTAACCTACAGGAGAAGTAGTAAAAACTCATAACTCATAATGAATGGACAACCTTAAGGATGTTTCTACTCCAGGTGGTACCGGCGATAGCCAAAATCCACCCGCAGTCTTTTCGACTGCGGTCGGGGCACGGATTCTGGAGGCCCCAACATTCATTTTTGATATACCCCCCGACTCTTGTAGCTCGGTATCCGACTCGCTCGGAAATCTGAGCATGAGTGAGGCCGCTACCCAATGCACTGCTACTGACGCGACGACTCGGAATACCCTTGTGGTTGAACGGGCTCCGGAAGAGGCGGGCTCTGAGGTGCGCCAAACTAAGGGTCGGCGGAAGAGGAAAAGGAAGCGGCAGATCGATAAGTCACGCAAAGAAGCTTTACGGGCTGAAGGCGCTGCTAGTCTGGTCGGCTTTTCGGCGATTTCCATGAAGCGGGACAGGTCGCTGGAAGTCTCACCAACTGAAGGAAATCAGTCCTCTACATCGGACATCGCCTCCTCTTCTGCTGAACCGAAAACAAGAAAAAATCCAAGCTCATTACGAGTAACACAACCCCTCAGGCCCTTGTGTCTGCTTGCTCCCGGTCTCCGAGTGAAGCCGGTGCCTCTCCCGTTGAAGGGTGCAGTGCTGGCGGATCGAAACCGGACATCGTGAGCACTCCCACGGGCATGAGTCCAGGAAGCCCACAAACCGGCAGTGCTGCCCGTGCACTGGTGATGGATGCGGGCGATGTGACCTTAACAGGCTCCAGCACTAGTGGACAGAACTGTGTCCACGCGGGCGGTCCTGAAGGTCAGTGTGCCACTGAACCTGGAAAACCTTTTGAACGCACGACAGCTAAGGTGGGACATCAGAGGCGTTCTTATCGGAATGCTGCTGTCTCCTCCTTAGCAGTTCAAATTGGGAAAGCAGGTAATGACAACAGTTTGAGTGCGGCGGAGTGCGAACACTGCAAAACTCGACTGTTAGAACTTGCTGAGGCAACTAATGCTTACATTCAGGTGGAGAGCTGTGGTTTGAAGGACGGAACCTTTTGGGTGAATACCTCATCGCAGCAAACCTCTGAATGGCTATGCAGTATGGTGCCGAAAATCCCTCCCCTTGGGACCTCAAATTTTGAGGTCTACAAGCCACCCAAGCTAACGCGAGCCGTCTGCTGGATCTCTGGGAAACTGGGGAAAACGGCGGATGTGCTGAGGCGTTTGCGAGCCCAGAATCCTGGCCTCGACACAAAAGCCTGGATAATGCGTTCGCATAGACCAAAAAAAAATCGTCTTGATGAAGATGGTAGTTGTTTGGTCGTGGGCATGGACATGGCTTCTGCCGAGGTCATTGAATCTAGGCACAACATGCGTCGCTATCTGCATTGTGGAAGGATTCACTTCCGTTTCAATGCCAAACAGCGCTAATAGTGTACGTAACCCTGAGTCTACATCCATAATGTTTACTCAGACTAACCTACAGCACTGCAAGGCCTCTACTGCTCTTCTAAGTAGCAGGCTTGAGGCATGTAGTACAAAAACATGCATAACATCCATCAAGGAACCATGGGTGTGGAAAGGTAACATCTGTGGTCTTGGTGGGTAGAGTGCTTCACACGACATTCTTTACGAAAAGAAGTCCGAAAGACCTAGGACTTGTCTTATAGCATCCAAATCCTTAGAGGCCGTCACGATCGAAAAGTTTTGTGCCCAAGATCTGGTTGCTGCCTCTATTCCCTGCCATGCTAACGGCAAATGGGAAACCTTTGTCGTTGCCTCGGCCTACTTACCCTATGACTTTTTTTACTCCTCCTCCACCAAAGGCAGTTGTTGAGCTTGTAGATTATTGTGAATCCAAAAGATTGGGTCTCGTCTTGTGCTGCGATACTAATGCTCAGAATACTGTCTGGGGTAGCAGCAAATGTAACGCAAGAGGAGATCGTCTTTTGGAATTCATCTTATCGTCTGACATTACCATCAATAATTTGGGTCACAGATCCACTTTTGTTACCGCCAGAAGACAGCAGGTAATTGACCTTACCCTGTCCAAAAAAATTTCAAGGACTATCGCAAAATGGAGGGTATCGCCAGATAGCACCCTGTCAGATCACAGATAAATCGAATTTCAAATCAATTGCGAAGTTCTACCTTTGCAAGAGAGGAGAAATCCGAGAAAAACGAATTGGTCACAGTTTAGAGGGGAGCTTGGCCACTCTGTTCAAGTTCCACTCAAACTGAGTTCACGACAAGGGGTAGAGATGTCTGCTCAAAATCTGAACAGCATCCTTACCCGTTGTTTTGAACTCGCGTGCTCAGTTACGAAAAACCTCCGTAGATAATCGGTACCTTGGTGGAATGCCGAACTGCAGCGTATTCGCAAAGAGACCAAAAAGCTCCTGAATCGGTCCTTTGGTATTGTATTGTATTGTATTGTATTGTATTGTATTTATTATTAATTTTTTTCAAAACGCATACATTGAATCTTAGGCATAGGTATATACCATTTTCAATTCAAGCTAAGAAGTAGCGAAAAAATTAACAATTATTATAGTGAATTTCTATATTTTAGGTGAAAATAGAGTTGAGAGTCACTTCAAAATAAACAATTTAAATTAAACGATTGTAGTGGGGTTTCAAATCTTAGAGAGGAAAGCTTTAGAAAATGATTAACAATTTTTTCATCAATATGTAGCTATAGGTATCTAGGTGAAAAAAGTCTAAATAAATAACCAAAATGCTAGAGTAAAAAAGAAAAAAAAAAAAAAAAACCCTTTGTTAAACCTGGACACTTAAAAGAGATTCTAATACATTATAATCAAAAGAAAAAAGCCAGTTATTAATCAGACTCAAAACTCAAAAAAATAATTAAACAAACAAATTATAAATTCTTATTGACAGCGGGAGTTTATTAAGAAGACGACACGAAGTTACTGTAAAGAAGTTACGATACGCAGAGGTTCGAAAAGATGGAACAGGTACAAAATTCGAAAAATTGCCACGAAGATTGTAATTGTCGAGGATTCTAGAATTAAGATTGCCTGATCGAAGAAAAAACGCCCTTAAGACTTTGAAACAGTAAAGATGGCGAATCGGAAGAATTTTTAAATCTCGAAACAGAGGAAAACTGGCATGCAAACGATGTTTAGAACAGATTTTACGTACAATATACTTTTGAAGCGTCAACAGAGGGCTCATTTTATTTAAATAAACTCCACCCCAGCAGCTTATGCCGTATTCCAGTTTAGATTGAAAAACCCCGTAGTAAATAGATGTAAGCAGTACTTTTGAGCAAATATTACTCAAATAAAAAAAGTTTCTCAAGGTAAAACGAAAATAATTTTTCAGTGCTTGAGTGTGAGAAGCAAAAGACATCCTTGAATCAATTATTACACCCAAGTACTTGAACTCATCGACTTTCTCAACTAAAAAGCAATTGTCACTGCAGTCCAAGCCACTAAAGAAGGAAATCGAATCATTGCAGCCACATTTAATCAATTTAAATTTTCGACACTTCGGCGCATGAAAGGAGAGATCAGGAGGGGAAAAATGTTTACCGGATAAACTAAAAAACATCAGCTTAGTCTTAGAGCTTATAAGTTAATGATGTTCCGCAAACCAAAATCTTAGTAAACTTAGATCCCAGTTTATATATGATATAAGGTCTATCCGACTATTAGCGCCATAAACACAACCAATGTCATCAGCATAGGCCGTCAGAACTCCTTTAAAATTTAGCGAAAAAAGTGAATTAATATATATATAAGAAAAAGGATGGGACCAAGGACTGAACCCTGAGGAACACCCATTTTCATATATTTCACTTCACTTCTAACGCCTTCCAAATAAACTCTTTGAAATCTGTTAGCCAGGTAAGACTTAAACCACTCAAACATAAAACCCCGAAATCCAGCTCCTTTGATGTACCTGAGCAAAATAGTGTGGTTAACCATATCGAAGGCCTTAGTTATATCAACAAATAGGCTGGCTGTGAATTTTTTCTTGTCTAAATTTGAGAAAACATGGGAGCAAAACTCCAAAAGAACATCTTCAGTCGATTTGCCTTTTCGGAATCCGAATTGAACCTTACAGAAAAAATTAGTTTTGTTTAGAAACTTAGTAACACGACTTTTCACCAACTTTTCAAAAACTTTTCTGACAGAAGGAAGTAAAGAAATTGGCCTGTAGTTGCTTATGCAACTACGATCGCCTTTTTTAAATAAGGGGTAAACATCGGCGCATTTAAGTGAATCAGGAAAGGTACCGGTAAGAATGCTCCTGTTAAAGATAAAGGCTAAATCATCGACCACAAACCAGGATATTTTTCTTAGCATACGGTTAGATACTCCATCAAACCCACTTGAATTGCTGGTTTTTTAAAGTTTTTATGGTTTTATGCACTTCCAAAGGTGTAATTGGAATAAAGAAAAAGCTATTGGAGTGAAGAGATTCATCGGCAACACCATCACAAAAAGTACAGCTCGCAAGATTATAACACGGCAGGAGAGCTTCAGCTATTGGAGCAAAGTAGCAATTGAACCTTTCAGCTATTTGTTTTTTATCAGTTAATACTTTTCCAGAGCGTAGTAAAACTGGATTCTTTGAGGCTGTAGATGAGTTCAGAATACTATTGACTACTTGCCATTCTTTTTTAATGTCACCTTTAAAAGAATTGAAAACACGTCTATAGTGGCTATCCCTGCACCTGGAAACTTCTTTCTTTGTGATCAAACAGAGTCTTTTATACTTTATTTTAAAAAGGTTATTTTGTGGATGTTTCAGGCATAGTTTTCTAAGTTTGTTTTTCTTTTGAATTTTGCGTAACAAGTTTATAGATATCCAAGGTTTGAGTCTTCGGTTTGAGCTACTGATACGTTTTGTATACATGCAGTTAGAAATATGAGAGTTTTACTAAAAAAATCATACGACTTAGTGACATCATCTTCTGTGTAAACCACATTCCAATGTTCTAAACAAAGTAAAGCATTTAGTTTGGCAAAATCAATGCAGTTCTTAGAGTTGTTAGTCTTGTATGTTCGGGTTTTATTTATATCAGCGTTGCCAACTAATAGAACAGTCATGGAATGGTCAGATATTCCGAAGTCGAACACACATTTCTCACAAAGATTTAGGGAATTATTAGAAAGACGCCCATAAATATGGTCCAAACAAGTCCCAGGCTCAGTTCTTGTTGGTTCATTTATGAAGGAAGCTAGTCCATGAGAGGATAACAAAGCCAAATAACTAGACACAAAAGTAGAACGTTCAATAATATTTATATTAAAATCACCTAGGATAAGTAGGTTCTTAGATTTTTCATTGCTTAGGAGATTTGAAAACTCTTCCAGAAAAAGCGATAAATTAGAGTTATGTAGTCTGTAAACACACATGATCACATAGAAAACATTATTAATTTCCAACGAAAGTTTCAAAATATCAGCACTCAGGCAATCAATCTTTGAGTCATCACACGCAAACACATCTTTAACAAAACATCCGACCCCACCTGCAGCATAATCTTCATTTGTAACAGGATAAAAGTTGAAACAGGGCAAATTATAATTATGTTTTTCTCTATCAAAAATCCAAATTTCAGAGACAAAAATAAAATCTGGCAAACACAAAAAAGAGTCCAGATGCGAGACCAGAGTGCAAAAATTTTCCCTCAGACTTCTAACATTTTGGTGTACAAAAAAGAGTTTTTCGTTGCAATATTAGCTAGATTTAAAGACTTCTTCACCATTAGAATAAGTATTGAAAAGGTTGGAGGTAGAAAATTCGTCAAATAGTTCAAATTCATTCATTGAAAATAATTAAAGACAGGAATATACTAAATAATATTAACAAGATCATCAAACGATCTTATTTCAATGAAGTTTCCACCTTCTACCCTTCTCAAAAGAATCTTATTATAATTGAACCACACATATCGATAACCTTTTTTCTTTGCCGCCTCCTTCGCCTGCATAAGCAATGCCCGAGTATATGCAGTGAACGCATGATTGAAAAAAACTTTTGTTTTGCTGCCGCTGCTGTCACCGCTGTCGTTGCTGTCACCGCTGCCACCGCTACCGATCCCACTGCCACCACTGCTGCCGCTGCCATTGCCGTCTGGTACACTTGCGTGAATATCTTTTTTCATTTTCTTTTTCGCTTGCATAATTCGGTGTTTGAGAGCGCGCTCCGAGAATTTCACGCAAATGATGGGTTTCTTTGACGATGAACCGGAGCCAGTTGGGTTTGCGTTCGCATTTCTAGCACGTTCTTTTTTGACGTAGCATGCTTCGACGTCACCATGAGTCACCTCCACATCCAGTGCATCGCGAAAGACTTTTTGTGCTGCACTCAGAGAGTTTGAGTCATCAACGTCACTTAAACCCACAATTTCAATGCAGTTGTAAAGAGAATATTGCTGCTGCCAGTTGAGCTTACTTTCAAACCAGTGAATTTTAGTTTTTAACGCAGCATTTTTTTCCTTCAGTTCGTTGATGGAAGCAAGGAATTGGGTATTAATGTCTTTCAGGCTAGCAATTTCGTCGTAGATTTTATGAAGCGTAATATCTTCTTCATGGCGAGATGGAGACTTGAAGAAGAAAATTCCTTAAAAACCAATTTAGTAGAAGACTGGAATCTATATCGATCAAGGCAAAAGGATTTTAAGAGACTTATTCGCAAGTCGAAAAATGACTCTTATAAAAAATTTTGTGACGAGATCGAATCTCTAAGTGAAACTAGTAGGCTTGTGAAAGTTCTTCAGAGGAACAGACCAAGCAGACTCGCTTCAATACTCAAACCTGATGGCACCTACACTGAGACCAAGGCGGAGACCTACAGTCCTCTCCTTGAGACTCACTTCCCGGGAAATCAGGTCACAACGTGCTCTTCAGTGGTACCGGCAACGGTGGCCACTGCTGAACCAGCGAACACAACGCGGCTTAACTGGTACATTGCATCTAGAGTGGTGACTGATGACGCTATCAAATATGCTATTGCATCTTTTGAGAGCTTTAAGTCACCTGGTCCAGATGGAATCTACCCGGCTATGCTGAAGCAAGGTTTAGGTCAGCTGTTGCCCACGTTGAAAAGAATTTTCACTGCGAGCCTTGCCTTGGCTTACATACCCACCCTTTGGCGTATGGTTAAAGTCGTTTTCATACCAAAACCTGGTAAGTCAGACTATAGCCTTGCCAAAAGCTTCATACCCATAAGTCTGTCTTCCTTCCTGCTGAAAAGCTTAGAGAGACTGGTTGAGCTGCTCGTGCGAAAAGTTGCTCTTCGTTTGCACCCTCTTTCTGAGATGCAACACGCTTATCAGCGCGGAAAATCCTGCGAAACTGCGCTTCAAAACCTTGTTGGTAGGATTGAATGTGCTCTTGACTAGAAGAAGTACGTGCCGGGCGTTTTCGTCGATATTGGGGGTGCTTTTGATAACGCGACGTTTGATAGCATGTGCAACTCAGCCAGACAACATGGTGTAGATGAAACATTAGTTCAATGGATTAGGGCAATGCTAATGAACAGGACGCTGATAACCGAAGCAGATTGTGGCAAATGCGTCATTACTGGGGTAAACAAGGGCTGCCCGCAAGGTGGTGTTCTGTCTCCCCTTTTATGGTGCATGGTTGTAGACTCTCTTCTATCGGCTCTCAACCTTCCTGGAACCTACACACAAGCCTACGCGGATGATGTCGCCGTTCTTTCTGTCGGCTCAAACCTAGGGACTGTGTGCTCTCAGGCGCAGAGATCCCTGGACTTATGATTGGTGCACTAGGAATGGGCATTCAGTGAATCCTCTTAAAACTACTGTTGTTCTCCTTACTAGAAGGAGACCAGTGACCTTCGTCACTATAGTGACCTATAGTGACCTTCGTCTATAGTATAGATGACGTCTATAGCATAGATGACGTCTATAGTATAGATGACGTCTATAGTATAGATGACGTCTATAGTATAGATGACGTCTATAGTATAGATGACATCTATAGTATAGATGACGTCTATAGTATAGATGACATCTATAGTATAGATGACGTCTATAGTATAGATGACGTCTATATTATAGATGACGTCTATAGTGTAGATGACGTCTATAGTATAGATGACGTCTATAGTATAGATGACGTCTATAGTGTAGATGACGTCTATAGTATAGATGAAGTCCATAGTATAAATGACGTCTATAGTATAGATGACGTCTACAGTATAGATGATGTCTATAGTGTAGGTGACATCTACAGTGTAGATGACATATGTAGTATAAATGACATCTTTAGCATGGATGACGTCTATTGTATAGATGACGTCTATAGTATAGATGACGTCTATAGTATAGATGACGTCTATAGTATAGATGACGTCTATAGTATAGATGACGTCTATAGTATAGATGACGTCTATAGTATAGATGACGTCTATAGTATAGATAACGTCTACAGTATAGATGACATCTATAGTATAGATGACGTCTATAGTATAGAAGAAACTATAGTATAGATGACGTCTATAGTGTAGATGACATCTATAGTATAGATGACGTCTATAGTATAGATGACGTCTTTTGTATAGATGACGTCTAAAGTATAGATGACGTCTATAGTATAGATAACGTCTACAGTATAGATAACGTCTATAGTATAGATGACGTCTATAGTATAGATGACGTCTATAGTATAGATGACGTCTACAGTATAGATGACGTCTATAGTATTGATGACCTCTATAGTATAGATGACGTCTATGATATAGATGACGTCTATAGTATAGATGACGTCTATAGTATAGATGACGTCTATAGTGTAGATTGCATTTATAAAGTAGATGACATCTATAGTATAGATGACATCTATAGTGTAGATGACATCTATAGTATAGATGACATCTATAGTAAAGATGACATCTACAGTATAGACGACGTCTATAGTGTAGATGACGTCTATAGTATAGATGAAGTCCATAGTATAAATGACGTCTATAGTATAGATGACGTCTTAAGTATAGATGACGTCTATAGTGTAGGTGACATCTACAGTGTAGATGACATCTATAGTATAAATGACATCTATAGTATGGATGACGTCTATAGTATAGATGACGTCTATAGTATAGATGACGTCTATAGTATAGATGACGTCTATAGTATAGATGACGTCTATAGTATAGATGACGTCTATAGTATAGATGACGTCTATAGTATAGATGACGTCTATAGTATAGATGACATCTATAGTATAGATGACGTCTACAGTATAGATGACATCTATAGTATAGATGACGTCTAAAGTATAGATGACGTCTAAAGTATAGATGACGTCTATAGTATAGACGACGTCTATAGTATAGATGACGTCTATAGTATAGATGACGTCTATAGTATAGATGACGTCTATAGTATAGATGACGTCTACAGTATAGATGACGTCTATAGTATAGATGACGTCTACAGTATAGATGACGTCTATAGTATAGATGACATCTATAAAGTAGATGACATCTATAGTAAAGATGACATCTACAGTATAGATGACGTCTATAGTGTAGATGACGTCTATAGTAATGATGGCGTCCATAGTATAGATGACGTCTATAGTATAGATGACGTCTACAGTATAGATGACGTCTATAGTGTAGGTGACATCTACAGTGTAGATGACTATAGATGACGTCTATAGTATTGATGACGTCTATAGTATAGATGACGTCTACAGTGTAGATTGCATCTATAAAGTAGATGACATCTATAGTATAGATGACATCTATAAAGTAGACGACATCTATAGTATAGATGACATCAATAGTATAGATGACGTCTATAATGTAGATGACGTCTATAGTATAGATGACGTCTATAGTATAGATGACGTCCATAGTGTAGATGACGTCTATAGTATAGATGACGTCTACAGTATAGATGACGTCTATAGTGTAGGTGACATCTATAGTGTAGATGATATCTAAAGTATAGATGAATTCTATAGTGTAGATGACATCTATAGTATAGATGACGTCTAAAGTGTAGATGACGTCTATAGTGTAGATGACGTCTATAGTGTAGATGACATCTATAGTATAGATGACGTCTATAGTATAGATGAGGTCTATAGTATTGCTGGCGTCTATAGCATAGATGATGTCTATAGTTAAGATGATGTCTATAGTAAAGATGACGTCTATAGTAAAGATGACGTCTATAGTATAGATGACGTCTATAGTATAGTTGACGTCTATAGTATAGATGAAGTCCATAGTATAAATGACGTCTATAGTATAGTGTAGATGACGTCTAAAGTATAGATGACGTCTATAGTGTAGATGACGTCTATAGTGTAGATGACATCTATAGTATAGATGACGTCTATAGTGTAGATGACGTCTATAGTGTAGATGACGTCTATAGTGTAGATGACGTCTAAAGTATAGATGACGTCTATAGTGTAGATGACGTCTATAGTGTAGATGACGTCTATAGTGTTGATGACATCTATAGTATAGATGACGTCTATAGTATTGATGACGTCTATAGTATAGATGAGGTCTATAGTAAAGATGATGTCTATAGTAAAGATGACGTCTATAGTGTAGATGACGTCTATAGTATAGATGACGTCTATAGTATAGATGACGTCCATAGTATAGATGACGTCTATGGTATAGATGTCGTCTACAGCATAGATGACGTCTATAGTTTAGGTGACATCTATAGTGTAGATGATATCTTTAGTATAGATGAAGTCTATAGTGTAGATGACATCTTAAGTATAGATGACGTCTATAGTGTAGATGACGTCAAAAGTATAGATGACGTCTATAGTGTAGATGACGTCTATAGTGTAGATAACATCTATAGTATAGATGACGTCTATAGTGTAGATGACGTCTATAGTGTTGATGACATCTATAGTATAGATGACGTCTATAGTATTGATGACGTCTATAGTATAGATGAGGTCTATAGTAAAGATGACGTCTATAGTAAAGATGACGTCTATAGTATAGATGACCTCTATAGTATAGATGACGTCTATAGTATAGATGATGTCTATAGTATAGATGATGTCTATAGTATAGATGACGTCTATAGTATAGATGACGTCTATAGTATAGATGACGTCTATAGTATAGATGACATCTATAATAAAGATGACATCTAACGCGAGCTGTCTGCTGGATCCCTGGGAAACTGGGGAAAACGGCGGATGTGCTGAAGCGTTTGCGAGCCCAGAATCCTGGCCTCGACACAAAAGCCTGGATGGTGCGTTCGCATAAGAAGAGTCCGAAAGAGCTAGGACTTGTCTTATCGCATCCTTATCCTTAGAGGCTGTCATGATCGAAAGGTTTTGTGCCCAAGATCTGGTTGCTGCCTCTATTCCCTGCCATGCTAACGGAAAATGGGAAACCTTTGTCGTTGCCTCGGCCTACTTCCCCTATGACTCTTTGACTCCTCCTCCACCAAAGGCAGTTGTTGAGCTTGTAGATTAATGTGAATCCAAAAGATTGGGTCTCGTCTTGTGCTGCGATGCTTATGCTCAGAATACTGTCTGGGGCAGCAGCAAATGTAACGCAAGAGGAGATCGTCTTTTGGAATTCATCTTATCGTCTGACATTACCATCAATAATTTGGGTCACAGACCCACTTTTGTTACCGTCAGGAGACAGCAGGTAATCGACCTTACCCTGTCCAACAAGTTTTCAAGGACTATCGCAAAATGGAGGGTATCGCCAGAAAGCACCCTGTCAGATCACAGATACATCGAATTTCAAATCAATTGCGAAGTTCTACCTTTGCAAGAGAGGAGAAATCCGAGAAAAACGAATTGGTCACAGTTTAGAGAGGAGCGTGGCCACTCTGTTCAAGTTCCACTCAAACTGAGTTCACGACAAGGGGTAGAGATGTCTGCTCAAAATCTGAACAGCATTCTTACCCGTTGTTTTGAACTCGCGTGCCCAGTTACGAAAAACCTCCGTAGAAAATCGGTACCTTGGTGGAATGCCGAACTGCAGCGTATTCGCAAAGAGACCAGTAAGCTCCTGAATCGGTCCTTAAAAACCAATTTAGTAGAAGACTGGAATCTATATCGATCAAGGCAAAAGTATTTTAAGAGACTTATTCGCAAGTCGAAAAATGACTCTTATAAAAAATTTTGTGACGAGATCGAATCTCTAAGTGAAACTAGTAGGCTTGTGAAAGTTCTTCAGAGGAACAGACCAAGCAGACTCGCTTCAATACTCAAACCTGATGGCACCTACACTGAGACCAAGGCGGAGACCTACAGTCTTCTCCTTGAGACTCACTTCCCGGGAAATCAGGTCACCACGTGCTCTTCAGTGGTACTGGCAACGGTGGCCACTGCTGAACCAGCGAATACAACGCGGCTTAACTGGTACATTGCATCTAGAGTGGTGACTGATGACGCTATCAAATATGCTATTGCATCTTTTGAGAGCTTTAAGTCACCTGGTCCAGATGGAATCTACCCGGCTATGCTGAAGCAAGGTTTAGGTCAGCTGTTGCCCACGTTGAAAAGAATTTTCACTGCGAGCCTTGCCTTGGCTTACATACCCACCCTTTGGCGTATGGTTAAAGTCGTTTTCATACCAAAACCTGGTAAGTCAGACTATAGCCTTGCCAAAAGCTTCATACCCATAAGTCTGTCTTCCTTCCTGCTGAAAAGCTTAGAGAGACTGGTTGAGCTGCGCGTGCGCAAAGTTGCTCTTCGTTTGCACCCTCTTTCTGAGATGCAACACGCTTATCAGCGCGGAAAATCCTGCGAAACTGCGCTTCAAAACCTTGTTGGTAGGATTGAATGTGCTCTTGACTAGAAGAAGATTCACCTTTTCAAGATTCGCGTTTTCGTCGATATTGAGGGTGCTTTTGATAACGCGACGTTTGATAGCATGTGCAACTCAGCCAGACAACATGGTGTAGATGAAACATTAGTTCAATGGATTAGGGCAATGCTAATGAACAGGACGCTGATAACCGAAGCAGATTGTGGCAAGTGCGTCATAACTGGGGTAAACAAGGGCTGCCCGCAAGGTGGTGTTCTGTCTCCCCTTTTATGGTGCATGGTTGTAGACTCTCTTCTATCGGCTCTCAACCTTCCTGGAACCTACACACAAGCCTACGCGGATGATGTCGCCGTTCTTTCTGTCGGCTCAAACCTAGGGACTGTGTGCTCTCAGGCGCAGAGATCCCTGGACTTGATCGATGATTTGTGCACTAGGAATGGGCTTTCAGTGAATCCTCTTAAAACTACGGTTGTTCTCTTTACGAGAAGGAGGAAGGTCACTGGTCTGACTCAACTAGTGCTAAAAGGTGTCACTATCCCGATATCCGATGAAGTCAAATATCTGGGAGATATTTGTAGAAGAAATTATAGAAAACTTCTATGGTCCAAGCATGTTGAATCCAAAACCGAAAAAGCATTGTCCACCTTCTGGCAGTGCAGAGGCGCTTTTGGCAAGACATGGGGCTTATCTCCGAAAAGGGTCCTCTGGATCTATACTGCCATGGTTAGACCACTCCTCTCATAGGCATCGGTTGTTTGGTGGAACAGGCTTTCGCGGAAACGTGTTACTACCTCTTTTGCCAAACTCCAAAGAACGGCTTGTCTTGGCTGCACAGGGGCCTTCCCTAGCACGCCGGGCTCTGTTCTAGATGCTTTGATGAACCTCCCCCCCCCCCCCATATATTTATCATGGGGTGCACGCTGAAAACCATATTTCGCTTAAAGAGAGGCGGTTTTTGGTACCACACGCATTGGAATTTTGAAGAACTTGTTCGAGAATTGTCCTTTGACACCTGTCTTATGGACATGCCCTCTGACGCAAGGACCCCAGAAATCCTTTTGCGACAAAATTACCAAGTCAACTTTCCTCAGGTAATGAAATGGCTTCAGCCAGACTCTGAACCAGGGAAAGAATGCCATCGTATTTTCACGGATGGCTCCAAAACCGGACAGGGGTCTGGTGCTGGAGTCTTTGTGGAAAGCGAGAACATCAGACTCCACTACCCCTTAGGTAAATATGCGTCTGTCTTCCAAGCGGAGATTTTTGCTATCCTAATGGCTATGCGCTATACTGTGACTAACAGGTGGAGGGCAAGAAGCATATGCGTTTGCAGTGACAGCCAAGCCGCTCTAAATGCGTTGCTCAACCCTCTTACCTCGTCCAAGATAGTGCTCGAACTCAAGAATTCGTTGAACTTAGTCAGAAGGCTAAATGCAGTGAATCTTGTTTGGGTTCCAGGTCACACTGGTATCCAGGGAAATGAGATCTCTGATGAGCTTGCCAGATTTGGCTCAGAAGAGGTTTTCTCAGGACCCGAACCTGCTTTAGGCCTGCCTGTATCTGTTGTCACGTCTGCCATTGATACTTGAGAGACTAAACGACTACGCCCGGACATCTGCGAGGGGTCAGCGTCTTTTCTTCTATCTCTTAGGAGAATCGATTGCAGACTTCTTGTAGGCGTCCTTACCGGCCGCCAAGCTTTTGCTAGACATTTGAATGTGTTAGGCTTAAGTGAAACCACCACCTGTCTTGCCTGTGGAGAGGACGACAATACAGCGGAACAATTTCTCTGTAGTTGTCCTGCCTTTGCTCGCATCAGGTGGCGGATCTTTGGGGCTGACGTGGTGAGTGCCGAACACCTAAGCTCTTTATCACTGAAGCTCCTTCTCATCTTTCTTCGAAAGACGGGTAAACTAAATACATTAATGTAAGGTAGTACAATGGACCAGTAGTTGTGTCTGAGTGCTCCATCGGATAGTAGCAACCTCTAACAAAAACAACAATAGATGACGTCTATAGTATAGATGACATCTATAGTATAGATAAATAAAGATAGATAAAAAAAGATAAAGAAAGTAGATAGATATATAGATATATAGATAGTATAGATAAAAAAGTATAGATGACATCTATAGTTTAGATGATGTCTATAGTATAGACGACGTCTATAGTATAGATGACGTCTATAGTATAGATGACGTCTATAGTGTTGATGACGTCTATAGTATAGATGACGTCTATAGTATAGATGACGTCTATAGTATAGATGACGTCTATAGTATAGATGACGTCTATAGTATAGATGACGTCTATAGTATAGATGACGTCTATAGTTTAGATGACGTCTATAGTTTAGATGACGTCTATAGTATAGATGACGTCTATAGTATAGATGACGTCTATAGTATAGATGACGTCTATAGTATAGATGACGTCTATAGTATAGATGACGTCTATAGTATAGATGACGTCTATAGTATAGATGACGTCTATAGTATAGATGACGTCTATAGTATAGATGACGTCTATAGTATAGATGACGTCTATAGTATAGATGACGTCTTTAGTATAGATGACGTCTATAGTATAGATGACGTCTACAGTATAGATGACGTCTACAGTATAGATGACGTCTATAGTATAGATGACGTCTATAGTATAGCTGATCTCTATAGTATAGATGACGTCTATAGTATAGATGACGTCTTTAGTATAGATGACGTCTATAGTATAGATGACGTCTATAGTATAGATGACGTCTTTAGTATAGATGACGTCTATAGTATAGATGACGTCTATAGTATAGATGACGTCTATAGTATAGATGACGTCTATAGTATAGATGACGTCTATAGTATAGATGACGTCTATAGTATAGATGACGTCTATAGTGTAGATGACATCTATAAAGTAGATGACATCTATAAAGTAGATGACATCTAAAGTATAGATGACGTCTATAGTGTAGATGACGTCTATAGTATAGATGACGTCCATAGTATAGATGACGTCTATAGTATAGATGACGTCTACAGTATAGATGACGTCTATAGTGTAGGTGACATCTATAGTGTAGATGACATCTATAGTATAGATGAAGTCTATAGTGTAGATGACATCTATAGTATAGATGAAGTCTATAGTGTAGATGACATCTATAGTATAGATGACGTCTATAGTGTAGATGACATCTATAGTATAGATGACGTCTATAGTGTAGATGACGTCTATAGTGTAGATGACTGCTATAGTATAGATGACGTCTATAGTATTGATGAGGTCTATAGTATAGATGACGTCTATAGTATAGATGACGTCTATAGTATAGATGACGTCTATAGTCTAGATGACGTTTATAGTGTAGATGACATCTATAAGGTAGATGACGTCTATAGTATAGATGACGTCTATAGTGTGGATGACATCTATAAAGTAGATGACATCTATAGTATAGATGACGTCTATAGTACAGATGACGTCTATAGTATAGATGACGTCTAAAGTATAGATGACGTCTATAGTATAGATGACGTCTATAGTATAGATGACGTCTATAGTATAGATGACGTCTATAGTATAGATGACGTCTATAGTATAGATGATGTCTATAGTATAGATGATGTCTATAGTATAGATGACGTCCATAGTATAGATGATGTCTATAGTATAGATGACGTCTATAGTATGGATGACGTCTATAGTGTAGATGACATCTTTAAAGTAGATGACGTCTATAGTATAGATGACGTCTATAGTGTGGATGACATCCATAAAGTAGATGACATCTATAGTATAGATGACATCTATAGTAAAGATGACATCTATAGTATAGAGTACATCTATACTATAGATGTATCTATAGTATAGTACGTCTATAGTAAAGATGACAACTGTAGTACAGAAGACGTCTAGAGTGTAGATGACGTCTATAGTATAGATGACGTCCATAGTATAAATGACGTCTATAGTATAGATGACGTCTACAGTATAGATGACGTCTATAGTGCAAATGACATCTATAGTGTAGATGACATCTATAGTGTAGATGACGTCTATAGTGTAGCTGAGGTCTATAGTATAGATGACGTCTATAGTATATATGACCTCTATAGTATAGATGACGTCTATAGTATGGATGACGTCTTTAGTATAGATGACGTCTATAGTATAGATGACGTCTAAAGTATAGATGATGTCTATAGTATAGATGACGTCTATAGTATAGATGACTTCTATAGTATAGATGACGTCTATAGTATGGATGACGTCTTTAGTATAGATGACGTCTATAGTATAGATGACGTCTAAAGTATAGATGATGTCTATAGTATAGATGACGTCTATAGTATAGATGACTTCTATAGTATAGATGACGTCTATAGTATGGATGACGTCTTTAGTATAGATGACGTCTATAGTATAGATGACGTCTAAAGTATAGATGATGTCTATAGTATAGATGACGTCTATAGTATAGATGACTTCTATAGTATAGATGACGTCTATAGTATGGATGACGTCTTTAGTATAGATGACGTCTATAGTATAGATGACGTCTATAGTGTAGATGACATCTATAAAGTAGATGACGACATCTATAGTATAGATGACGTATATAGTGTAGATGACGTCTATAGTATAGATGACGTCTATAGTATAGATGACGTCTATAGTATAGATGACGTCTATAGTATAGATGACGTTTATAGTGTAGATGACATCTATAAGGTAGATGACGTCTATAGTATAGATGACGTCTATAGTGTGGATGACATCTATAAAGTAGATGACATCTATAGTATAGATGACGTCTATAGTACAGATGACGTCTATAGTATAGATGACGTCTAAAGTATAGATGACGTCTATAGTATAGATGACGTCTATAGTATAGATGACGTCTTTAGTATAGATGACGTCTATAGTATAGATGACGTCTATAGTGTAGATGACATCTATAAAGTAGATGACGACATCTATAGTATAGATGACGTATATAGTGTAGATGACGTCTATAGTATAGATGACGTCTATAGTATAGATGACGTCTATAGTATAGATGATGTCTATAGTATAGATGATGTCTATAGTATAGATGACGTCCATAGTATAGATGATGTCTATAGTATAGATGACGTCTATAGTATGGATGACGTCTATAGTGTAGATGACATCTATAAAGTAGATGACGTCTATAGTATAGATGACGTCTATAGTGTGGATGACATCCATAAAGTAGATGACATCTATAGTATAGATGACATCTATAGTAAAGATGACATCTATAGTATAGAGTACATCTATACTATAGATGTATCTATAGTATAGTACGTCTATAGTAAAGATGACAACTGTAGTACAGAAGACGTCTAGAGTGTAGATGACGTCTATAGTATAGATGACGTCCATAGTATAAATGACGTCTATAGTATAGATGACGTCTACAGTATAGATGACGTCTATAGTGCAAATGACATCTATAGTGTAGATGACATCTATAGTATAGATGACGTCTATAGTGTAGCTGAGGTCTATAGTATAGATGACGTCTATAGTATATATGACCTCTATAGTATAGATGACGTCTATAGTATGGATGACGTCTTTAGTATAGATGACGTCTATAGTATAGATGACGTCTAAAGTATAGATGATGTCTATAGTATAGATGACGTCTATAGTATAGATGACTTCTATAGTATAGATGACGTCTATAGTATGGATGACGTCTTTAGTATAGATGACGTCTATAGTATAGATGACGTCTAAAGTATAGATGATGTCTATAGTATAGATGACGTCTATAGTATAGATGACTTCTATAGTATAGATGACGTCTATAGTATGGATGACGTCTTTAGTATAGATGACGTCTATAGTATAGATGACGTCTAAAGTATAGATGATGTCTATAGTATAGATGACGTCTATAGTATAGATGACTTCTATAGTATAGATGACGTCTATAGTATGGATGACGTCTTTAGTATAGATGACGTCTATAGTATAGATGACGTCTATAGTGTAGATGACATCTATAAAGTAGATGACGACATCTATAGTATAGATGACGTATATAGTGTAGATGACGTCTATAGTATAGATGACGTCTATAGTGTAGATGACGTCTATAGTATAGATGATGTCTATAGTATAGATGACGTCTATAGTATAGATCACGTCTATAGTATAGATGACGTCTATAGTATAGATCACGTCTATAGTATAGATGACGTCTATAGTTTAGATGATGTCTATAGTATAGATGACGTCTGTAGTATAGATGACGTCTATAGTATAGATGACGTCTATAGTATAGATGACGTCTATAGTATAGATGACGTCTATAGTATAGATGACGTCTATAGTATATATGACTTCCATAGTATAGATGACGTCTATAGTATAGATGATGTCTATAGTATAGATGACGTCTATTGTATAGATGACGTCTATTTTTTAGATGACGTCTATAGTATAGATGACGTCTATAGTATAGATGGCGACTATAGTATAGATGACGTCTATAGTATAGATGGCGACACTATCGTATAGATGACGTCTATAGTATAGATGACGTCCATAGTATAGATGACGTCTATAGTATAGATGACATCTACAGTATAGATGACGTCTATAGTGTATGTGACATCTATAGTGTAGATGACATCTATAGTATAGATGACGTCTATAGTATAGATGACGTGTATAGTATAGATGACGTCTATAGTATAGATGACGTCCATAGTATAGATGACGTCTAAAGTGTAGATGATGTCTTCAGTTTAGATGATGTCTATAGTGTAGATGACGCCTATAGTATAGATGA
This sequence comes from Neoascia interrupta, assembly GCA_947623515.1. Taxonomy (NCBI): domain Eukaryota; kingdom Metazoa; phylum Arthropoda; class Insecta; order Diptera; family Syrphidae; genus Neoascia; species Neoascia interrupta. Next base: position 424,517 of record CANQKQ010000030.1, read on the forward strand.
CGTCTATAGTATAGATGACGTCTATAGTATAGATGACGTCTATAGTATAGATGACGTCTATAGTATAGATGACGTCTATAGTATAGATGACGTCTATAGTATAGATGACGTCTATAGTAGAGATGACGTCGATAGTATAGATGACGTCTATTGTATAGATGACGTCTATTGTTTAGATGACGTCTATAGTATAGATGACGTCTATTGTATAGATGACGTCTATTGTTTAGATGACGTCTATAGTATAGATGACGTCTATAGTATAGATGACGTCTATAGTATAGATGACGTCTATAGTATAGATGACGTCTATAGTATAGATGACGTCTATAGTATAGATGACGTCTATAGTATAGATGACGTCTATAGTATAGATGACGTCTATAGTATAGATGACGTCTATAGTATAGATGACGTCTATAGTATAGATGACGTCTATAGTATAGATGGCAACAAAAGTATAGATGACGTCTATAGTATAGATGACGTCTATAGTATAGGTGACGTCTATAGTATAGATGACGTCTATAGTATAGATGACGTCTATACTATAGATGGCGTCTAAAGTATAGATGATGTCTACAGTATAGATGATGTCTATAGTATAGATGACGTCTATAGTATAGATGATGTCTATAGTATAGATGACGTCTATAGTATAGATGACGTCTATAGTATAGATGACGTCTATAGTATAGATGGCGTCTAAAGTATAGATGATGTCTACAGTATAGATGATGACTATAGTATAGATGACGCCTATAGTATAGATGATGTCTATAGTATAGATGACGTCTATAGTATAGATGACGTCTATAGTATAGGTGACGTCTATAGTATAGATGACGTCTATAGTATAGATGACGTCTATACTATAGATGGCGTCTAAAGTATAGATGATGTCTACAGTATAGATGATGTCTATAGTATAGATGACGCCTATAGTATAGATGATGTCTATAGTATAGATGACGTCTATAGTATAGATGACGTCTATACTATAGATGGCGTCTAAAGTATAGATGATGTCTACAGTATAGATGATGTCTATAGTATAGATGACGCCTATAGTATAGATGATGTCTATAGTATAGATGACGTCTATGGTATAGATGACGTCTATAGTATAGATGACGTCTATAGTATAGATGACGTCTATAGTATAGATGACGTCTATAGTATAGATGACGTATATAGTATAGATGACGTCTATAGTATAGATAACGTCTATAGAATAGATGACGTCTATAGTATAGATGACGTCTATAGTATAGATGGCGACTATAGTATAGATGACGTCTATAGTATAGATGACGTCTATAGTATAGATGACGTCTATTGTATAGATGACGTCTATAGTATAGATGACGTCTTTAGTGAAGATGACGTCTATAGTATAGATGACGTCTTTAGTGAAGATGACGTCTATAGTATAGATGACGTCTATAGTATAGACGACGTCTATAGTATAGATGACGTCTATAGTATAGATGACGTCTATAGTATAGATGACGTCTATGGTATAGATGAAGTCTATAGTATAGATGACGTCTATATTATAGATGACGTCTGAAGTATAGATGACATCTGAAGTATAGATGACGTCTGTAGTATAGATGACGTCTGTAGTATAAACCACATCTATAGTATAGATGACGTCTATAGTATAAATGACGTCTATAGTATAAATGACGTCTATAGTATAAATGACGTTTATAGTATAAATGACGTCTATAGTATAGATGACGTCTATAGTATAGATGACGTCTTTAGTATAGATGACGTCTTAAGTATAGACGACGTCTAAAGAATAGATGACGTCTATAGTATAGATGACGTCTATAGTATAGATGACGTCTATAGTATAGATGACGTCTATAGTATAGATGACATCTATAGTATAGATGACATCTATAGTATAGATGACATCTATAGTATAGATGACATCTATAGTATAGATGACGTATATAGTATAGATGACGTCTATAGTATAGATGACGTCTATAGTATAGATGACGTCTATAGTATAGATGACGTCTATAGTATAGATGACGTCTTTAGTATAGATGACGTCTATAGTATAGATGACGTCTATAGTATAGATGACGTCTATAGTATAGATGACGTCTATAGTACAGATGACGTCTATAGTATAGATGACGTCTATAGTATAGATGACGTCTATAGTAAAGATGGCGTCTATAGTATAGATGACGTCTATAGTATAGATGACGTCTATAGTATAGATGACGTCTATAGTATAGATGACATCTATAGTATAGATGACATCTATAGTATAGATGACATCTATAGTATAGATGACGTATATAGTATAGATGACGTCTATAGTATAGATGACGTCTATAGTATAGATGACGCCTATAGTATAGATGACGTTTATAGTATAGATGACGTTTATAGTATAGATGACGTCTATAGTATAGATGACGTTTATAGTATAGATGACGTCTATAGTATAGATGACGTCTATAGTATAGATGGCGTTTATAGTATAGATGACGTCTATAGTATAGATGACGTCTATAGTATAGATGACGTCTTTAGTATCGATGAAGCATTTAGTATACTATAGACGTCTATAGTATAGATGACGTCTATAGTATAGATGACGTCTATAGTATAGATGACGTCTATAGTATAGATGACGTCTATAGTATAGATGACGTCTATAGTATAGATGACGTCTATAGTATAGATGACGTCTATAGTATAGATGACGTCTATAGTTTAGATGATGTCTATAGTATAAATGACGTCTATAGTTTAGATGATGTCTATAGTATAGATGACGTCTATAGTATAGATGACGTCTATAGTATATATGACTTCCATAGTATAGATGACGTCTATAGTATAGATGATGTCTATAGTATAGATGACGTCTATTGTATAGATGACGTCTATTGTATAGATGACGTCTATTGTATAGATGAAGTCTATTGTATAGATGACGTCTATAGTATAGATGACGTCTATAGTATAGATGACGTCTATAGTATAGATGACGTCTATAGTATAGATGACGTCTATAGTATAGATGACGTGTATAGTATAGATTACGTCTATAGTACAGATGACGTCTATAGTATAGATGACGTCTATAGTATAGATGGCGACTATAGTATAGATGACGTCTATAGTATAGATGGCGACACTATCGTATAGATGACGTCTATAGTATAGATGACGTCCATAGTATAGATGACGTCTATAGTATAGATGACGTCTACAGTATAGATGACGTCTATAGTGTATGTGACATCTATAGTGTAGATGACATCTATAGTATAGATGACGTCTATAGTGTAGATGACGTCTATTGTATAGATGACGTCTATAGTATAGATGACGTCTATAGTATAGATGATGTCTATAGTATAGATGACGCCAATAGTATAGATGACGTTAATAGTATAGATGACGTCTATAGTATAGATGACGTCTATAGTATAGATGACGTCTATAGTATAGATGACGTCTATAGTATAGATGACAACTATAGTACAGATGACGTCTATAGTATTAGATGACGTCTATAGTATAGATGACGTCCATAGTATAAATGACGTCTATAGTATAGATGACGTCTACAGTATAGATGACGTCTATAGTGTAAATGACATCTATAGTGTAGATGACATCTATAGTATAGATGACATCTATAGTATAGATGACATCTATAGTATTGATGACGTCTATAGTGTAGCTGAGGTCTATAGAATAGATGACGTCTTTAGTATAGATGACCTCTATAGTATAGATGACGTCTATAGTATAGATGACGTCTATAGTATAGATGACGTCTATAGTTTAGATGACGCCTATAGTATAGATGACGTCTAAAGTATAGATGATGTCTATAGTATAGATGACGTCTATAGTATAGATGACGTCTATAGTATAGATGACGTCTATAGTATAGATGACGTCTATAGTATAGATGACGTCTATAGTATAGATGACGTCTATAGTAAAGAAGACGTCTATAGTTTAGATGATGTCTATAGTATAAATGACGTCTATAGTTTAGATGATGTCTATAGTATAGATGACGTCTATAGTATAGATGACGTCTATAGTATAGATGACGTCTATAGTATATATGACTTCCATAGTATAGATGACGTCTATAGTATAGATGATGTCTATAGTATAGATGACGTCTATTGTATAGATGACGTCTATTGTATAGATGACGTCTATTGTATAGATGACGTCTATTGTGTAGATGACGTCTATTGTATAGATGATGTCCATAGTATAGATGACGTCTATAGTATAGATGACGTCTATAGTATAGATGACGTCTATAGTATAGATGAAGTCTATAGTACAGATGACGTCTATAGTATAGATGACGTCTATAGTATAGATGGCGACTATAGTATAGATGACGTCTATAGTATAGATGGCGACACTATCGTATAGATGACGTCTATAGTATAGATGACGTCCATAGTATAGATGACGTCTATAGTATAGATGACGTCTACAGTATATATGACGTCTATAGTGTATGTGACATCTATTGTGTAGATGACATCTATAGTATAGATGATGTCTATAGTGTAGATGACATCTATTGTATAGATAACGTCTATAGTATAGATGACGTCTATAGTATAGATGATGTCTATAGTATAGATGACGCCAATAGTATAGATGACGTCTATAGTATAGATGACGTCTATAGTATAGATGACGTCTATAGTATAGATGACGTCTATAGTATAGATGACGTCTATAGTATAGATGACGTCTATAGTATAGATGACGTCTATAGTATAGATGACGTCTATAGTATAGATGACGTCTATAGTATAGATGACGTCTATAGTATAGATGACGTCTATAGTATAGATGACGTCTATAGTATAGATGACAACTATAGTACAGATGACGTCTATAGTGTAGATGACGTCTATAGTATAGATGACGTCCATAGTATAAATGACGTCTATAGTATAGATGACGTCTACAGTATAGATGACGTCTATAGTGTAAATGACGTCTATAGTGTAGATGACATCTATAGTATAGATGACACCTATAGTATAGATGACGTCTATAGTGTAGCTGAGGTCTATAGAATAGATGACGTCTATAGTATAGATGACTTCTATAGTATAGATGACGTCTATAGTATGGATGACGTCCTAAGTATAGATGACATCTATAGTATAGATGACGTCTATAGTATAGATGACGTCTAAAGTATAGATGATGTCTATAGTGATGATGTCTATATAGATGGCGACTATAGTATAGATGACGTCTATAGTTTAAATGACGTCTATAGTATAGATGGCGACTATAGTATAGATGACGTCTATAGTATAGATGACGTCTATAGTATAGATGACGTCTACTGTATAGATGACGTCTATAGTGTATGTGACGTCTATAGTGTAGATGACATCTATAGTATAGATGACGTCTATAGTGTAGATGACGTCTATAGTATAGATGACGTCTATAGTATAGATGACGTCTAAAGTATAGATGATGTCTACAGTATAGATGATGTCTATAGTATAGATGACATCTATAGTATAGATGACATCTATAGTATAGATGACGTCTATAGTATAGATGACGTCTATAGTATAGATGACATCTATAGTATAGATGACGTCTATAGTATAGATGACGTCTATAGTATAGATGACGTCTATAGTATAGATGACGTCTATAGTATAGATGACGTCTATAGTATAGATGACGTCTATAGTATAGATGACGTCTATAGTATAGATGACGTCTATAGTATAGATGACGTCTATTGTATAGATGACGTCTATTGTATAGATGACGTCTATAGTATAGATGGCGACTATAGTATAGATGACGTCTATAGTATAGATGACGTCTATTGTATAGATGACGTCTATAGTATAGATGACGTCTTTAGTAAAGATGACGTTTATAGTATAGATGACGTCTATAGTATAGATGACGTCTATAGTATAGATGACGTCTATAGTATAGATGAAGTCTATAGTATAGATGACGTCTATAGTATAGATGACGTCTATAGTATAGATGACGTCTATAGTATAGATGACGTCTATAGTATAAATGACGTCTATAGTATAGATGACGTCTATAGTATAGATGACGTCTATAGTATAGATGACGTCTATAGTATAGATGACGTCTATAGTATAGAGGAAGTCTATAGTATAGATGACGTCTATAGTATAGATGACGTCTGAAGTATAGATGACGTCTATAGTATAGATGACGTCTGAAGTATAGATGACGTCTGTAGTATAAACGACCTCTATAGTATAGATGACGTCTGTAGTATAAACGACCTCTATAGTATAGATGACGTCTATAGTATAAATGACGTCTATAGTATAGATGACGTCTATAGTATAGATGGCGTCTATAGTATAGATGACGTCTAAAGTATTGACGACGTCTAAAGAATAGATGACGTCTATAGTACAGATGACGTCTATAGTACAGATGACTTCTATAGTATAGATGACCTCTATAGTATAGATGACGTCTATAGTACAGATGACGTCTATAGTACAGATGATGTCTATAGTACAGATGACGTCTATAGTACAGATGACGTCTATAGTATAGATGACTTCTATAGTGTAGATGACGTCTAAAGTCTAGCTGAGGTCTATAGTATAGATGACGTCTATAGTATAGATGACCTCTATAGTATAGATGACGTCTATAATATAGATGACGTCTATAGTATAGATGACATCTATAGTATTGATGACGTCTATAGTATAGATGACGTCTATAGTATAGATGACGTCTATAGTATAGATGACGTCTATAGTATAGATGACGTCTATAGTATAGATGACGTCTATAGTATAGATGACGTCTATAGTATAGATGACATCTATAGTATAGATGACGTCTATAGTATAGATGACGTCTATAGTATAGATGACGTCTATAGTATAGATGACGTCTATAGTATAGATGACGTCTATAGTATAGATGACGTCTATAGTATAGATGACGTCTATAGTATAGATGACATCTATAGTATAGATGACGTCTATAGTATAGATGACGTCTATAGTATAGATGACGTCTATAGTATAGATGACGTCTGAAGTATAGATGACATCTGAAGTTTAGATGACGTCTGTAGTATAGATGACGTCTGTAGTATAAACGACCTCTATAGTATAGATGACGTCTATAGTATAAATGACGTCTATAGTATAAATGACGTTTATAGTATAGATGACGTCTATAGTATAGATGACGTCTATAGTATAGATGACGTCTAAAGAATAGATGACGTCTATAGTACAGATGACGTCTATAGTACAGATGACGTCTATAGTACAGATGACGTCTATAGTATAGATGACTTCTATAGTATAGATGACCTCTATAGTATAGATGACGTCTATAGTACAGATGATGTCTATAGTACAGATGACGTCTATAGTATAGATGACTTCTATAGTGTAGATGACGTCTAAAGTGTAGCTGAGGTCTATAGTATAGATGACGTCTCTAGTATAGATGACGTCTATAGTATGGATGACGTCTATAATATAGATGACGTCTATAGTATAGATGACGTCTATAGTATAGATGACATCTATAGTGTAGATGACGTCTATAGTATAGATGACGTCTATAGTATAGATGACGTCTATAGTATAGATGACGTCTATAGTATAGATGACGTCTATAGTATAGATGACGTCTATAGTATAGATGACGTCTATAGTATAGATGACGTCTATAGTATAGATGACGTCTATAGTATAGATGACGTCTATAGTATGGATGACGTCTATAGTATAGATGACGTCTTTAGTATAGATGACGTCTATAGTATAGATGACGTCTTTAGTATAGATGACGTCTTTAGTATATATGACGTCTTAGTATAGATGACATCTATAGTATGGATGACGTCTATAATATAGATGACGTCTATAGTATAGATGACGTCTATAGTATAGATGACATCTATAGTGTAGATGACGTCTATAGTATAGATGACGTCTATAGTATAGATGATGTCTTTAGTATATATGACGTCTTAGTATAGATGACATCTATAGTATAGATGACGTCTATAGTATAGATGACGTCTATAGTATGAATGACGTTTAAAGTATAGATGACGTCTATAGTATAGATGACATCTATAGTATTGATGACGTCTATAGTATAGATGACGTCTATAGTATAGATGACGTCTATAGTATAGATGACGTCTATAGTATAGATGACGTCTATAGTATAGATGACATCTATAGTATAGATGACGTCTATAGTATAGATGACGTCTATAGTATAGATGACGTCTATAGTATAGATAACGTCTATAGTATAGATGACGTCTATAGTATAGATGACGTCTATAGTATAGATGACGTCTATAGTATAGATGACGTCTATAGTATAGATGACGTCTATAGTATGGATGACGTCTATAGTATAGATGACGTCTTTAGTATAGATGACGTCTTTAGTATAGATGATGTCTTTAGTATATATGACGTCTATAGTATAGATGACATCTATAGTATAGATGACGTCTATAGTATAGATGACGTCTATAGTATAGATGACGTCTATAGTATAGATGACGTCTGAAGTATAGATGACATCTGAAGTTTAGATGACGTCTGTAGTATAGATGACGTCTGTAGTATAAACGACCTCTATAGTATAGATGACGTCTATAGTATAAATGACGTCTATAGTATAAATGACGTTTATAGTATAGATGACGTCTATTGTATAAATGACGTCTATAGTATAGATGACGTCTATAGTATAGATGACGTCTAAAGTATTGACGACGTCTAAAGAATAGATGACGTCTATAGTACAGATGACGTCTATAGTACAGATGACGTCTATAGTACAGATGACGTCTATAGTATAGATGACTTCTATAGTATAGATGACCTCTATAGTATAGATGACGTCTATAGTACAGATGATGTCTATAGTACAGATGACGTCTATAGTATAGATGACTTCTATAGTGTAGATGACGTCTTAAGTGTAGCTGAGGTCTATAGTATAGATGACGTCTATAGTATAGATGACGTCTATAGTATGGATGACGTCTATAATATAGATGACGTCTATAGTATAGATGACGTCTATAGTATAGATGACATCTATAGTGTAGATGACGTCTATAGTATAGATGACGTCTATAGTATAGATGACGTCTATAGTATAGATGACGTCTATAGTATAGATGACGTCTATAGTATAGATGACGTCTATAGTATAGATGACGTCTATAGTATAGATGACGTCTATAGTATAGATGACGTCTATAGTATAGATGACGTCTATAGTATAGATGACGTCTATAGCATAGATGACGTCTATAGTATAGATGACGTCTATAGTATGGATGACGTCTATAGTATAGATGACGTCTTTAGTATAGATGACGTCTATAGTATAGATGACGTCTTTAGTATAGATGACGTCTTTAGTATATATGACGTCTTAGTATAGATGACATCTATAGTATGGATGACGTCTATAATATAGATGACGTCTATAGTATAGATGACGTCTATAGTATAGATGACATCTATAGTGTAGATGACGTCTATAGTATAGATGACGTCTATAGTATAGATGATGTCTTTAGTATATATGACGTCTTAGTATAGATGACATCTATAGTATAGATGACGTCTATAGTATAGATGACGTCTATAGTATGGATGACGTTTAAAGTATAGATGACGTCTATAGTATAGATGACGTCTTTAGTATCGATGACGCATTTAGTATACTATAGACGGCTATAGTATAGATGACGTCTATAGTATAGATGACGTCTATAGTATAGATGACGTCTATAGTATAGATGACGTCTATAGTATAGATGACGTCTATAGTATAGATGACGTCTATAGTATAGATGACGTCTATAGTATAGATGACGTCTATAGTATAGATGACGTCTATAGTATAGATGACGTCTATAGTATAGATGACGTCTATAGTATAGATGACGTCTATAGTATATGTAAGGGTTCGCCTTACATTTGCATCGTTTTTATTCAAAGAAATCAAACGTCTATACGTGTCACCCTGTGTACTCACATATCGTTTTGGACAACTCATGCTTAAGTTAGAAACTTAATTATTATGATGAAGTATGTATACTTAATTAGAGTACAGCAAGTCAGACGTACATTGTACATACGATCGCATGATGCATTTCCGGCAAGTTAACATATTTTATGTATACTATAATCCGCACAGTCTATTGTTCTTGTAAATAGTCTACCCAGTTAAGCTAGTTAGATAAGCTCCTACGTAAGATTATGTTCTCGCCAAAGATCAGTTGTAATAAAGTGTTTGCCATCGAATATTGTCTTTTCTCTGATCTTGTTGGAAGCATTACAACTTATCAGAAGTGGGATTGATAACCAAGCGTGGAAAAGTTAATTGCGAAAGATTTTTGTGTGAAGTTCTGTCGAGATTGTTGAATCTAGAAGTAAAAGTATAGTTTTGTTTTCTGCAATTACTTGGTTTAAAAAGAAAAATTGAAAAGACTTAATATGGCAACACGTGCTGCGATATTTTTAGAAAATGCAACTGTGCAGCAGTTAAAGGACAAGTTGTCCGAAATGGGATTGGCCACTACTGGAGTGAAGGCCACGTTGAAGCTTCGGCTGGAGGAAGCTGTTGGAGAACTTGGTAGTGAGCAGATGGATGAGTATTTTCCTGTCAGCGTTCTTGATAGCGTGAGTACGGAGAACAATTCAGAGTTGGAGGAAGAAAATCAGTCGGTGGTGCAAAAATTGAACAGCTTACGTGAATTGGTTGCAAAGAAGGAGGAAATTCACGAGCTACAGCGACGACTAGCTGAGTTGAATAACCCAGTAGAAGCAGTACAATCATCAGTTTCCTTTAGAGACGTTGAGGAGTCTCTACCAACTTTTTCTGGGGACGACAATTACCCGATTAAAATGTGGATAAGGAGCTTCGAAGATGCGCAAAGGATCTACAAATTCGACGACTCAAAATGTTTTATTTTTGCGCAGCGCTTGTTGAGGGGAACTGCGAGGCTGTACCTAAGATCTGCAGCATGCCAATCGTGGAGTGAGCTGAAGGCATCTTTACTGTCGGAGTTTGATCAACATGTCACTGCAACAGACGTCCACAACGCATTGCGGAGTCGCCAAAAGCTGAAGGATGAAAGCTTTCAACAATACGTGCTAAAAATGCAGGAAATTGCTTCGTCAGCTAACATCGATGAGCAGGATATTATCACCTACATAGTAAAAGGTATACCAGACTCCGTTTTTAACAAGCAGATTCTTTTAACAGCCAACACTATCCCTGAGCTAAAAATCGTGCTGAGGAAGTACGAAAAAATGAAGTTCGAGCCCGAGGTTTCTAGTTCAACTTTTTCGAGACCAGTGCCGCAACAAAAATCAGCAGTGACAACGAGTACTAAAACGAACATCAGCATCAAGTGCTATAACTGCCATGAGGCTGGCCACATTAGCACCAATTGTCCAAGGCAACGCAGAGAGAGAGGTGCATGTTTTCGCTGTGGCCAAAAGGGTCACATGGCGTAAGAATGTTCCAAATCGGCTTCAGTGATGGTTCTTCGAGGTGCAGGTGCAGAGAGTTTCAACAACGGTGGTGCTTGCTTTCGCTGTGGTCAAAAAGGCCACATGGTGAAAGAGTGTCCACAACCGGCTTCAGTGATGGTACCTCGAGGCGCCGATACAGATTTTTCCAACGGGAAAGGTCCAACATCCTTAGAAGATTTTTGTGGAGTCTTCCAACACAACTTTGTGAACGATGAGTCTGAAGGTGCCGATTCAACGATGCACGCAATAACTTTGATTGACACCGGAAGCCCTATAAGCTTTGTTCAGCAGAAGTACGTTCCAGCATATTTGATGACAACTTTACCAACCAAGGAAGATTTCGTGGGTATAAATAATAGTAAGCTTATAATCTTTGGCAAAGTATCTTGTAGAGTAAAATTTAATAATATTTTTGTTAGTATTTGTTTATACGTAGTTAAAGATAATACTATGAAAAATACAGTAGTATTAGGACGAGATTTCTTGCAACAAGCCAATATTAAACTTACTCTAGAATCTGTTAAAGTAGATTTAACTGAATCTCATAACAAAAATTTGATAACTAGAAATATGAATGAAAGTATTGATGAAGAAATTAGAGACATTTTAAATATTGATATGGTTGACGATCGCGATGGTATAGGAAATTTAAACATTAACGAAAAGTTGAGTCTTCACGTGAAAGAAAAAATCAAAGTTTTAATCACCCAGAGTATTTCAAACCATAGAATTTCAAAAGATTTTTCCGATTTTGAAATGAAGATCAATTTGACTGACACGAGCCGAGTTTTCAATTGCGCCCCCAGACGTTTGCCATACGCTCACAAGCTACAATTGCAGATAATTTTGGATGATTTAGTTTCTAACAACATTATTAGGGAAAGTGATTCCCCTTACGCGTCTCCCATTGTTTTGGTTCCAAAGAAAACAGGTGAATTGCGTCTCTGCGTTGACTATCGAGATTTGAACAAAGTTACGGTCAAGGACAATGAGCCGATTCCCTTAATAGAAGACCATTTAGATACGCTTAGGGGTAAAAAATATTTCACACTTTTAGACCTGAAAAGTGGCTTTTATCATGTCAAAATGTCTGCGGATTCTGTTAAGTATACCGCTTTTATTACACCTCTAGGCCAGTTTGAGTTTTTGCGCATGCCTTGGGCTGAAGAACGCACCTGCCATCTTTCAACGGTTCATTAAAAAACTTTTCAGTGATCTAATTAGGTCTAGGAAACTTCTTGCTTATATAGATGACTTGTTCATTGCCACGGAAACTGTGAATGAACATTTGCAAATATTACAGCAAGTTTTGGAAGTTGTCCGGAAAAATAATTTGCAATTGCGATTTGACAAGTGTTTGTTTCTTCAGGATAAAATTACCTATTTGGGATACGAAATATCCGCCGATGGAATCGGGCCAAATGCTAGTGGCTTGCGTGCAGTAGCTGACTTTCCCATACCTTCGAACATCAAAGGTGTGCATTCTTTCTTGGGACTCTGCTCTTACTTTAGGAAGTTTATTAAAGATTTCTCAATGCTTGCAGCACCCTTATACGAGCTCTTAAAAAAAAATGCTAGCTTTCATTTTGGTGAGAAAGAGTTGTGCGTATTTGAAACACTTAAACAAATGTTGCTTAACGCTCCTTTGCTTAGCATTTACAATCCTGGAGCGGAAACAGAGTTACACTGTGACGCAAGTAACTTGGGATTTGGTGCAGTTTTAATGCAGCGTCAAGAAGATAAGCGTTTTCATCCCATTTTCTTTTATTCCAAGCGTGCGACTGCTGCAGAGACTCGCTATCACTCTTATGAATTGGAGACGCTTGCGATTGTTTATGCCCTTAGACGTTTTAAAATCTATCTTACCGGAATGAAATTCAAGATCGTTACTGACTGCAAATCACTGACCCTTACTCTGAACAAGAAAATAATCAATCCTAGAATATCCCGTTGGGCTCTCGAGCTTCAGGATTATGATTATGTGATCGAGCATAGGGACGGGAAGAGAATGGGTCATGTCGATGCTCTCAGTAGATGTCATAAAATCTTGATTGTTGAGCCTGATTCATTTGAGCATGCTCTAGCAGCCTCTCAGCAAAAGGATCCGGTGATTAAAAAAATTGTTGAAATGTTGGAGCAAAGAGAAAGTTCCATTTATGAGTTGTTAAATGGACTTGTATATCGCAAAATAGATGGCAATGTATTGTTTTATGTTCCATCAATAATGGAAAGGAATGTGATCCAGACACATCACGATGCTTTGTGCCATTTGGGGGTTGAGAAGTGCTACAAATTCTTAAGACAAACTTATTGGTTTCCAATGATGAAATCAAAAATTAAGAGCTACATTGAAAGCTGTTTAAAATGTATTCACTTCTCTCCTGTGGTAGGAAGAAAGGAAGGAATATTGCACAATATTCCCAAGGGTAGTAAACCCTTCGAAACTATACACGTTGATCATTTTGGTCCATTGCCCCCTTCAGGGCGAAACTATAAACACATCCTTTTAGTATTTGATGGTTTTTCAAAATATACAAAACTGTATCCCTGTAAAAGTACAAGCACACAGGAAGTAATAAAAAGCCTAGAATCTTACTTTAATGCATACAGTAAACCAACGCGTATAATATCTGATAGAGGTAGCTGTTTCACATCTGAGGAATTTTCGAACTTCTGTGGTAAATACAACGTTAAACACATAAAGGTCGCAACGAGTTCGCCACAATCAAATGGGCAAGTCGAGCGAATAAACAAAAGCTTAGCTCCAATGCTTTCCAAGGCAAGTGAATCAGATTCTGGCGAATGGACAAAACACATTAGCCAAATAGAGTTCGCCCTTAATAACGTCGAAAATAAAAGTACTGGACAAAGTCCTAGCATGTTGCTTTTTGGAGTTGCTCAAAAAGTGCAAGTTAACGACAGGAATCGAGAGTTTCTTGAGGAGAATGTTTACGCTAAGGAGCCTAGAAACCTAGAAGTTATTAGACAACGTGCCAGTGAAAAAACAGTTCGAAGTCAGCAAGCTAACAAAGTGTATTTCGATAAGCGGCATAAGCCCCCGCATATTTATAAAATTGGTGATTACGTTATGTTGAGGAATGTTGTAAATACTCCTGGCGTGAATAAAAAATTGATAGCCAAATATAAAGGACCGTTTGAGATTGTAAAAGTTTTGCCCAACGACAGATACTTAATTAGAGATCTAGAAAACCTACAGATTTCGCGGAACGCTTACGAGGGGGTTGCATCCCCTGAGAACATGAAACCCTACGAAATTTTAAATTGAACAAATTCAATAAAATATCAATATTTTAAATGTGCCTTATCTGTTAAAATATATATTTTGGACAAAATTACTTTTCAATAGTACTTTTTAAATTTTATTGACGTTTTACGTTAACTTTGGTAACTTTTTGTAATTTGAATGATGTACAAATTGATAATTGCATTTTTATAACAAGAAATAAAATTGTAACATAATTTCACTTTATGTTTCGTGTCTTGAGACAAAAAAGTTTTTGTAAATGTAAGTACATACGGTGATTAAATCGAGGACGATTTATAGTCAGGATGATCGAGTTGTAAGGGTTCGCCTTACATTTGCATCGTTTTTATTCAAAGAAATCAAACGTCTATACGTGTCACCCTGTGTACTCACATATCGTTTTGGACAACTCATGCTTAAGTTAGAAACTTAATTATTATGATGAAGTATGTATACTTAATTAGAGTACAGCAAGTCAGACGTACATTGTACATACGATCGCATGATGCATTTCCGGCAAGTTAACATATTTTATGTATACTATAATCCGCACAGTCTATTGTTCTTGTAAATAGTCTACCCAGTTAAGCTAGTTAGATAAGCTCCTACGTAAGATTATGTTCTCGCCAAAGATCAGTTGTAATAAAGTGTTTGCCATCGAATATTGTCTTTTCTCTGATCTTGTTGGAAGCATTACATATAGATGACGTCTATAGTATAGATGACGTCTATAGTATAGATGACGTCTATAGTATAGATGACGTCTATAGTATAGATGACGTCTATAGTATAAATGACGTCTATAGTATAAATGACGTTTATAGTATAGATGACGTCTATAGTATAGATGACGTCTATAGTATAGATGACGTCTATAGTATAGATGACGTCTAAAGTATTGACGACGTCTAAAGAATAGATGACGTCTATAGTACAGATGACGTCTATAGTACAGATGACGTCTATAGTACAGATGACGTCTATAGTATAGATGACTTCTATAGTATAGATGACCTCTATAGTATAGATGACGTCTATATTACAGATGACGTCTATAGTACAGATGATGTCTATAGTACAGATGACGTCTATAGTATAGATGACTTCTATAGTGTAGATGACGTCTAAAGTGTAGCAGAGGTCTATAGTATAGATGACGTCTATAGTATAGATGACGTCTATAGTATAGATGACGTCTATAGTATAGATGACGTCTATAATATAGATGACGTCTATAGTATAGATGACGTCTATAGTATAGATGACGTCTATAGTATGGATGACGTCTATAGTATAGATGACGTCTGTAGTATAAATGACGTCTATAGTACAAATGACGTTTATAGTATAGATGACGTCTATAGTATAGATGACGTCTATAGTATAGATGACGTCTATAGTATAGATGACGTCTAAAGTATTGACGACGTCTATAGTATAGATGACGTCTATAGTATGGATGACGTCTATAGTATAGATGACGTCTGTAGTATAAATGACGTCTATAGTACAAATGACGTTTATAGTATAGATGACGTCTGTAGTATAGATGACGTCTGTAGTATAAACGACCTCTATAGTATAGATGACGTCTGTAGTATAAATGACGTCTATAGTACAAATGACGTTTATAGTATAGATGACGTCTATAGTATAGATGACGTCTATAGTATAGATGACGTCTATAGTATAGATGACGTCTAAAGTATTGACGACGTCTAAAGAATAGATGACGTCTATAGTACAGATGACGTCTATTGTACAGATGACGTCTATAGTACAGATGACGTCTATAGTATAGATGACTTCTATAGTATAGATGACCTCTATAGTATAGATGACGTCTATAGTACAGATGACGTCTATAGTACAGATGATGTCTATAGTACAGATGACGTCTATAGTATAGATGACTTCTATAGTGTAGATGACGTCTAAAGTGTAGCTGAGGTCTATAGTATAGATGACGTCTATAGTATAGATGACGTCTATAGTATGGATGACGTCTATAATATAGATGACGTCTATAGTATAGATGACGTCTATAGTATAGATGACATCTATAGTATAGATGACGTCTATAGTATAGATGACGTCTATAGTATAGATGGCGTCTATAGTATAGATGACGTCTATAGTATAGATGACGTCTATAGTATAGATGACGTCTATAGTATAGATGACGTCTATAGTATAGATGACGTCTATAGTATAGATGACGTCTATAGTATAGATGACGTCTATAGTATAGATGACGTCTATAGTATAGATGACGTCTATAGTATGGATGACGTCTATAGTATAGATGACGTCTTTAGTATAGATGACGTCTTTAGTATAGATGACGTCTTTAGTATATAGTATAGATGACGTCTAAGTATAGATGACGTCTATAGTATAGATGACGTCTATAGTATAGATGACGTCTATAGTATAGATGACGTCTATAGTATAGATGATGTCTATAGTATAGATGACGTCTATAGTATAGATGACGTCTATAGTATAGATGACGTCTATAGTATAGATGACGTCTATAGTATAGATGACGTCTATAGTATAGATGACGTCTATAGTATAGATGACGTCTATAGTATAGATGACTTCTATAGTGTAGATGACGTATATAGTATAGATGACGTCTATAGTATAGATGACGTCTATAGTATAGATGACGTCTATAGTATAGATGACGTCTATAGTATAGGTGACGTCTTTAGTATCGATGACGCATTTAGTATACTATAGACGTCTAAAGTATAGATGACGTCTATAGTATAGATGACGTCTATAGTATAGATGACGTCTATAGTATAGATGACGTCTATAGTATAGATGACGTCTATAGTGTAGATGACGTCTATAGTATAGACAACGTCTACAGTATAAATGACGTCTGTTGTATAGATGACGTCTGTAGTATAGATGACGTCTATAGTATAGATGACGTCTCTAGTAAGATGACGTCTGTAGAATAGATGACGTCTATAGTATAGATGACGTCTATAGTATATATGACGTCTATAGTATAGATGACGTCTATATTATAGATGACGTCTATAGTATAGATGACGTCTATAGTATAGATGACGTCTAAAGTATTGACGACGTCTAAAGAATAGATGACGTCTATAGTACAGATGACGTCTATAGTACAGATGACGTCTATAGTACAGATGACGTCTATAGTATAGATGACTTCTATAGTATAGATGACCTCTATAGTATAGATGACGTCTATAGTACAGATGACGTCTATAGTACAGATGATGTCTATAGTACAGATGACGTCTATAGTATAGATTACTTCTATAGTGTGGATGACGTCTAAAGTGTAGCAGAGGTCTATAGTATAGATGACGTCTATAGTATAGATGACGTCTATAGTATAGATGACGTCTATAATATAGATGACGTCTATAGTATAGATGACGTCTATAGTATAGATGACATCTATAGTATTGATGACGTCTATAGTATAGATGACGTCTATAGTATAGATGACATCTATAGTATTGATGACGTCTATAGTATAGATGACGTCTATAGTATGGATGACGTCTATAGTATAGATGACGTCTATAGTATAGATGACGTCTATAGTATAGATGACGTCTATAGTATAGATGACGTCTATAGTATAGATGACGTCTATAGTATAGATGACGTCTAAAGTATAGATGACGTCTATAGTATAGATGACGTCTATAGTATAGATGACGTCTAAAGTATAGATGACGTCTATAGTATAGATGACGTCTATAGTATAGATGACGTCTATAGTATAGATGACGTCTATAGTATAGATGACGTCTATAGTATAGATGACGTCTATAGTATAGATGACGTCTATAGTATAGATGACGTCTATAGTATAGATGACGTCTATAGTATAGATGACGTCTATAGTATAGATGACGTCTATAGTATAGATGACGTCTATAGTATAGATGACGTCTATAGTATAGATGACGTCTATAGTATAGATGACGTCTATAGTATAGATGACGTCTATAGTATAGATGACGTCTATAGTATAGATGACGTCTATAGTATAGATTACGTCTATAGTATATATGACGTCTATAGTATAGATGACGTCTATAGTATAGATGACGTCTGAAGTATAGATGACATCTGAAGTTTAGATGACGTCTGTAGTATAGATGACGTCTGTAGTATAAACGACCTCTATAGTATAGATGACGTCTGTAGTATAAATGACGTCTATAGTACAAATGACGTTTATAGTATAGATGACGTCTATAGTATAGATGACGTCTATAGTATATATGACGTCTATAGTATAGATGACGTCTAAAGTATAGATGACGTCTATAGTATAGATGACGTCTATAGTATAGATGACGTCTATAGTATAGATGACGTCTATAGTATAGATGACGTCTATAGTATAGATGACGTCTATAGTATAGATGACGTCTATAGTATAGATGACGTCTATAGTATAGATGACGTCTATAGTATAGATGACGTCTATAGTATAGATGACGTCTAAAGTATAGATGACGTCTATAGTATAGATGACGTCTATAGTATAGATGACGTCTATAGTATAGATGACGTCTATAGTATAGATGACGTCTATAGTATAGATGACGTCTTTAGTATAGATGACGTCTTTAGTATAGATGACGTCTTTAGTATATATGACGTCTATAGTATAGATGACATCTATAGTATAGATGACGTCTATAGTATAGATGACGTCTATAGTATAGATGACGTCTATAGTATAGATGACGTCTGAAGTATAGATGACATCTGAAGTTTAGATGACGTCTGTAGTATAGATGACGTCTGTAGTATAAACGACCTCTATAGTATAGATGACGTCTGTAGTATAAATGACGTCTATAGTACAAATGACGTTTATAGTATAGATGACGTCTATAGTATAGATGACGTCTATAGTATAGATGACGTCTATAGTATAGATGACGTCTATAGTATAGATGACGTCTAAAGTATTGACGACGTCTAAAGAATAGATGACGTCTATAGTACAGATGACGTCTATAGTACAGATGACGTCTATAGTACAGATGACGTCTATAGTATAGATGACTTCTATAGTATAGATGACCTCTATAGTATAGATGACGTCTATAGTACAGATGACGTCTATAGTACAGATGATGTCTATAGTACAGATGACGTCTATAGTATAGATGACTTCTATAGTGTAGATGACGTCTAAAGTGTAGCTGAGGTCTATAGTATAGATGACATCTATAGTATAGATGACGTCTATAGTATGGATGACGTCTATAATATAGATGACGTCTATAGTATAGATGACGTCTATAGTATAGATGACATCTATAGTATAGATGACGTCTATAGTATAGATGACGTCTATAGTATAGATGGCGTCTATAGTATAGATGACGTCTATAGTATAGATGACGTCTATAGTATAGATGACGTCTATAGTATAGATGACGTCTATAGTATAGATGACGTCTATAGTAAAGATGACGTCTATAGTATAGATGACGTCTATAGTATGGATGACGTCTATAGTATAGATGACGTCTTTAGTATAGATGACGTCTTTAGTATAGATGACGTCTTTAGTATATATGACGTCTATAGTATAGATGACATCTATAGTATAGATGACGTCTATAGTATAGATGACGTTTAAAATATAGATGACGTCTATAGTATAGATGACGTCTTTAGTATCGATGACGCATTTAGTATACTATAGACGGCTATAGTATAGATGACGTCTATAGTATAGATGACGTCTATAGTATAGATGACGTCTATAGTATAGATGACGTCTAAGTATAGATGACGTCTATAGTATAGATGACGTCTATAGTATAGATGACGTCTATAGTATAGATGACGTCTATAGTATAGATGACGTCTATAGTATAGATGACGTCTATAGTATAGATGACGTTTATAGTATAGATGACGTCTATAGTATAGATGACGTCTATAGTATAGATGACGTCTATAGTATAGATGACGTCTATAGTATAGATGACGTCTATAGTATAGATGACGTCTATAGTATAGATGACGTCTATAGTATAGATGACGTCTATAGTATAGATGACGTCTAAAGTATAGATGACGTCTATAGTATAGATGACGTCTATAGTATAGATGACTTCTATAGTGTAGATGACGTATATAGTATAGATGACGTCTATAGTATAGATGACGTCTATAGTATAGATGACGTCTATAGTATAGATGACGTCTATAGTATAGGTGACGTCTTTAGTATCGATGACGCATTTAGTATACTATAGACGTCTAAAGTATAGATGACGTCTATAGTATAGATGACGTCTATAGTATAGATGACGTCTATAGTATAGATGACGTCTATAGTATAGATGACGTCTATAGTATAGATGACGTCTATAGTATAGATGACGTCTATAGTATAGATGACGTCTATAGTATAGACAACGTCTACAGTATAAATGACGTCTGTTGTATAGATGACGTCTGTAGTATAGATGACGTCTATAGTACAGATGACGTCTGTAGTAAGATGACGTCTGTAGAATAGATGACGTCTATAGTATAGATGACGTCTATAGTATATATGACGTCTATAGTATAGATGACGTCTATATTATAGATGACGTCTATATTATAGATGACGTCTATAGTATAGATGTAGTATAGTATAGTATAGTGTAGATGACGTCTATAGTATAGATGACGTCAGTAGTATAGATGTAGTATAGTATAGTATAGTGTAGATGACGTCTATAGTATAGATGATGTCTATAGTATAGATGACGTCTATACTATAGATGACGTCTATAGTATAGATGATGTCTATAGTATAGATGCCATCTATAGATTAGATGACGTCTATAATAAAGATGACGTCTATAGTATAGATAACGTCTATAGTAAAGATGACGTCTAAAGTATAGATGACGTCTATAGTATAGATGACGTCTAAAGCATAGATGACGTCTATAGTATAGATGACGTCTGCAGTATAGATGACGTTTATAGTATAGATGACGTCTATAGTAAAGATGACGTCTATAGTAAAGATGACGTCTGTAGTGTAGATGACATCTACAAAGTAGATGACGTCTATAGTATAGATGACGTCTATAGTGTAGATGAAATCTATAAAGTAGATGACATCTATAGTATAGATGACACCTATAGTATAGATGACATCTATAGTAAAGATGACATCTATAGTATAGATGGCGTCTATAGTGTAGATGACGTCTATAGTATAGATGACGTCCATAGTATAGATGACGTCTATAGTATAGAAGACGTCTACAGTATAGATGACGTCTATAGTATAGATGACGTCTATAGTATAGATGACGTCTATAGTATAGATGACGTCTATAGTATAGATGACGTCTATAGTATAGATAACGTCTAAAGTGTAGGTGAAATCTATAGTATAGATGACATCTATAGTATAGATGACATCTATAGTATAGATGACATCTATAGTATAGATGACATCTATAGTATAGATGACATCTATAGTATAGTATAGATGAGATCTATAGTATAGATGACATCTATAGTATAGATGACATCTATAGTATAGATGAAGTCTATAGTGTAGATGACGTCTATAGTATAGATGACGTCTATAGTGTAGATGACGTCTATAGTATAGATGAAGTCTATAGTGTAGATGACGTCTATAATATAGATGACGTCTATAGTGTAGATGACGTCTAAATTATAGATGAAGTCTATAGTGTAGATGACGACTATAGTGTAGATGACATCTATAGTATAGATGACGTCTATAGTATTGATGACGTCTATAGTATTGATGTCGTCTATAGTATAGATGACGACTATAGTGTAGATGACATCTATAGTATAGATGACGTCTATAGTATTGATGACGTCTATAGTATTGATGACGTCTATAGTATAGATGACGTCCATAGTATAGATGACGTCTATAGTATAGAAGACGTCTACAGTATAGATGACGTCTATAGTATAGATGACGTCTATAGTATAGATGACGTCTATAGTATAGATGACGTCTATAGTATAGATGACGTCTATAGTATAGATGACGTCTATAGTATAGATAACGTCTAAAGTGTAGGTGAAATCTATAGTGTATAGTATAGATGACATCTATAGTATAGATGACATCTATAGTATAGATGACATCTATAGTATAGATGACATCTATAGTATAGATGACATCTATAGTATAGATGACATCTATAGTATAGTATAGATGAGATCTATAGTATAGATGACATCTATAGTATAGATGAAGTCTATAGTGTAGATGACGTCTATAGTATAGATGACGTCTATAGTGTAGATGACGTCTATAGTATAGATGAAGTCTATAGTGTAGATGACGTCTATAATATAGATGACGTCTATAGTGTAGATGACGTCTAAATTATAGATGAAGTCTATAGTGTAGATGACGACTATAGTGTAGATGACATCTATAGTATAGATGACGTCTATAGTATAGATGACGTCTATAGTATTGATGACGTCTATAGTATAGATGACGTCTATAGTATAGATGACGTCTATAGTATAGATGACGTCTATAGTATAGATGACGTCTATAGTATAGATGACGTCTATAGTGTAGATGACGTCTATAGTATAGATGGCGTCTATAGTATAGATGACGTCTATAGTATAGATGACGTCTATAGTATAGATGACGTCTATAGTATAGATGACGTCTATAGTATAGATGACGTCTATAGTATAGATGATGTCTATAGTATAGGTGACGTCTTTAGTATCGATGACGCATTTAGTATACTATAGACGTCTATAGTATAGATGACGTCTATAGTATAGATGACGTCTATAGTATAGATGACGTCTATAGTATAGATGACGTCTATAGTATAGATGACGTCTATAGTATAGATAACGTCTACAGTATAAATGACGTCTATAGTATAGATAACGTCTACAGTATAAATGACGTCTGTAGTATAGATGACGTCTGTAGTATAGATGACGTCTATAGTATAGATGACGTCTGTAGTAAGATGACGTCTGTAGTATAGATGACGTCTATAGTATAGATGACGTCTATAGTATAGATGATGTCTATAGTATAGATGACGTCTATAGTATAGATGACGTCTATAGTATAGATAACGTCTATAGTATAGATGACGTCTATAGTATAGATGACGTCTATATTATAGATGACGTCTATATTATAGATGACGTCTATATTATAGATGACGTCTATAGAATAGATGACGTCTATAGTATAGATGACGTCTATAGTATAGATGACGTCTATAGTATAGATGTAGTATAGTATAGTATAGTGTAGATGACGTCTATAGTATAGATGACGTCAGTAGTATAGATGTAGTATAGTATAGTGTAGATGACGTCTATAGTATAGATGACGTCTATAGTATAGATGACGTCTATAGTATAGATGACGTCTATAGTATAGATGATGTCTATAGTATAGATGACATCTATAGTTTAGATGACGTCTATAATATAGATGACGTCTATAGTATAGATAACGTCTATAGTAAAGATGACGTCTATAGCATAGATGACGTCTATAGTATAGATGACGTCTATAGTATAGATGACGTCTATAGTATAGATGACGTCTATAGTATAGATGACGTCTAGAGTATAGATGACGTCTATAGTAAAGATGACGTCTATAGTATAGATGACGTCTATAGTATAGATGACGTCTATAGTATAGATGATGTCTATAGTATAGATGACATCTATAGTTTAGATGACGTCTATAATATAGATGACGTCTATAGTATATATGACGTCTATAGTAAAGATGACGTCTATAGTATAGATGACGTCTATAGTATAGATGACGTCTATAGTATAGATGACGTCTATAGTATAGATGACGTCTATAGCATAGATGACGTCTATAGTATAGATGACGTCTATAGTATAGATGACGTCTATAGTATAGATGACGTCTATAGTATATATGACGTCTATAGTAAAGATGACGTCTATAGTGTAGATGACATCTACAAAGTAGATGACGTCTATAGTATAGATTACGTCTATAGTGTAGATGACATCTATAAAGTAGATGACATATACAGTATAGATGACATCTATAGTAAAGATGACGTCTATATTATAGATGACGCCTATATTATAGAAGACGTCTATAGAATAGATGACGTCTATAGTATAGATGACGTCTATAGTATAGATGACGTCTATAGTATAGATGTAGTATAGTATAGTATAGTGTAGATGACGTCTATAGTATAGATGACGTCTATAGTATAGATGACGTCTATAGTATAGAAGACGTCTACAGTATAGATGACGTCGATAGTATAGATGACGTCTATAGTATAGATGTAGTATAGTATAGTATAGTGTAGATGACGTCTATAGTATAGATGACGTCTATAGTATAGATGATGTCTATAGTATAGATGCCATCTATAGATTAGATGACGTCTATAATATAGATGACGTCTATAGTATAGATGACGTCTATAGTATAGATGTAGTATAGTATAGTATAGTGTAGATGACGTCTATAGTATAGATGACGTCTATAGTATAGATGATGTCTATAGTATAGATGCCATCTATAGATTAGATGACGTCTATAATATAGATGACGTCTATAGTATAGATAACGTCTATAGTAAAGATGACGTCTAAAGTATAGATGACGTCTATAGTATAGATGACGTCTATAGCATGGATGACGTCTATAGTATAGATGACGTCTGCAGTATAGATGACGTCTATAGTATAGATGACGTCTATAGTAAAGATGACGTCTATAGTGTAGATGACATCTACAAAGTAGATGACATCTACAAAGTAGATGACATCTACAAAGTAGATGACATCTATAGTATAGATGACGTCTATAGTGTTGATGACATCTATAAAGTAGATGACATCTATAGTATAGATGACATCTATAGTATAGATGACATTTATAGTAAAGATGACATCTATAGTATAGTATGACGTCTATAGTGTAGATGACATCTACAAAGTAGATGACATCTACAAAGTAGATGACATCTACAAAGTAGATGACATCTATAGTATAGATGACGTCTATAGTGTTGATGACATCTATAAAGTAGATGACATCTATAGTATAGATGACATCTATAGTATAGATGACATTTATAGTAAAGATGACATCTATAGTATAGATGGCGTCTATAGTGTACATGACGTCTATAGTATAGATGACGTCCATAGTATTGATGACGTCTATAGTATAGAAGACGTCTACAGTATAGATGACGTCTATAGTATAGATGACGTCTTTAGTATAGATGACGTCTATAGTATAGATGACGTCTGCAGTATAGATGACGTCTATAGTATAGATGACGTCTATAGTAAAGATGACGTCTATAGTGTAGATGACATCTACAAAGTAGATGACGTCTATAGTATAGATGACGTCTATAGTATAGATGACATCTATAGTATAGATGACATCTATAGTAAAGATGACATCTATAGTATAGATGGCGTCTATAGTAAAGATGACATCTATAATATAGATGGCGTCTATAGTGTACATGACGTCTATAGTATAGATGACGTCCATAGTATAGATGACGTCTATAGTATAGAAGACGTCTACAGTATAGATGACGTCTATAGTATAGATGACGTCTATAGTATAGATAACGTCTAAAGTGTAGGTGAAATCTATAGTGTCATCTATAGTATAGGTGAAATCTATAGTGTCATCTATAGTATAGATGACATCTATAGTATAGATGACATCTATAGTATAGATGACATCTATAGTATAGATGACATCTATAGTATAGATGACATCTATAGTATAGATGACATCTATAGTATAGATGACATCTATAGTATAGATGACATCTATAGTATAGATGACATCTATAGTATAGATGACATCTATAGTATAGATGACGTCTATAGTATAGATGACGTCTATAGTATGGATGACGTCTATAGTATAGATGACGTCTTTAGTATATATGACGTCTTTAGTATAGATGACGTCTATAGTATAGATGACATCTATAGTATAGATGACGACTAAAGTATAGATGACGTCTATAGTATAGATGACGTCTATAGTATAGATGACGTCTATAGTATAGATGACGTCTATAGTATAGATGACGTCTATAGTATAGATGACGTCTTTAGTATCGATGACGCATTTAGTATACTATAGACGGCTATAGTAAAGATTACGTCTATAGTATAGATGACGTCTATAGCATAGATGACGTCTATAGTATAGATGACGTCTATAGTATAGATGAAGTCTATAGTATAGATGACGTCTATAATATAGATGACGTCTATAGTATAGATGACGTCTATAGTATAGATGACGTCTATAGTATAGATGACGTCTATAGTATAGAAGACGTCTACAGTATAGATGACGTCGATAGTATAGATGACGTCTATAGTATAGATGACGTCTATAGTATAGATGACGTCTATAGTATAGATGACGTCTATAGTATAGATGACGTCTATAGTATAGATGACGTCTATAGTATAGATAACGTCTAAAGTGTAGATGACATCTATAAAGTAGATGACATCTATAGTATAGATGACATCTATGGTATAGATGACATCTATAGTATAGATGACGTCTATAGTAAAGATGACATCTATAGTATAGATGGCGTCTATAGTAAAGATGACATCTATAATATAGATGGCGTCTATAGTGTTCATGACGTCTATAGTATAGATGACGTCCATAGTATAGATGACGTCTATAGTATAGAAGACGTCTACAGTATAGATGACGTCTATAGTATAGATGACGTCTATAGTATAGATAACGTCTAAAGTGTAGGTGAAATCTATAGTGTCATCTATAGTATAGGTGAAATCTATAGTGTCATCTATAGTATAGATGACATCTATAGTATAGATGACATCTATAGTATAGATGACATCTATAGTATAGATGACATCTATAGTATAGATGACATCTATAGTATAGATGACATCTATAGTATAGATGACATCTATTGTATAGATGACGTCTATAGCATGGATGACGTCTATAGTATAGATGACGTCTGCAGTATAGGTGACGTCTATAGTATAGATGACGTCTATAGTAAAGATGACGTCTATAGTGTAGATGACATCTACAAAGTAGATGACATCTACAAAGTAGATGACATCTATAGTATAGATGACGTCTATAGTGTTGATGACATCTATAAAGTAGATGACATCTATAGTATAGATGACATCTATAGTATAGATGACATTTATAGTAAAGATGACATCTATAGTATAGATGGCGTCTATAGTGTACATGACGTCTATAGTATAGATGACGTCCATAGTATTGATGACGTCTATAGTATAGAAGACGTCTACAGTATAGATGACGTCTATAGTATAGATGACGTCTTTAGTATAGATGACGTCTATAGTATAGATGACGTCTGCAGTATAGATGACGTCTATAGTATAGATGACGTCTATAGTAAAGATGACGTCTATAGTGTAGATGACATCTACAAAGTAGATGACGTCTATAGTATAGATGACGTCTATAGTATAGATGACATCTATAGTATAGATGACATCTATAGTAAAGATGACATCTATAGTATAGATGGCGTCTATAGTAAATATGACATCTATAATATAGATGGCGTCTATAGTGTACATGACGTCTATAGTATAGATGACGTCCATAGTATAGATGACGTCTATAGTATAGAAGACGTCTACAGTATAGATGACGTCTATAGTATAGATGACGTCTATAGTATAGATGACGTCTTTAGTATCGATGACGCATTTAGTATACTATAGACGGCTATAGTAAAGATTACGTCTATAGTATAGATGACGTCTATAGCATAGATGACGTCTATAGTATAGATGACGTCTATAGTATAGATGAAGTCTATAGTATAGATGACGTCTATAATATAGATGACGTCTATAGTATAGATGACGTCTATAGTATAGATGACGTCTATAGTATAGATGACGTCTATAGTATAGATGACGTCTATAGTATAGATGACGTCTATAGTATAGAAGACGTCTACAGTATAGATGACGTCGATAGTATAGATGACGTCTATAGTATAGATGACGTCTATAGTATAGATGACGTCTATAGTATAGATGACGTCTATAGTATAGATGACGTCTATAGTATAGATGACGTCTATAGTATAGATGGCGTCTATAGTGTACATGACGTCTATAGTATAGATGACGTCCATAGTATTGATGACGTCTATAGTATAGAAGACGTCTACAGTATAGATGACGTCTATAGTATAGATGACGTCTTTAGTATAGATGACGTCTATAGTATAGATGACGTCTGCAGTATAGATGACGTCTATAGTATAGATGACGTCTATAGTAAAGATGACGTCTATAGTGTAGATGACATCTACAAAGTAGATGACGTCTATAGTATAGATGACGTCTATAGTATAGATGACATCTATAGTATAGATGACATCTATAGTAAAGATGACATCTATAGTATAGATGGCGTCTATAGTAAAGATGACATCTATAATATAGATGGCGTCTATAGTGTACATGACGTCTATAGTATAGATGACGTCCATAGTATAGATGACGTCTATAGTATAGAAGACGTCTACAGTATAGATGACGTCTATAGTATAGATGACGTCTATAGTATAGATAACGTCTAAAGTGTAGGTGAAATCTATAGTGTCATCTATAGTATAGGTGAAATCTATAGTGTCATCTATAGTATAGATGACATCTATAGTATAGATGACATCTATAGTATAGATGACATCTATAGTATAGATGACATCTATAGTATAGATGACATCTATTGTATAGATGACATCTATTGTATAGATGACGTCTATAGTATAGATGACGTCTATAGTATAGATGACGTCTATAGTATAGATGACGTCTATAGTATAGATGACGTCTATAGTATAGAAGACGTCTACAGTATAGATGACGTCGATAGTATAGATGACGTCTATAGTATAGATGACGTCTATAGTATAGATGACGTCTATAGTATAGATGACGTCTATAGTATAGATGACGTCTATAGTATAGATGACGTCTATAGTATAGATAACGTCTAAAGTGTAGATGACATCTATAAAGTAGATGACATCTATAGTATAGATGACATCTATGGTATAGATGACATCTATAGTATAGATGACATCTATAGTAAAGATGACGTCAATAGTGTAGGAGACGTCTACAGTATAGATGACGTCCATAGTATAGATGACGTCTATAGTATAGATGACGTCATAGATGAACATCTATAGTAAGGATGACGTCTATAGTATAGATGACGTCTATAGTATAGATGACGTCTAAAGTATGGATGACGTCTATAGTATAGATGACGTCTTTAGTATATATGACGTCTTTAGTATAGATGACGTCTATAGTATAGATGACATCTATAGTATAGATGACGACTAAAGTATAGATGACGTCTATAGTATAGATGACGTCTATAGTATAGATGACGTCTATAGTATAGATGACGTCTATAGTATAGATGACGTCTATAGTACAGATGACGTCTTTAGTATCGATGACGCATTTAGTATACTATAGACGGCTATAGTATAGATTACGTCTATAGTATAGATGACGTCTATAGCATAGATGACGTCTATAGTATAGATGACGTCTATAGTATAGATGAAGTCTATAGTATAGATGACGTCTATAGTATAGATGACGTCTATAGTATAGATGACGTCTATAGTATAGATGACGTCTATAGTATAGATGACGTCTATATTATAGATGACATCTATAATATAGATGACGTCTATAGTATAGATGAAGTCTATAGTATAGATGACGTCTATAATATAGATGACGTCTATAGTATAGATGACGTCTATAGTATAGATGACGTCTATAGTATAGATGACGTCTATAGTATAGATGACGTCTATAGTATAGATGACGTCTATAGTATAGAAGACGTCTACAGTATAGATGACGTCGATAGTATAGATGACGTCTATAGTATAGATGACGTCTATAGTATAGATGACGTCTATAGTATAGATGACGTCTATAGTATAGATGACGTCTATAGTATAGATGACGTCTATAGTATAGATGGCGTCTATAGTGTACATGACGTCTATAGTATAGATGACGTCCATAGTATTGATGACGTCTATAGTATAGAAGACGTCTACAGTATAGATGACGTCTATAGTATAGATGACGTCTTTAGTATAGATGACGTCTATAGTATAGATGACGTCTGCAGTATAGATGACGTCTATAGTATAGATGACGTCTATAGTAAAGATGACGTCTATAGTGTAGATGACATCTACAAAGTAGATGACGTCTATAGTATAGATGACGTCTATAGTATAGATGACATCTATAGTATAGATGACATCTATAGTAAAGATGACATCTATAGTATAGATGGCGTCTATAGTAAAGATGACATCTATAATATAGATGGCGTCTATAGTGTACATGACGTCTATAGTATAGATGACGTCCATAGTATAGATGACGTCTATAGTATAGAAGACGTCTACAGTATAGATGACGTCTATAGTATAGATGACGTCTATAGTATAGATAACGTCTAAAGTGTAGGTGAAATCTATAGTGTCATCTATAGTATAGGTGAAATCTATAGTGTCATCTATAGTATAGATGACATCTATAGTATAGATGACATCTATAGTATAGATGACATCTATAGTATAGATGACATCTATAGTATAGATGACATCTATTGTATAGATGACATCTATTGTATAGATGACGTCTATAGTATAGATGACGTCTATAGTATGGATGACGTCTATAGTATAGATGACGTCTTTAGTATATATGACGTCTTTAGTATAGATGACGTCTATAGTATAGATGACATCTATAGTATAGATGACGACTAAAGTATAGATGACGTCTATAGTATAGATGACGTCTATAGTATAGATGACGTCTATAGTATAGATGACGTCTATAGTATAGATGACGTCTATAGTATAGATGACGTCTTTAGTATCGATGACGCATTTAGTATACTATAGACGGCTATAGTAAAGATTACGTCTATAGTATAGATGACGTCTATAGCATAGATGACGTCTATAGCATAGATGACGTCTATAGTATAGATGACGTCTATAGTATAGATGAAGTCTATAGTATAGATGACGTCTATAATATAGATGACGTCTATAGTCATCTATAAAGTAGATGACATCTATAGTATAGATGACATCTATGGTATAGATGACATCTATAGTATAGATGACATCTATAGTAAAGATGACGTCAATAGTGTAGGAGACGTCTACAGTATAGATGACGTCCATAGTATAGATGACGTCTATAGTATAGATGACGTCATAGATGAACATCTATAGTAAGGATGACGTCTATAGTATAGATGACGTCTATAGTATAGATGACGTCTAAAGTATGGATGACGTCTATAGTATAGATGACGTCTTTAGTATATATGACGTCTTTAGTATAGATGACGTCTATAGTATAGATGACATCTATAGTATAGATGACGACTAAAGTATAGATGACGTCTATAGTATAGATGACGTCTATAGTATAGATGACGTCTATAGTATAGATGACGTCTATAGTATAGATGACGTCTATAGTACAGATGACGTCTTTAGTATCGATGACGCATTTAGTATACTATAGACGGCTATAGTATAGATTACGTCTATAGTATAGATGACGTCTATAGCATAGATGACGTCTATAGTATAGATGACGTCTATAGTATAGATGAAGTCTATAGTATAGATGACGTCTATAGTATAGATGACGTCTATAGTATAGATGACGTCTATAGTATAGATGACGTCTATAGTATAGATGACGTCTATATTATAGATGACATCTATAATATAGATGACGTCTATAGTATAGATGACGTCTATAGTATAGATGACGTCTATAGTGTAGATGACGTCTATAGTATAGATGGCGTCTATAGTATAGATGACGTCTATAGTATAGATGACGTCTATAGTATAGATGACGTCTATAGTATAGATGACGTCTATAGTATAGATGACGTCTATAGTATAGGTGACGTCTTTAGTATCGATGACTTATTTATTATACTATAGACGTCTATAGTATAGATGACGTCTATAGTATAGATGACGTCTATAGAATAGATGACGTCTATAGTATAGATGATGTCTATAGTATAGATGACGTCTATAGCATAGATGACGTCTATAGTATAGATGACGTCTATAGTATAGATGACATCTATAGTATAGAAGACGTCTACAGTATAGATGACGTCGATAGTATAGATGACGTCTATAGTATAGATGACGTCTATAGTATAGATGACGTCTATAGTATAGATGACGTCTATAGTATAGATAACGTCTAAAGTGTAGATGACATCTATAAAGTAGATGACATCTATAGTATAGATGACGTCTATAGTATAGATGACGTCTATAGTATAGATAACGTCTAAAGTGTAGATGACATCTATAAAGTAGATAACATCTATAGTATAGATGACGTCTATAGTATAGATGACGTCTATAGTATAGAAGACGTCTACAGTACAGATGACGTCTATAGAATAGATGACGTCTATAGCATAGATGAAGTCTATAGTATAGATGACGTCTATAGCATAGATGACGTCTATAGTATAGATGACGTCTATAGTATAGATGACGTCTATAGTATAGATGACGTCTATAGTATAGATGACGTCTATAGTATAGATGACGTCTATAGTATAGATGACGTCTATAGTATAGATAACGTCTAAAGTGTAGATGACATCTATAAAGTAGATGACATCTATAGTATAGATGACATCTATGGTAGATGACATCTATAGTATAGATGACATCTATAGTAAAGATGACGTCAATAGTGTAGATGACGTCTACAGTATAGATGACGTCCATAGTATAGATGACGTCTATAGTATAGATGACGTCATAGATGAACATCTATAGTAAGGATGACGTCTATAGTATAGATGACGTCTATAGTATAGATGACGTCTATAGTATGGATGACGTCTATAGTATAGATGACGTCTTTAGTATATATGACGTCTTTAGTATAGATGACGTCTATAGTATGGATGACATCTATAGTATAGATGACGACTAAAGTATAGATGACGTCTGTAGTATAGATGACGTCTATAGTATAGATGACGTCTATAGTATAGATGACGTCTATAGTATAGATGACGTCTATAGTATAGATGACGTCTATAGTATAGATGACGTCTTTAGTATCGATGACGCATTTAGTATACTATAGACGGCTATAGTATAGATTACGTCTATAGTATAGATGACGTCTATAGCATAGATGACGTCTATAGTATAGATGACGTCTATAGTATAGATGAAGTCTATAGTATAGATGACGTCTATAGTATAGATGACGTCTATAGTATAGATGACGTCTATAGTATAGATGACGTCTATAGTATAGATGACATCTATAATATAGATGACGTCTATAGTATAGATGACGTCTATAATATAGATGACGTCTATAGTATAGATGACGTCTATAGTATAGATGACGTCTATAGTGTAGATGACGTCTATAGTATAGATGGCGTCTATAGTATAGATGACGTCTATAGTAGAGATGACGTCTATAGTATAGATGACGTCTATAGTATAGATGACGTCTATAGTATAGATGACGTCTATAGTATAGGTGACGTCTTTAGTATCGATGACTTATTTAGTATACTATAGACGTCTATAGTATAGATGACGTCTATAGTATAGATGACGTCTATAGAATAGATGACGTCTATAGTATAGGTGATGTCTATAGTATAGATGACGTCTATAGTATAGATGACGTCTATAGTTAGATAACGTCTACAGTATAAATGACGTCTATAGTATAGATAACGTCTACAGTATAAATGACGTCTGTAGTATAGATGACGTCTGTAGTATAGATGACGTCTATAGTATACATGACGTCTGTAGTAAGATGACGTCTGTAGTATAGATGACGTCTATAGTATAGATGACGTCTATAGTATAGATAACGTCTATAGAATATATGACGTCTTTAGTATAGATGACGTCTATATTATAGATGACGTCTATATTATAGATGACGTCTATAGAATAGATGACGTCTATAGTATAGATGACGTCTATAGTATAGATGACGTCTATAGTATAGATGACGTCTAAAGTATAGATGACGTCTAAAGTATAGATGACGTCTATAGTATAGATGACGTCTATAGTATAGATGACGTCTATAGTATAGATGTAGTATAGTATAGTATAGTGTAGATGACGTCTATAGTATAGATGGCGTCTATAGTATAGATGACGTCTATAGTATAGATGACGTCTAAAGTATAGATGACGTCTAAAGTATAGATGACGTCTATAGTATAGATGACGTCTATAGTATAGATGACGTCTATAGTATAGATGACGTCTATAGTATAGATGTAGTATAGTATAGTATAGTGTAGATGACGTCTATAGTATAGATGTAGTATAGTATAGTATAGTGTAGATGACGTCTATGTATAGATGACGTCTATAGTATAGATGACGTCTATAGTATAGATGATGTCTATAGTATAGATGACATCTATAGTTTAGATGACGTCTATAATATGGATGACGTCTATAGTATAGGTAACGTCTATAGTAAAGATGACGCCTATAGTATAGATGACGTCTATAGTATAGATGACGTCTATAGTATAGATGACGTCTATAGTATAGATGACGTCTATAGTATAGATGACGTCTATAGTATATATGACGTCTATAGTAAAGATGACGTCTATAGTGTAGATGACATCTACAAAGTAGATGACGTCTATAGTATAGATGACGTCTATAGTGTAGATGACATCTATAAAGTAGATGACATCTACAGTATAGATGACATCTATAGTATAGATGACATCTATAGTAAAGATGACATCTATAGTATAGAAGGCGTCTATAGTAAAGATGACATCTATAGTATAGATGGCGTCTATAAAGTAGATGACGTCTGCAGTATAGATGACGTCCATAGTATACATGACGTCTATAGTATAGATGACGTCTATAGCATAGATGACGTCTATAGTACAGATGACGTCTATAGTGT
Source organism: Neoascia interrupta (assembly GCA_947623515.1). Taxonomy (NCBI): domain Eukaryota; kingdom Metazoa; phylum Arthropoda; class Insecta; order Diptera; family Syrphidae; genus Neoascia; species Neoascia interrupta. The sequence continues at coordinate 460,595 of CANQKQ010000030.1, forward strand.
AGGTGAAATCTATAGTATAGATGAAATCTATAGTATAGATGACATCTATAGTATAGATGACATCTATAGTATAGATGAAGTCTATAGTGTAGATGACGTCTATAGTATAGATGACGTCTATAGTGTAGATGAAGTCTAAATTATAGATGAAGTCTATAGTGTAGATGCCGTCTATAGTGTAGATGACATCTATAGTATAGATGACGTCTATAGTATTGATGACGTCTATAGTATTGATGACGTCTATAGTATAGATGATGTCTATAGTAAAGATGATGTCTATAGTAAAGATGACGTCTATAGTAAAGATGACGTCTATAGTATAGATGACGTCTATAGTATAGATGACGTCTATAGTATAGATGACATCTATAGTATAGATGACGTCTATAGTATAGATGACGTCTATAGTATAGATGACGTCTATAGTATAGATGACGTCTATAGTATAGATGATGTCTATAGTATAGATGACGTCTATAGTATAGATGATGTCTATAGTATAGATGACGTCTATAGTATAGATGATATCTATAGTATAGATGACGTCTATAGTATAGATGACGTCTATAGTATATATGACGTCTATAGCATAGATGACGTCTATAGTATAGATGACGTCTAGAGTATAGATGACGTCTATAGTATAGAAGACGTCTACAATATAGATGACATCTATAGTATAGATGACGTCTATAGTATAGATGACGTCTATAGTATAGATGACGTCTATAGTATAGATGACGTCTATAGTATAGATGACGTCTATAGTATAGATGACGTCTATAGTATAGATGACGTCTATAGTATAGATGACGTCTATAGTATAGATGACGTCTATAGTATAGATGACGTCTATAGTATAGATGACGTCTATAGTATAGATGACGTCTATAGTATAGATGACGTCTATAGTATAGATGACGTCTATAGTATAGATGACGTCTATAGTATAGATGACGTCTATAGTATAGATGACATCTATAATATAGATGACGTCTATAGTATAGATGACGTCTATAATATAGATGACGTCTATAGTATAGATGACGTCTATAGTATAGATGACGTCTATAGTGTAGATGACGTCTATAGTATAGATGGCGTCTATAGTATAGATGACGTCTATAGTAGAGATGACGTCTATAGTATAGATGACGTCTATAGTATAGATGACGTCTATAGTATAGATGACGTCTATAGTATAGGTGACGTCTTTAGTATCGATGACTTATTTAGTATACTATAGACGTCTATAGTATAGATGACGTCTATAGTATAGATGACGTCTATAGAATAGATGACGTCTATAGTATAGGTGATGTCTATAGTATAGATGACGTCTATAGTATAGATGACGTCTATAGTTAGATAACGTCTACAGTATAAATGACGTCTATAGTATAGATAACGTCTACAGTATAAATGACGTCTGTAGTATAGATGACGTCTGTAGTATAGATGACGTCTATAGTATACATGACGTCTGTAGTAAGATGACGTCTGTAGTATAGATGACGTCTATAGTATAGATGACGTCTATAGTATAGATAACGTCTATAGAATATATGACGTCTTTAGTATAGATGACGTCTATATTATAGATGACGTCTATATTATAGATGACGTCTATAGAATAGATGACGTCTATAGTATAGATGACGTCTATAGTATAGATGACGTCTATAGTATAGATGACGTCTAAAGTATAGATGACGTCTAAAGTATAGATGACGTCTATAGTATAGATGACGTCTATAGTATAGATGACGTCTATAGTATAGATGTAGTATAGTATAGTATAGTGTAGATGACGTCTATAGTATAGATGGCGTCTATAGTATAGATGACGTCTATAGTATAGATGACGTCTAAAGTATAGATGACGTCTAAAGTATAGATGACGTCTATAGTATAGATGACGTCTATAGTATAGATGACGTCTATAGTATAGATGACGTCTATAGTATAGATGTAGTATAGTATAGTATAGTGTAGATGACGTCTATAGTATAGATGACGTCAGTAGTATAGATGTAGTATAGTATAGTATAGTGTAGATGACGTCTATGTATAGATGACGTCTATAGTATAGATGACGTCTATAGTATAGATGATGTCTATAGTATAGATGACATCTATAGTTTAGATGACGTCTATAATATGGATGACGTCTATAGTATAGGTAACGTCTATAGTAAAGATGACGCCTATAGTATAGATGACGTCTATAGTATAGATGACGTCTATAGTATAGATGACGTCTATAGTATAGATGACGTCTATAGTATAGATGACGTCTATAGTATATATGACGTCTATAGTAAAGATGACGTCTATAGTGTAGATGACATCTACAAAGTAGATGACGTCTATAGTATAGATGACGTCTATAGTGTAGATGACATCTATAAAGTAGATGACATCTACAGTATAGATGACATCTATAGTATAGATGACATCTATAGTAAAGATGACATCTATAGTATAGAAGGCGTCTATAGTAAAGATGACATCTATAGTATAGATGGCGTCTATAAAGTAGATGACGTCTGCAGTATAGATGACGTCCATAGTATACATGACGTCTATAGTATAGATGACGTCTATAGCATAGATGACGTCTATAGTACAGATGACGTCTATAGTGTAGGTGAAATCTATAGTATAGATGAAATCTATAGTATAGATGACATCTATAGTATAGATGACATCTATAGTATAGATGAAGTCTATAGTGTAGATGACGTCTATAGTATAGATGACGTCTATAGTGTAGATGAAGTCTAAATTATAGATGAAGTCTATAGTGTAGATGCCGTCTATAGTGTAGATGACATCTATAGTATAGATGACGTCTATAGTATTGATGACGTCTATAGTATTGATGACGTCTATAGTATAGATGATGTCTATAGTAAAGATGATGTCTATAGTAAAGATGACGTCTATAGTAAAGATGACGTCTATAGTATAGATGACGTCTATAGTATAGATGACGTCTATAGTATAGATGACATCTATAGTATAGATGACGTCTATAGTATAGATGACGTCTATAGTATAGATGACGTCTATAGTATAGATGACGTCTATAGTATAGATGATGTCTATAGTATAGATGACGTCTATAGTATAGATGATGTCTATAGTATAGATGACGTCTATAGTATAGATGATATCTATAGTATAGATGACGTCTATAGTATAGATGACGTCTATAGTATATATGACGTCTATAGCATAGATGACGTCTATAGTATAGATGACGTCTAGAGTATAGATGACGTCTATAGTATAGAAGACGTCTACAATATAGATGACATCTATAGTATAGATGACGTCTATAGTATAGATGACGTCTATAGTATAGATGACGTCTATAGTATAGATGACGTCTATAGTATAGATGACGTCTATAGTATAGATGACGTCTATAGTATAGATGACGTCTATAGTATAGATGACGTCTATAGTATAGATGACGTCTATAGTATAGATGACGTCTATAGTATAGATGACGTCTATAGTATAGATGACGTCTATAGTATAGATGACGTCTATAGTATAGATGACGTCTATAGTATAGATGACGTCTATAGTATAGATGACGTCTATAGTATAGATGACGTCTATAGTATAGATGACGTCTATAGTATAGATGACGTCTATAATATAGATGACGTCTATAATAAAGATGACTTCTGAAGTATAGATGACGTGTGAAGTATAGATGACGTCTGTAGTATAGATGACGTCTGTAGTATAAATGACATCTATAATATAGATGACGTCTATAGTATAGATGACGTCTATAGTATAGATGACGTCTATAGTATAGATGACGTCTATAGTATATATGACGTCTATAGTAAAGATGGCGTCTATAGTGTAGATGACATCTACAAAGTAGATGACGTCTAAAGTAAAGATGACGTCTATAATGTAGATGACATCTATAAAGTAGATGACATCTACAGTATAGATGACATCTATAGTATAGATGACATCTATAGTAAAGATGACATCTATAGTATAGATGACATCTATAGTATAGATGGCGTCTATAGTAAAGATGACATCTATAGTATAGATGGCGTCTATAGTGTAGATGACGTCTATAGTATAGATGACGTCTATAGTATACATGACGTCTATAGTATAGATGACGTCCATAGTATAGATGACGTCTATAGTGTAGGTGAAATCTATAGTATAGATGATATCTATAGTATAGATGAAGTCTATAGTGTAGATGACGTCTATAGTATAGATGACGTCTATAGTGTAGATGACGTCTATAGTGTAGATGACATCTATAGTATAGATGACGTCTTGAGTATTGATGACGTCTATAGTATTGATGACGTCTATAGTATAGATGATGTCTATAGTAAAGATGATGTCTATAGTAAAGATGACGTCTATAGTAAAGATGACGTCTATAGTATAGATGACGTCTATAGTATAGATGACGTCTATAGTATAGATGACGTCTATAGTATAGATGACGTCTATAGTATAGATGACGTCTATAGTATAGATGACGTCTATAGTATAGATGACGTCTATAGTATAGATGATGTCTATACTAAAGATGACGTCTATAGTATAGGTGACGTCTATAGTATAGATGATGTCTATAGTATAGATGACGTCTATAGTATAGATGACGTCTAAAGTATATATGACGTCTATAGTATAGATGACGTCTATAGTATAGATGACGTCTAGAGTATAGATGACGTCTATTGTATAGATGACGTCTATAGTATAGAAGACGTCTACAGTATAGATGACGTCTATAGTATAGACGACGTCTACAGTATAGATGACGTCTATAGTATAGACGACGTCTATAGTATAGATGACGTCTATAGTATAGATGACGTCTATAGTATAGATGACGTCTATAGTATAGATGACGTCTATAGTATAGATGACGTCTATAGTATAGATGACATCTATAGTATAGATGACATCTATGGTATAGATGACATCCATAGTATAGATGACATCTATAGTAAAGATGACGTCAATAGTGTAGATTTTTTTTTTTTTTTTTCCGTGGGTAGGAAAAACCTTCATAGGCACTACGAGGACCAGCCGCGCGTGCTCATAGTAGTGTGAGATTCTTACTCACTAAAAAACCTCCCATTTTCCGTCAGACTACGACTAAGTTTCCTTAACAAGTAGTTCAAGCTTCTGTAGTAGTCGCGTGTGGCAGGCTGCCTTCCAAGGAAGGCACCTACAATACCGTCATTTTATGCGGTTTCATCTTATGCTGCTAGATCTAACGGTCTCATTCGTTGTAGTCGGCGCGTAAGATTTGTCTGATCCAAAGTTCGGATAATTTCATTGTTGCAGTGTCCGCGAAGACGAGTACTAAGTTTGCAAGCAAAGTTTGTTACCTCGTCAGACACGGTTGCGATTCCTAGATCTCGGTGTAGATCGCTATTTCTTATATACCATGGAGCATTAACGATTGCTCTGAGTGTCTTATTTTGAAAAGTTTCTAAAATAGATATATTGCTTGGTTTAGTACAACCCCAGAGTTGTATACCGTACGTCCAAGATGGTTTTAGCACTTGCTTATACAAAAGCAGTTTGTTATATATGCTTAGTTTCGAAAATCTTCCGATAAGCCAATTCATTTCTCTTAACTTGATTTCGAGCTCGTCGCGTTTCTTTTTAACGTGCGGCTTCCATTTAAGTTTTGCGTCTAGAGTCATTCCTAGATATTTCGCTTCATTTGAGTACGGGATTTGTACCGAGTTAATGAATAAAGGTTTGTTGTTTATCTTTTTATATGTAAAGTTAACATGCGTTGACCTAGTCTCGTTAAGGACAACTCGCCAGCTCTTCGTCCAGTCGCATATTTTGTCTAAAGCGCGCTGGAGTTTCCCTGTTGATAATTCAATTGTCGTATCAATAGCGAGAATAGCAGTGTCGTCTGCGAACGTAGCTAAAATTGTTCCCTCATCGTGGGGTATGTCTCTTGTATAGAGCAAAAATAATATTGGGCCGAGAACGCTTCCTTGCGGAACACCGGCATTTATCTCTTTGAATTCCGAGTACACATTTTCGTACCTTACGCGAAAGATTCTGTCTTTAAGGTAAGACTCTAAGATTCTATAGAGTTTTTCTGGTAAGCAAAGCCTTAATTTGTACTTCAGGCCTTCGTGCCACACCTTGTCGAAGGCTTGCGATACGTCGAGAAAAGCGCTAGTACATATCTTTTTCGCTTCCAGAGCTTTTTCGATTTCGTGTGTTATACGATAGACCTGGTCGATTGTTGAATGTTTTTTTCTAAATCCGAATTGGTGATCCGGAATCAATCGTCTTTCTTCAATGATTGGTTGCAACCTTTTAAGCAACAGTTTCTCGAACAACTTAGCTATTATCGGCAGTAGCGAAATAGGTCTGTATGACTTTTTGTCGTTCGGACATTTTCCTGGTTTAAGAACCATTATGACCTCAGCCACTTTCCATTGCCTTGGAACGTATAAAACTCTCATGGAAGCGTTAATGATATAGAGTAGCTTGACCAAAGCTTTTTTCGGTAGCTCCTTTAGAATTTCGCTAGTAATTAAGTCGTAGCCAGGGGCTTTGTTGTTTTTCAGATTATTTATCGTTTGACGAAGTTCAGCCAATGACACGGTTTTTATTCTATAATTATCTTGTACCGCATAAGGATTGAGCTCCTCGACCAAGGGTTCCCCGTCAAACGGTTTGAATGTTTCTTCTAGGTAATCTGCAAATAAATCCGCTTTTTCTTTGTCTTCTCTTGCCCATTCGCCGTTGGCTTTTCTTAATGGCGCAGAGTATGCTATAGGCTTCTTAACGGACTTGACTGCTTTCCAAAGAGAGTAGTTCGAACCTTTATCAGCAGTCAAACTTTCGAGGTAAGCAGTAGTCTCGCGACTTTTAAAATCTTGAAGTTCGTGCTTCAGTTTGTTAGAAAGGTGGTTCAAGATTGTCTTATCCGGGGGTGCTCGCGAACGTTGCCATCTCTTGCGCGCTCTCCTCTTTTCGGATATTAGCTTTTCTATTTCTCGCGGATATATTGTTCCGCTGTTCGATAATTCGGACCTCCGAAAAGAAGTGTTATTCCACGCAGCGCTCTGAACAACTCTCACGAGTTTATCTAATTCTTCTTCTATTTCAAGTGGCGTTTTGAGCGGTACATTTAAAGCTATGTTTTCTTTACAGTATTTTCTAAAGCCGTCCCAGTCGGTGTTGGTGGTCAAAGGATAGACATGTGCACTCAAGAGGATACAAGCATCCACAGGTTTTCTAAACCCACCTCTGTCTATCAACTCCTACTCTCACCTCCCCGTGGTGAACACCGGGTGCCTAGTACCTCAACTGGAGATTGGGTTCCAACCCCTTTGGAAGGTTGTTGGGGGTAGCAGACGAGAGAGGGGGGGAGGAGTGTTCCCACTAAGGCACTTCTCCTTGCATCCGGACGGCAGCGGAGGAATTCCCCAGATGGAATCAACGGTGGCGTCCATAGTTCCAGTCAGGCCGAACTACTTAGTGAACACCTTATATGGGCTACTACGACGTATTCGGAGCTCAGGCCTATAAGGAGCGGGCTATCCGGCTCTCCGTCCTTAGAGCTAAGCAAAGGATCTGGTCCTCCAGGTTGGGGGTCGTGCCGTCGGGGTGACTTCCCGGCCACGTAAAGAAACACCAGTCACGAAGCGGAAACAAGCCTCGGATTCGGACGGATTTACTGTTGACGACCAATGCAAACGAGAAAAGGACAACGAGCTCCGGATCTGCACGTGGAATGTTAGGTCCCTTAACAGACCACGTGCAGCCGAGCAACTAGCGGAGGCCCTTAACGACTGCAAGGCAGACATTACTGCCATCCAAGAAATGCGGTGGGACGGGCCGGGCAAAAGAAGGATGAAAAACTGCGACATCTACTACGGCGACTGCTATCGGCATCAAAGACAGCGCCTATTTGGATGTGGTTTCGTTGTTGGAGGCAGACTTAGGCAAAAAGTCTTGAGCTTCAACCCTGTAAGCGAGCGCCTCGCGACGATCCGCATCAAGGCTAAATTCGCCAACATTAGCCTGATATGCGCACATGCCCCCACAGAGGAGAAAGATGACGAGACCAAAGATATGTTCTACGAGCTCCTGGACAAAACTTATGAGCAGTGCCCTAGCTACGACATTAAAATTGTCCTAGGCGATTTTAATGCCAAGCTAGGAAGGGAGGGCATCTTTGGTCGCACTGTCGGAAAGTATAGCCTGCACGACACGACCTCCGATAACGGATTCAGGCTGATCGACTTTGCTGCGGGGCGACACGTTGTGGTAGCTAGTACACAGTTCCCGCATCTCAATATCCACAAAGGGACATGGAGATCTCCCGATCAATCAACCGTCAACCAGATTGACCATATTGCGATCGACGCAAGGCACTCCTCCAGTATCATGGATGTCCGAACTTTCCGAGGGGCCAACATTGACTCGGATCACTACCTTGTTGTAGCCAAGGTACGGCTGCGGATATCCCGACCAGCGCCAAGTAATGGAAATACTGTGAGGAAGTTTGACGTCGGCCGACTACAATCGCAAGAGATCGCCAGGTCCTTCTCCAACCGAGTCTCTCAAAACCTTCTACGAAGTCCTATGCAACCAGCATCAAGTATTGATAGCCAGTGGCAACATTGCCAAAATGCCATCAGAGACGCCGCCTCTGAAGTGCTGGGTTTCACACGGCGACCACAACGAAACCCCTGGTTTGACGATGAATGCCGGCAAGCACATGCAGCTAAACAGGAAGCATACAAAGCGGCGCTGCACAGAAGGACTAGAGCTGCTCGCGAGCTCTACGAGCAGAGGAGGAGAGAGGAGCACCGGCTTCTCCGAAGGAAAAAGAGAGAGCACGAGAAGCGCGCGGTTGAAGAGATAGAGAGATGTTACAACAGGAATGAGGTTAGAAAGTTTTACCAAAGGATCAAAAGGTCCTGCCAAGGGTATAAACTTCGAACTGAAGCCTGTAAGGACCATCAAGGGAACATCGTTGTAGAATCGCAGTCGGTGCTGAGGATCTGGAAAGACCACTTCTGCAGACTGTATAACGGCGAGGAAGAACCAAATACCGCTGTCAGGCAGAACGAACCATTCAACCCGGGCGAAGACGTTACCGACGAAGCATACGAACGATACCGCCCACCCGACCTGGAGGAGGTGAAAGTAGCTGTGTCTAAGCTCAAGTGCAACAAAGCAGCCGGAGCAGACGGCCTAGCTGCCGAACTTTTTAAATCCGCTGGCGATGAGCTGGTTAGGAGCATGCACCAGCTCATCTGCAAGATATGGTCGGAAGAAAGCATGCCCGACGAATGGAACCTCAGCATTGTTTGCCCGATCCTGAAGAAAGGAGACCCTCTGAGTTGTGCCAACTACAGAGGCATAAGTCTTCTTAACATCGCATACAAGATCTTTTCTGCTGTACTGTGTGAACGCCTGAAGCCGTTTGTCAACAATCTGATAGGCACATATCAGTGTGGCTTTAGGCCAGGAAAGTTCACCATCGATCAAATATTCACACTGCGGCAGATCTTGGAGAAAACCCAGGAATTCCAAATCGATACACACCACCTCTTCATCGATTTCAAGGCCGCGTATGACAGCATCTATAGAGACGAGCTATATAGCGCAATGTCTAGTTTTGGCATCCCTGCCAAACTCGTCAGTCTGTGCAGGATGACGATGGAAAACTCACGCTGTTCCGTCAAGGTCGGCAAAGACCTCACCGACCCCTTTGATGTCAAAAAAGGATTTAGACAAGGCGACGCGCTGTCATGCGACTTCTTTAACATCATACTTGAGAGAATTGTGCAGAACTCTCGCGCCAACACCAGAGGTACAATCTTTCAAAAGTCCGTTCAACTACTTGCATACGCAGACGACATTGACATAATCGGTAGAACAAAGCGTGATGTCAGTGAAGCCTTCGTGAGTATTGGGACGGAAGCGGCGAATATGGGTTTAGCAGTCAATGAGGGCAAAACCAAGTATATGCTGTCATCAAGAAAAGACACCCAACACCGACGTCTTGGACAAAACATCACCATCGACAGCTATAACTTTGAGGTAGTTAGGGACTTTGTCTACCTTGGTTCCGCTATCAATTCAGACAATGACACCAGCGCTGAAATCAAACGAAGGATAACTCTTGCCAATCGCTGTTTCTTTGGGCTAAGAAGGCAATTGAGTAGCAAAGCCCTCTCTCGAGCAACTAAAGTGTCCATGTATAAGACCCTCATCATCCCAGTCCTGCTTTACGGTGCAGAAGCATGGACTCTGTCAAAGGCGGATGAAAACACTTTAGGCTGCTTCGAGAGGAAAATTCTTCGGACGATTTACGGTCCCGTCTGCATAGACGGAGAGTGGAGGAGGAGATATAACATCGAACTGTACGGGCTGTACAGCGATACCGACCTAGCCAAAAGAGTCAAAACACAACGTCTACGATGGCTGGGTCATTTAGAGCGGATGGACACCAACGCCCCGGCCCGGAAAATCTTCGAATCCACACCGCAGGGACGACGCGGTAGAGGAGCACCGAGACTCAGGTGGCGCACGCAAGTGGAAGGGGACCTCAGCCAACTTCGCGTGCGAAACTGGAGACGGCTAGCTAGAGACAGAGCTGGCTGGCGAAGCTTGTTGGCCGAGGCCCAGGTCCACCCCGGACTGTAGCGCCACCTTAAGTAAAGTAAGTAAGTCCCAGTCGGTGTTGTTGTTAGTTAATCTAGGCGCTCTATTCTTTTTCGCTAGGCTTCCGCCGATTTTCAAAAGAACTGCCGAGTGATCTGAACAGAGATCAAAGCGTTCTTCTACGTTCGTAAGGTAACCAGGTACCCCCTTGGCGATAAAGAAGTCGACGAGATCAGGTATTTTATTTCTGTCGGTTGGCCAATATGTTGGCTTTCCCGTCGATAAGAAGATCACGCCGCGTTTTGTACTTGCTTTAAAGAGGGCTCTGCCTCTTGTTGAATTGCACCGTGAGCCCCAAAAAGTATTTTTCGCGTTAAAGTCCCCGCCGATGATAAAGTTTGACCCAAGTGAATCAAAGAGCAGAGCAAGATCTTCATCTGCCAGCCGATACTGCGGAGGAAAATAGCTCGTCGCGATGTTGTAATTTATGTGACTTATTTTTACTGAGACTGAGGTTATTTGCATAGAGTCAATTTCTATTTCTTTGTTTTTGGAGTGCTTTATGCAGTCTTTAATGTAGAGAGAGGATCCACCTCTCGAATTTTCTGAAGGATGATGCGCGTGATAGTCAATGTAACCTTTTATTTTGCGTGCTGAACCCGTTTTAAAGTGGGTTTCCGAAATTAGGCATATGTCTACATTATTCTTCCGTAGGAATACTTCTAGTTCGTATTTTTTTTGCAAAAGGCCGTTTGCATTCCATGTAATTATTTTGATTGACTTTCCCATATTCATGATTTTTTATTAAATGTTTTTCGAGGTTTAAACTCGAGCTCGCTCAATTTGTTGAATATTACTTGATTAAGTTTCGCCTGTTGTTCAAACTTTTCTAAAATCATGCCTAGAATTTGAGAGACCGAATCTGATGCGGCCGATTGTGGCTTACTTTCACGTGACGCGACTTGAGCGTACGATCTTGGACCAATAAGTGTGGATTCTCCCTTTTGACTCCGGTGGGAACTAGGACCAGCGACGTTTTCTTGTGCGTTTTGAATTTTGCCTTTAATCAAACCCTTATCCCTTGTCGACTTAGGGGTTTTTGGCTTATCTACTTTAGGAGGTTTTAGGCTTGGGCCCTTATTTTCAGTATTTTTCTTCGGAGCTTCATGTCGTTTTTGCAACTCAATGGCAATTTCGCAACCTCGGTAGCTCGCTGGGTGACTTCCCCTGCAATTGGCACAAACCGCGGGGGCCTGACTGCTGACATTGCAATCCGTCAAGAGATGTTCGCCGGCGCATTTTACGCATCGCGGCTTTTTCTGGCAGTACGCTTGCGTATGTCGGAAACCCTGGCATCGCTTACATTGGGGAACTAGCCTGTTGCCCTTCCGCTTGGGCTCGATTTTTACCTTGATGTTAAGGATTGATTTAATTTTGTAGATTTCGTTAATATTTTCAGTTCTATCAAAAGAAAGCATAAAAATTTGCAGGCCGCGTCGGACAACAGCGGAATCTTTGCCTTCGTCCGTACGTTGCTTCTCTTTCTTTATTATGTTCACGGCGTCAAGGATTTTAAAACCTTGGGCTTGAACGTCTTGTATTATTTCGTCCTTGGTACAGGATGGGTGTAGTCCCCTCGCTAAAACCCGCAACGGCTTTTCGAGGTGATTTTCATAAGTAATCCATTGGATTTTCTCTAAATTTAACTTTTGTGACAGTGACCGATAGGCATCAGAGTCATCGACGTTAACTTTCCATACGTTGTTTCGAAGTGATGTTAAGTTATATTTCGTCCCAAGCGTATTTTTAAGGATGTTTCGCAACTTTCCATAGTCCGCGATCCCAACGACATTTATTGCAGGTGGTCGGCGGTTTTTTTCTTGGGGTATTCCTGTCGCTTTGTTTGATACGACTGGTGTTTCTTCTTTTTGCTGCACGGTTTCTACTTCGGGTGAAGAACCGGCCTTTCGTTTCTTGGTAAGCCTTTTCCTAAAGACCGGATTCGTTTCGCGTGCAAGTTCTTCCTCGTCCGTCTGGTATTCACATTGACGTTTCGGCGTTTCCTCGCATACTATAGTACCACGGGGGTTCCTTAAGGCTTCATTTTCTTTACGTAAGGAATCTACTTCGCTTTTAAGCTCATGGTAGAGACGTTCCATTTCATTAAGCTTAGTGCGAAGTTCGTTGTTTTCCGCTTCAAAGCATTTAATTTTCGCTGAGTCCTGATTAACCGGTGGACTACCTTTCCCGGAGACCTTCGATCCAGCTGGTGGGGATCGAGGCACCCTTGATTTTTTCAAAAAGGGATTTATAAGCAATAAATGGCTCTCCCCAGAATCCGTAGAGCCTACCTCCGAAGAGGGTGGATTTGCCAGTGAAACTGGATTGCCACCTGGGGTAATAAAATCTTTTGTTTTGTCCATTGCATAGTTTGTATGCGCTACGCGCTCGGCATACGGAGGGTAGATTTTAGTCGCCTCTTACGACAGGCATGCCTTACCTCGGGTATATTCTAACCCCTACCCGAAGGGGACAAATAGTGTAGATGACATCTACAGTATAGATGACGTCCATAGTATAGATGACGTCTATAGTATAGATGACGTCTACAGTATAGATGACGTCTATAGTGTAGGTGACATCTATAGTATAGATGACATCTATAGTATAGATGACATCTATAGTATAGATGACGTCTATAGTGTAGATGACGTTTATAGTATAGATGACGTCTATAGTGTAGATGACGTCTATAGTATAGATGATGTCTATAGTATAGATGACGTCTATAGTATAGATGATGTCTATAGTATAGATGACGTCTATAGTATAGAAGACGTCTATAGTATAGAAGACGTCTATAGTATAGATGATGTCTATAGTATAGATCACGTCTATAGTATAGATGACGTCTACAGTATAGATGACGTCCATAGTATAGATGACGTCTATAGTATAGATGACGTCATATATGAACATCTATAGTAAAGATGACGTCTTTAGTATATATGACGTCTTTAGTATAGATGACGTCTATAGTATAGATGACATCTATAGTATCGATGACGACTATAGTATAGATGACGTCTATAGTATAGATGACGTCTATAGTATAGATGACGTCTATAGTATAGATGACGCCTATAGTATAGATGACGTCTATAGTATAGATGACGTCTATAGTATAGATGACGTCTATAGTATAGATGACGTCTATAGTATAGATGACGTCTATAGTATAGATGACGTCTTTAGTATCGATGACGCATTTAGTATACTATAGACGGCTATAGTATAGATCACGTCTATAGTATAGATGACGTCTATAGCATAGATGACGTCTATAGTATAGATGACGTCTATAGTATAGATGAAGTCTATAGTATAGATGACGTCTATAGTATAGATGACGTCTATAGTATAGATGACGTCTATAGTATAGATGACGTCTATAGTATAGATGACGTCTATAGTATAGATGACGTCTATATTATAGAGTCTTTAGTATCGATGACGCATTTAGTATACTATAGACGGCTATAGTATAGATCACGTCTATAGTATAGATGACGTCTATAGCATAGATGACGTCTATAGCATAGATTACGTCTATAGTATAGATGACGTCTATAGTATAGATGACGTCTATAGTATAGATGACGTCTATAGTATAGATGACGTCTGTAGTATAGATGACGTCTATAGTATAGATGACGTCTACAGTAAAGATGACGTCTATAGTATAGATGACGTCTATAGTATAGATGACGTCTATAGTATAGATGACGTCTATAGTATAGATGACGTCTATAGTATAGATGACGTCTATAGTGTAGATGACGTCTATAGTATAGATGGCGTCTATAGTATAGATGACGTCTATAGTATAGATGACGTCTATAGTATAGATGACGTCTATAGTATAGATGACGTCTATAGTATAGGTGACGTCTTTAGTATCGATGACGCATTTAGTATACTATAGACGTCTATAGTACAGATGACGTCTATAGTATAGATGACGTCTATAGTATAGATGACGTCTAGAGTATAGATGACGTCTATAGTATACATGACGTCTATAGTATAGATGACGTCTATAGATTAGATGACGTCTATAGTATAGATAACGTCTACAGTATAAATGACGTCTATAGTATAGATAACGTCTACAGTATAAATGACGTCTGTAGTATAGATGACGTCTGTAGTATAGATGACGTCTATAGTATAGATGACGTCTGTAGTAAGATGACGTCTGTAGTATAGATGACGTCTATAGTACAGATGACGTCTATAGTGTAGATAACGTCTATAGTATAGATGACGTCTATAGTATAGATGACGTCTATATTATAGATGACGTCTATATTATAGATGACGTCTATATTATAGATGACGTCTATAGAATAGATGACGTCTATAGTATAGATGACGTCTAAAGTATAGATGACGTCTATAGTATAGATGTAGTATAGTATAGTATAGTGTAGATGACGTCTATAGTATAGATGACGTCAGTAGTATAGATGTAGTATAGTATAGTATAGTATAGATGACGTCTATAGTATAGATGACGTCTATAGTGTAGATAACGTCTACAGTATAGATGACGTTTAAGTTTTAAGTTTAAGTTTGAATTTATTTCTTCTTATAAGATATTTAAAGATTACAAATTTTTGAAAAGAACTTTAAATCTAACATACCTACATACAAGAAAGAATCAGGTCATTCTATATTTTAACATCAATAAATGAAAAAATAGTGTTGAATGCCTTTAATAGGCTTACAAATTCAAAATTAAGATTATTTGGGAGGGGTGACCCTTAAATAGTGAAATGACAAAATAATTTTGAGCAAAAGAAAATTTTAACAACAAAAATGTATTATGAACATATAAACGATGATTAAAATAAGTACAAACTAACGATAATTTATTCTGAATACATATTTAAAAAATACCAGTAACTACCAAAAGTAAGAGAGAATATTTCTTTTACGGAGCAATATTATCCTTTTTTGTTATTTTTAATTATCGTCTAATGAGTGCCTCCAGACTAGAATAACTGTAATCAAACAGCCAAAGTTTAACATGCTTTATAAACATATATAAAACTATATACTATATACGTCTATAGTATAGATGACGTCTATAGTTAAGATGTCGTCTATAATATAGATGACGTCTATAGTATAGATAACGTCTATAGTAAAGATGACGTCTATAGTATAGATGACGTCTATAGCATAGATGACGTGTATAGTATAGATGACGTCTATAGTATAGATGACGTCTATAGTATAGATGACGTCTATAGTATAGATGACGTCTATAGTATAGATGACGTCTATAGTATAGATTACGTCTATAGTATATATGACGTCTATAGTAAAGATGACGTCTATAGTGTAGATGACATCTACAGTATAGATGACATCTATAGTATAGATGACATCTATAGTAAAGATGACATCTATAGTATAGATGGCATCTATAGTATAGATGGCATCTATAGTATAGATGGCATCTATAGTATAGATGGCGTCTATAGTAAAGATGACATCTATAGTATAGATGGCGTCTATAGTGTAGATGACGTCTACAGTATAGATGACGTCCATAGTATACATGACGTCTATAGTATAGATGACGTCCATAGTATAAATGACGTCTATAGTGTAGGTGAAATCTATAGTATAGATGACATCTATAGTATAGATGACATCTATAGTATAGATGACATCTATAGTATAGATGAAGTCTATAGTGTAGATGACGTCTATAGTATAGATGACGTCTATAGTATAGATGACGTCTATAGTGTAGATGAAGTCTAAATTATAGATGAAGTCTATAGTGTAGATGACGTCTATAGTGTAGATGACATCTATAGTATAGATGACGTCTATAGTATTGATGACGTCTATAGTATTGATGACGTCTTTAGTATAGATGATGTCTATAGTAAAGATGATGTCTATAGTAAAGATGACGTCTATAGTAAAGATGACGTCTATAGTATAGATGACGTCTATAGTATAGATGACGTCTATAGTATAGATGATGTCTATAGTATAGATGATGTCTATAGTATAGATGACGTCTATAGTATAGATGACGTCTATAGTATAGATGACGTCTATAGTATAGATGATGTCTATAGTATAGATGACGTCTATAGTATAGATGATGTCTATAGTATAGATGACGTCTATAGTATAGATGACGTCTGTAGTATAGATGACGTCTATAGTATAGATGACGTCTATAGTATAGATGACGTCTATAGTATAAATG
Source organism: Neoascia interrupta (assembly GCA_947623515.1). Lineage (NCBI taxonomy): Eukaryota > Metazoa > Arthropoda > Insecta > Diptera > Syrphidae > Neoascia > Neoascia interrupta. The sequence goes on from CANQKQ010000030.1 coordinate 477,573, forward strand.
ACGTCTATAGTATAGTTGACGTCTATAGTATAGATGACGTGTACAGTATAGATGCCGTCTGTAGTGTAGGTGACATCTATAGTGTAGATGACATCTATAGTATAGATGACGTCTATAGTATAGATGACGTCTATAATGTAGATGACGTCTAAAGTATAGATGACGTCTATAGTTTTTATGACGTCTATAGTATTGATGACGTCTATAGTATAGATGATGTCTATAGTAAAGATGACGTCTATAGTATAGATGACGTCTATAGTATAGATGACGTCTATAGTATAGATGACGTCTATAGTATAGATGACGTCTATAGTATAGATGACGTCTATAGTATAGATGACGTCTATAGTATAGATGACGTCTATAGTATAGATGACGTCTATAGTATAGATGACGTCTATAGTATAGATGACGTCTATAGTATAGATGACGTCTACAGTATAGATGACGTCTATAGTATAGATGACGTCTACAGTATAGATGACGTCTATAGTATAGATGACGTCTATAGTATAGATGACGTCTATAGTATAGATGACGTCTATAGTATAGATGATGTCTATAGTATAGATGACGTCTACAGTATAGATGATGTCTATAGTATAGATGATGTCTATAGTATAGATGACGTCTATAGTATAGATGACGTCTATAGTATAGGTGACGTCTATGGTATAGATGACGTCAATGGTATAGATGACGTCTATAGTATAGATGACGTCTATAGTATAGATGACGTCTATAGTATAGATGATGTCTCTTGTAAAGATGACGTCTATAGTATAGATGACGTCTTTAGTATAGATGACGTCTATAGTATAGATGGCGACTATAGTATAGATGACGTCTATAGTATAGATGACGTCTATTGTATAGATGACGTCTACAATATAGATGACGTCCATTGTATAGATGACGTCTATAGTATAGATGACGTCTATAGTATAGATGATGTCTATAGTATAGATGACGTCTATAGTATAGATGACGTCTATTGTATAGATGACGTCTACAATATAGATGATGTCCATTGTATAGATGACGTCTATAGTATAGATGACGTCTATAGTATAGGTGACGTCTATGGTATAGATGACGTCTATGGTATAGATGACGTCAATGGTATAGATGACGCCTATAGTATAGATGACGTCTATAGTATAGATGACGTCTATAGTATAGATGACGTCTATAGTATAGATGACGTCTATAGTATAGATGATGTCTATTGTAAAGATGACGTCTATAGTATAGATGACGTCTTTAGTATAGATGACGTCTATAGTATAGATGGCGACTATAGTATAGATGACGTCTATAGTATAGATGACGTCTATTGTATAGATGACGTCTACAATATAGATGACGTCCATTGTATAGATGACGTCTATAGTATAGATGACGTCTATAGTATAGATGATGTCTATAGTATAGATGACGTCTATAGTATAGATGACGTCTATAGTATAGATGACGTCTATAGTATAGATGACGTCTATAGTAGAGATGACGTCTATAGTATAGATGACGTCTATAGTATAGATGACGTCTATAGTACAGATGACGTCTATAGTATAGATGACGTCTATAGTATAGATGACGTCTGAAGTATAGATGACGTGTGAAGTATAGATGACGTCTGTAGTATAGATGGCGTCTGTAGTATAAATGACATCTATAGTATAGATGACGTCTATAATATAGATGACGTCCATTGTATAGATGACGTCTATAGTATAGATGACGTCTTTAGTAAAGATGACGTCTTTAGTAAAGATGACGTCTATAGTATAGATGACGTCTATAGTATAGATGACGTCTATAGTATAGATGACGTCTATAGTATAGATGACGTCTATAGTATAGATGACGTCTATAGTATAGATGACGTCTATGGTATAGATGACGTCTATAGTATAGATGACGTCTATAGTATAGATGACGTCTATAGTATAGATGACGTCTATAGTATAGATGACGTCTTTAGTATAGATGACGTCTATAGTATAGATTACGTCTATAGTATAGATGACGTCTATAGTATAGATGACGTCTTTAGTATAGATGACGTCTATAGTATAGATTACGTCTATAGTATAGATGACGTCTATAGTATAGATGACGTCTATAGTATAGATGACGTCTATAGTATAGATGACGTCTATAGTATAGATGACGTCTATAGTTAAGATGACGTCTGAAGTATAGATGACGTGTGAATTATAGATGACGTCTGTAGTATAGATGACGTATGTAGTATAAATGACATCTATAGTATAGATGACGTCTATAGTATAGATGACGTCTATAGTATAGATGACGTCTATAGTATAAATGACGTCTATAGCATAGATGACGTCTATTGTATAGATGACGTCTATAGCATAGATGACGTCTATAGTATATATGACGTCTATAGTAAAGATGACGTCTATAGTGTAGATGACATCTACAAAGTAGATGACGTCTATAGTATAGATGACGTCTATAGTGTAGATGACATCTATAAAGTAGATGACATCTACAGTATAGATGACATCTATAGTATAGATGACATCTATAGTATAGATGACATCTATAGTAAAGATGACATCTATAGTATAGATGGCGTCTATAGTAAAGATGACATCTATAGTAAAGATGACATCTATAGTATAGATGGCGTCTATAGTAAAGATGACATCTATAGTATAGATGGCGTCTATAGCATAGATGACGTCTATTGTATAGATGACGTCTATAGCATAGATGACGTCTATAGTATATATGACGTCTATAGTAAAGATGACGTCTATAGTGTAGATGACATCTACAAAGTAGATGACGTCTATAGTATAGATGACGTCTATAGTGTAGATGACATCTATAAAGTAGATGACATCTACAGTATAGATGACATCTATAGTATAGATGACATCTATAGTATAGATGACATCTATAGTAAAGATGACATCTACAGTATAGATGACATCTATAGTATAGATGACATCTATAGTATAGATGACATCTATAGTATAGATGACATCTATAGTAAAGATGACATCTATAGTATAGATGGCGTCTATAGTAAAGATGACATCTATAGTATAGATGGCGTCTATAGTGTAGATGACGTCTATAGTATAGATGACGTCCATAGTATACATGACGTCTATAGCATTGATGACGTCCATAGTATAGATGACGTCTATAGTGTAGGTGAAATCTATAGTATAGATGACATCTATAGTCTAGATGACATCTATAGTATAGATGAAGTCTATAGTGTAGATGACGTCTATAGTATAGATGACGTCTATAGTGTAGATGACGTCTATAGTGTAGATGACGTCTAAATTATAGATGAAGTCTATAGTATAGATAACGTCTAAAGTGTAGATGACATCTATAAAGTAGATGACATCTATAGTATAGATGACATCTATAGTATAGATGACATCTATAGTAAAGATGACGTCAATAGTGTAGATGACGTCTACAGTAAAGATGACGTCCATATAGTGTAGATGACGTCAATAGTGTAGATGACGTCATCTATACTGTAGACGTCATCTATAGTATAGATGACGTCTATAGTGTAGATGACGTTTATAGTATAAATGACGTCTATAGTATAGATGATGTCTATAGTATAGATGACGTCTATAGTATAGATGATGTCTATAGTATAGATGACGTCTATAGTATAGATGACGTCTATAGTATAGATGACGTCTATAGTATAGATGACGTCTATAGTATAGATGACGTCTATAGTATAGATGACGTCTATAGTATAGATGACGTCTATAGTATATATGACGTCTATAGTATAGATGACGTCTATAGTATAGATGACGTCTATAGTATAGATGACGTCTATAGTATAGATGACGTCTATAGTATAGATGACGTCTATAGTATAGATGACGTCTTTAGTATAGATGACGTCTATAGTATAGATGACGTCTATAGTATAGATGACGTCTATAGTGTAGATGACGTCTGTAGTATAGATGACGTCTATAGTATAGATGACGTCTATAGTATAGATGACGTCTATAGTATAGATGACGTCTATAGTATAAATGACGTCTATAGTATAGTTGACGTCTATAGTATAGATGACGTCTACAGTATAGATGCCGTCTGTAGTGTAGGTGACATCTTTAGTGTAGATGACATCTATAGTTTAGATGACGTCTATAGTATAGATGACGTCTATAATGTAGATGACGTCTAAAGTATAGATGACGTCTATAGTATTTATGACGTCTATAGTATTGATGACGTCTATAGTATAGATGATGTCTATAGTAAAGATGACGTCTATAGTAAAGATGACGTCTATAGTATAGATGACGTCTAAAGTATAGATGACGTCTATAGTATATATGACGTCTATAGTATAGATGACGTCTATAGTATAGATGACGTCTATAGTATAGATGACGTCTATAGTATAGATGGCGTCTATAGTATAGATGACGTCTATAGTATAGATGACGTCTATAGTATAGATGACGTCTATAGTATAGATGACGTCTATGGTATAGATGACGTCTATGGTATAGATGACGTCAATGGTATAGATGACGTCTATAGTATAGATGACGTCTATAGTATAGATGACGTCTATAGTATAGATGACGTCTATAGTATAGATGACATCTGTAGTGTAGATGACGTCTATAGTATAGATGACGTCTGAGGTATAGATGACGTGTGAAGTATAGATGACGTCTGTAGTATAGATGACGTCTATAGTATATATGACGTCTATAGTAAAGATGACGTCTATAGTGTAGATGACATCTACAAAGTAGATGACGTCTATAGTATAGATGACGTCTATAGTGTAGATGACATCTATAAAGTAGATGACATCTACAGTATAGATGACATCTATAGTATAGATGACATCTATAGTAAAGCTGACATCTATAGTATAGATGGCGTCTATAGTAAAGATGACATCTATAGTATAGATGGCGTCTATAGTAAAGATGACGTCTATAGTATAGATGGCGTCTATAGTAAAGATGACATCTATAGTATAGATGGCGTCTATAGTGTAGATGACGTCTATAGTATAGATGACGTCCATAGTATACATGACGTCTATAGTATTGATGACGTCCATAGTATAGATGACATCTATAGTGTAGGTGAAATCTATAGTATAGATGACATCTATAGTATAGATGACATCTATAGTATAGATGAAGTCTATAGTGTAGATGACGTCTATAGTATAGATGACGTCTATAGTGTAGATGACGTCTATAGTGTAGATGACGTCTAAATTATAGATGAAGTCTATAGTGTAGATGACGTCTATAGTGTAGATGACATCTATAGTATAGATGACGTCTTTAGTATTGATGACGTCTATAGTATTGATGACGTCTATAGTATTGATGACGTCTATAGTATAGATGATGTCTATAGTAAAGATGATGTCTATAGTAAAGATGACGTCTATAGTAAGGATGACGTCTATAGTATAGATGACGTCTATAGTATAGATGACGTCTATAGTATAGATGACGTCTATAATAAAAGATGATGTCAATAGTATAGATGACGTCTATAGTATAGATGACGTCTATAGTATAGATGACGTCTATAGTATAGATGATGTCTATAGTATAGATGACGTCTATAGTATAGATGACGTCTATAGTATATATGACGTCTATAGTATAGATGACGTCTATAGTATAGATGACGTCTATAGTATAGATGACGTCTAGAGTATAGATGACGTCTATAGTATAGAAGACGTCTACAGTATAGATGACGTCTATAGTATAGACGACGTCTATAGTATAGATGACGTCTATAGTATAGATGACGTCTATAGTAAAGATGATGTCTATAGTATAGATGACGTCTATAGTATAGATGACGTCTATAGTATAGATGATGTCTATAGTATAGATGACGTCTATAGTATAGATGACGTCTATAGTATATATGACGTCTATAGTATAGATGACGTCTATAGTATAGATGACGTCTATAGTATAGATGACGTCTATAGTATAGATGACGTCTATAGTATAGATGACGTCTATAGTATAGATGACGTCTATAGTATAGATGACGTCTATAGTATAGATGACGTCTATAGTATAGATGATGTCTAGAGTATAGATGACGTCTATAGTATAGATGATGTCTATAGTATAGATGACGTCTATACTATAGATGATGTCTATAGTATAGATGACGTCTATAGTATAGATGACGTCTGTAGTATAGATGACGTCTATAATATAGATGACTTCTGTAGTATAGATGACGTCTATAGTATATATGACGTCTATAGTATAGATGACGTCTATAGTATAGATGACGTCTATAGTATAGATGATGTCTATAGTAAAGATGATGTCTATAGTGTAGATGACGTCTAAATTATAGATGAAGTCTATAGTGTAGATGACGTCTATAGTGTAGATGACATCTATAGTATAGATGACGTCTTTAGTATTGATGACGTCTATAGTATTGATGACGTCTATAGTATTGATGACGTCTATAGTATAGATGATGTCTATAGTAAAGATGATGTCTATAGTAAAGATGACGTCTATAGTAAGGATGACGTCTATAGTATAGATGACGTCTATAGTATAGATGACGTCTATAGTATAGATGATGTCTATAGTATAGATGATGTCTATAGTATAGATGACGTCTATAGTATAGATGACGTCTATAGTATATATGACGTCTATAGTATAGATGACGTCTATAGTATAGATGACGTCTATAGTATAGATGACGTCTAGAGTATAGATGACGTCTATAGTATAGAAGACGTCTACAGTATAGATGACGTCTATAGTATAGTATAGTATAGACGACGTCTATAGTATAGATGACGTCTATAGTATAGATGACGTCTATAGTAAAGATGATGTCTATAGTATAGATGACGTCTATAGTATAGATGACGTCTATAGTATAGATGATGTCTATAGTATAGATGACGTCTATAGTATAGATGACGTCTATAGTATATATGACGTCTATAGTATAGATGACGTCTATAGTATAGATGACGTCTATAGTATAGATGACGTCTATAGTATAGATGACGTCTATAGTATAGATGACGTCTATAGTATAGATGACGTCTATAGTATAGATGACGTCTATAGTATAGATGACGTCTATAGTATAGATGACGTCTATAGTATAGATGATGTCTAGAGTATAGATGACGTCTATAGTATAGATGATGTCTATAGTATAGATGACGTCTATACTATAGATGATGTCTATAGTATAGATGACGTCTATAGTATAGATGACGTCTGTAGTATAGATGACGTCTATAATATAGATGACTTCTGTAGTATAGATGACGTCTATAGTATATATGACGTCTATAGTATAGATGACGTCTATAGTATAGATGACGTCTATAGTATAGATGATGTCTATAGTAAAGATGATGTCTATAGTAAAGATGAGGTCTATAGTATAGATGACGTCTATAGTATAGATGACGTCTATAGTATAGATGACGTCTATAGTATTGATGACGTCTATAGTATTGATGACGTCTATAGTATAGATGATGTCTATAGTAAAGATGATGTCTATAGTAAAGACGACGTCTATAGTAAAGATGACGTCTATAGTATAGATGACGTCTATAGTATAGATGACGTCTATAGTATAGATGACGTCTATAGTAAAGATGATGTCTATAGTATAGATGACGTCTATAGTATAGATGACGTCTATAGTAAAGATGATGTCTATAGTATAGATGACGTCTATAGTATAGATGACGTCTATAGTATAGATGATGTCTATAGTATAGATGATGTCTATAGTATAGATGACGTCTATAGTATAGATAACGTCTTAAGTGTAGATGACATCTATAAAGTAGATGACATCTATAGTATAGATGACATCTATGGTATAGATGACATCTATAGTATAGATGACATCTATGGTATAGATGACATCTATAGTATAGATGACATCTATACTATAGATGACATCTATAGTATAGATGACATCTATAGTAAAGATGACGTCAATAGTGTAGATGACGTCTATAGTATAGATGACGTCTATAGTGTAGATGACATCTATAAAGTAGATGACATCTACAGTATAGATGACATCTATAGTATAGATGACATCTATAGTAAAGATGGCATCTATAGTATAGATGGCGTCTATAGTAAAGATGACATCTATAGTATAGATGGCGTCTATAGTGTAGATGACGTCTATAGTATAGATGACGTCCATAGTATACATGACGTCTATAGTATTGATGACGTCCATAGTATAGATGACATCTATAGTGTAGGTGAAATCTATAGTATAGATGACATCTATAGTATAGATGACATCTATAGTATAGATGAAGTCTATAGTGTAGATGACGTCTATAGTATAGATGACGTCTATAGTGTAGATGACGTCTATAGTGTAGATGACGTCTAAATTATAGATGAAGTCTATAGTGTAGATGACGTCTATAGTGTAGATGACATCTATAGTATAGATGACGTCTTTAGTATTGATGACGTCTATAGTATTGATGACGTCTATAGTATTGATGACGTCTATAGTATAGATGATGTCTATAGTAAAGATGATGTCTATAGTAAAGATGACGTCTATAGTAAAGATGACGTCTATAGTATAGATGACGTCTATAGTATAGATGACGTCTATAGTATAGATGACGTCTATAGTATAGATGACGTCTATAGTAAAGATGATGTCTATAGTATAGATGACGTCTATAGTATAGATGACGTCTATAGTATAGATGATGTCTATAGTATAGATGACGTCTATAGTATAGATGACGTCTATAGTATATATGACGTCTATAGTATAGATGACGTCTATAGTATAGATGACGTCTATAGTATAGATGCCGTCTAGAGTATAGATGATGTCTATAGTATAGAAGACGTCTACAGTATAGATGACGTCTATAGTATAGACGACGTCTATAGTATAGATGACGTCTATAGTATAGATGACGGTTATAGTATCGATGACGTCTATAGTATAGATAACGTCTTAAGTGTAGATGACATCTATAAAGTAGATGACATCTATAGTATAGATGACATCTATGGTATAGATGACATCTATAGTATAGATGACATCTATAGTATAGATGACATCTATAGTAAAGATGACGTCAATAGTGTAGATGACGTCTACAGTATAGATGACGTCCATAGTATAGATGACGTCTATAGTATATATGACGTCTATAGTATAGATGACGTCTACAGTATAGATGACGTCTATAGTGTAGGTGACATCTATAGTATAGATGACATCTATAGTATAGATGACGTCTATAGTGTAGATGACGTTTATAGTATAGATGACGTCTATAGTGTAGATTACGTCTATAGTATAGATGATGTCTATAGTATAGATGACGTCTATAGTATAGATGATGTCTATAGTATAGATGACGTCTATAGTATAGATGATGTCTATAGTATAGATGACGTCTATAGTACAGATGATGTCTATAGTATAGATCACGTCTATAGTATAGATGACGTCTATAGTATAGATGACGTCTATAGTATAGATGACGTCTATAGTATAGATGACGTCTATAGTATAGATGACGTCTATAGTATAGATGACGTCTATAGTATAGATGACGTCTATAGTATAGATGATGTCTAGAGTATAGATGACGTCTATAGTATAGATGATGTCTATAGTATAGATGACGTCTATACTATAGATGATGTCTATAGTATAGATGACGTCTATAGTATAGATGACGTCTGTAGTATAGATGACGTCTATAATATAGATGACTTCTGTAGTATAGATGACGTCTATAGTATATATGACGTCTATAGTATAGATGACGTCTATAGTATAGATGACGTCTATAGTATAGATGATGTCTATAGTAAAGATGATGTCTATAGTAAAGATGAGGTCTATAGTATAGATGACGTCTATAGTATAGATGACGTCTATAGTATAGATGACGTCTATAGTATTGATGACGTCTATAGTATTGATGACGTCTATAGTATAGATGATGTCTATAGTAAAGATGATGTCTATAGTAAAGACGACGTCTATAGTAAAGATGACGTCTATAGTATAGATGACGTCTATAGTATAGATGACGTCTATAGTATAGATGACGTCTATAGTAAAGATGATGTCTATAGTATAGATGACGTCTATAGTATAGATGACGTCTATAGTATAGATGATGTCTATAGTATAGATGACGTCTATAGTATAGATGACGTCTATAGTATATATGACGTCTATAGTATAGATGACGTCTATAGTATAGATGACGTCTATAGTATAGATGCCGTCTAGAGTATAGATGACGTCTATAGTATAGAAGACGTCTACAGTATAGATGACGTCTATAGTATAGACGACGTCTATAGTATAGATGACTCCTATAGTATAGATGACGTCTATAGTATCGATGACGTCTATAGTATAGATAACGTCTTAAGTGTAGATGACATCTATAAAGTAGATGACATCTATAGTATAGATGACATCTATGGTATAGATGACATCTATAGTATAGATGACATCTATAGTAAAGATGACGTCAATAGTGTAGATGACGTCTACAGTATAGATGACGTCCATAGTATAGATGACGTCTATAGTATAGATGACGTCTATAGTATAGATGACGTCTACAGTATAGATGACGTCTATAGTGTAGGTGACATCTATAGTATAGATGACATCTATAGTATAGATGACGTCTATAGTGTAGATAACGTTTATAGTATAGATGACGTCTATAGTGTAGATTACGTCTATAGTATAGATGATGTCTATAGTATAGATGACGTCTATAGTATAGATGATGTCTATAGTATAGATGACGTCTATAGTATAGATGATGTCTATAGTATAGATGACGTCTATAGTACAGATGATGTCTATAGTATAGATCACGTCTATAGTATAGATGACGTCTATAGTATAGATGACGTCTATAGTATAGATGACGTCTATAGTATAGATGACGTCTATAGTATAGATGACGTCTATAGTATAGATGACGTCTATAGTATAGATGACGTCTATAGTATAGATGACGTCTATAGTATAGATGACGTCTATAGTATAGATGACGTCTATAGTATAGATGACGTCTATAGTATAGATGACGTCTGTAGTATAGATGATGTCTATAGTATAGATGACGTCTATAGTATAGATGATGTCTAGAGTATAGATGACGTCTATAGTATAGATGATGTCTATAGTATAGATGACGTCTATACTATAGATGATGTCTATAGTATAGATGACGTCTATAGTATAGATGACGTCTGTAGTATAGATGACGTCTGTAGTATAGATGACGTCTATAGTATAGATGACGTCTATAGTATAGATGACGTCTATAGTATAGATGACGTCTATAGTATCGATGACGTCTATAGTATAGATAACGTCTTAAGTGTAGATGACATCTATAAAGTAGATGACATCTATAGTATAGATGACATCTATAGTAAAGATGACGTCAATAGTGTAGATGACGTCTACAGTATAGATGACGTCCATAGTATAGATGACGTCTATAGTATAGATGACGTCTATAGTATAGATGACGTCTACAGTATAGATGACGTCTATAGTGTAGGTGACATCTATAGTATAGATGACATCTATAGTATAGATGACGTCTATAGTGTAGATGACGTTTATAGTATAGATGACGTCTATAGTGTAGATTACGTCTATAGTATAGATGATGTCTATAGTATAGATGACGTCTATAGTATAGATGATGTCTATAGTATAGATGACGTCTATAGTATAGATGATGTCTATAGTATAGATGACGTCTATAGTACAGATGATGTCTATAGTATAGATCACGTCTATAGTATAGATGACGTCTATAGTATAGATGACGTCTATAGTATAGATGACGTCTATAGTATAGATGACGTCTATAGTATAGATGACGTCTATAGTAAAGATGATGTCTATAGTATAGATGACGTCTATAGTATAGATGACGTCTATAGTATAGATGATGTCTATAGTATAGATGACGTCTATAGTATAGATGACGTCTATAGTATATATGACGTCTATAGTATAGATGACGTCTATAGTATAGATGACGTCTATAGTATAGATGCCGTCTAGAGTATAGATGACGTCTATAGTATAGAAGACGTATACAGTATAGATGACGTCTATACTATAAATGATGTCTATAGTATAGATGACGTCTATAGTATAGATGACATCTATGGTATAGATGACATCTATAGTATAGATGACATCTATAGTAAAGATGACGTCAATAGTGTAGATGACGTCTACAGTATAGATGACGTCCATAGTATAGATGACGTCTATAGTATAGATGACGTCTATAGTATAGATGACGTCTACAGTATAGATGACGTCTATAGTGTAGGTGACATCTATAGTATAGATGACATCTATAGTATAGATGACGTCTATAGTGTAGATGACGTTTATAGTATAGATGACGTCTATAGTGTAGATTACGTCTATAGTATAGATGATGTCTATAGTATAGATGACGTCTATAGTATAGATGATGTCTATAGTATAGATGACGTCTATAGTATAGATGATGTCTATAGTATAGATGACGTCTATAGTACAGATGATGTCTATAGTATAGATCACGTCTATAGTATAGATGACGTCTATAGTATAGATGACGTCTATAGTATAGATGACGTCTATAGTATAGATGACGTCTATAGTATAGATGACGTCTGTAGTATAGATGATGTCTATAGTGTAGATGACGTCTATAGTATAGATGATGTCTAGAGTATAGATGATGTCTATAGTATAGATGATGTCTATAGTATAGATGACGTCTATAGTATAGATGACGTCTAAAGTATAGATGACGTCTATAGTATAGATAACGTCTTAAGTGTAGATGACATCTATAAAGTAGATGACATCTATAGTATAGATGACATCTATGGTATAGATGACATCTATAGTATAGATGACATCTATAGTATAGATGACATCTATGGTATAGATGACATCTATAGTATAGATGACATCTATAGTAAAGATGACGTCAATAGTGTAGATGACGTCTATAGTATAGATGACGTGTATAGTGTAGATGACATCTATAAAGTAGATGACATCTACAGTATATATGACGTTTATAGTATATATGACGTCTATAGTGTAGATTACGTCTATAGTATAGATGATGTCTATAGTATAGATGACGTCTATAGTATAGATGATGTCTATAGTATAGATGACGTCTATAGTATAGATGATGTCTATAGTATAGATGACGTCTATAGTACAGATGATGTCTATAGTATAGATCACGTCTATAGTATAGATGACGTCTATAGTATAGATGACGTCTATAGTATAGATGACGTCTATAGTATAGATGACGTCTATAGTATAGATGACGTCTATAGTATAGATGACGTCTATAGTATAGATGACGTCTGTAGTATAGATGATGTCTATAGTGTAGATGACGTCTATAGTATTAATGATGTCTAGAGTATAGATGACGTCTATAGTATAGATGATGTCTATAGTATAGACGACGTCTATAGTATAGATGATGTCTATAGTATAGACGACGTCTATAGTATAGATGACGTCTATAGTATAGATGACGTCTATAGTATAGATGACGTCTATAGTATAGATAACGTCTTAAGTGTAGATGACATCTATAAAGTAGATGACATCTATAGTATAGATGACATCTATGGTATAGATGACATCTATAGTATAGATGACATCTATGGTATAGATGACATCTATAGTATAGATGACATCTATAGTAAAGATGACGTCAATAGTGTAGATGACGTCTATAGTATAGATGACGTCTATAGTGTAGATGACATCTATAAAGTAGATGACATCTACAGTATAGATGACATCTATAGTATAGATGACATCTATAGTATAGATGACATCTATAGTAAAGATGGCATCTATAGTATAGATGGCGTCTATAGTAAAGATGACATCTATAGTATAGATGGCGTCTATAGTAAAGATGACATCTATAGTATAGATGGCGTCTATAGTGTAGATGACGTCTATAGTATAGATGACGTCCATAGTATACATGACGTCTATAGTATTGATGACGTCCATAGTATAGATGACATCTATAGTGTAGGTGAAATCTATAGTATAGATGACATCTATAGTATAGATGACATCTATAGTATAGATGAAGTCTATAGTGTAGATGACGTCTATAGTATAGATGACGTCTATAGTGTAGATGACGTCTATAGTGTAGATGACGTCTAAATTATAGATGAAGTCTATAGTGTAGATGACGTCTATAGTGTAGATGACATCTATAGTATAGATGACGTCTTTAGTATTGATGACGTCTATAGTATTGGTGACGTCTATAGTATTGATGACCTCTATAGTATAGATGATGTCTATAGTAAAGATGATGTCTATAGTAAAGATGACGTCTATAGTAAAGATGACGTCTATAGTATAGATGACGTCTATAGTATAGATGACGTCTATAGTATAGATGACGTCTATAGTAAAGATGATGTCTATAGTATAGATGACGTCTATAGTATAGATGACGTCTATAGTATAGATGATGTCTATAGTATAGATGACGTCTATAGTATAGATGACGTCTATAGTATATATGACGTCTATAGTATAGATGACGTCTATAGTATAGATGACGTCTATAGTATAGATGCCGTCTAGAGTATAGATGACGTCTATAGTATAGAAGACGTCTACAGTATAGATGACGTCTATAGTATAGACGACGTCTATAGTATAGATGACGTCTATAGTATAGATGACGTCTATAGTATCGATGACGTCTATAGTATAGATAACGTCTTAAGTGTAGATGACATCTATAAAATAGATGACATCTATAGTATAGATGACATCTATGGTATAGATGACATCTATAGTATAGATGACATCTATAGTAAAGATGACGTCAATAGTGTAGATGACGTCTACAGTATAGATGACGTCCATAGTATAGATGACGTCTATAGTATAGATGACGTCTATAGTATAGATGACGTCTAAAGTATAGATGACGTCTATAGTGTAGGTGACATCTATAGTATAGATGACATCTATAGTATAGATGACGTCTATAGTGTAGATGACGTTTATAGTATAGATGACGTCTATAGTATAGATGATGTCTATAGTATAGATGATGTCTATAGTATAGATGACGTCCTATAGTATAGATGACGTCTGTAGTATAGATGACGTCTATAATATAGATGACGTCTGTAGTATAGATGACGTCTATAGTATAGATGACGTCTATAGTATAGATGACGTCTATGTATAGATGACGTCTATAGTATAAA